>VZRN01001083.1:718733-788984 GCA_013397935.1 Dasyornis broadbenti | reverse complement strand
AAAAAAAAAAAAAAAAAGTGGGTTCCTCACAGAAGCTGGTTATGCTGTTTAAACTTCACCAAGGTAGGGGTAGAGTGGGGAGAACGGCTTAAGATCTGCTTTGTTGGGCACCGCGGGCAATATCATTATTTCCTTTTGATGGCAATAACTCTTGTATGTCCCCATCTCCTTTGAGTCAGAGAAGGCAGGAATCACAGAACCAAAACAGAAAGTCTTTTGTTTCCTTTGGGTCAAAGGCATCGCCTACCAGGAAGACCTGAGAAAAATCCAAGTTCTGTTGACAAATCAAATACATAAACAAGAAAAATCACCCCCAAAATTACCTACATGCCCAGGCTGCTTTATATTTCTGAATGGTGGTTGTATGGAAGCATTTACAAAATGAGAAAAAAGCCTACTTTCTAATAAAAAAGGAAAAAAATGGGAATAAACCCCATCTCTGTTTTCCCGCAATAACCTAAAATTCCAATTTCTTCTAGAGATAAAGTGTGCTCATAAGAGCTGCAGGACGAAATCCTGATGGAAACGGAGCGCCTGGCTTTTAGAAAGCCATGAGAATTTATCTTGCTCCATTTCTAACATCCAGGGACCTCACACAGGTAAAGGTGTTCCCAGGCAAGTGACACTTTTCACCATTAGACCCTTACTGGGGACCCTGAAGTGGTGTCAGCAAAGAGCAGGATTTGGTGGCTATTAATTAGCAAAAATCATTGCTTATATGGCTTTTCCCTCACACAGAACTGGTAAATCATAATGAGATTTCTGCCGCCGGATCCAGTGTTCTCAAACAACAATATTTAACCAACAAAAAGAGGCCGAGTCAATCTCGGTTTTAGTGATTCCCAGGAAAGTCATCAAATAAAAATGTGAACTTTAAAATTGATCAGGATTAATTTCACTGACACTGTATCATAACATATATCTCTTTGGAGACTCGTTTGTTGGGCTGCGGATGCAAAGAAAGTAAGGAAAGAAATAAATCAGAATACAATAAGGCAATTAGACTTTTGCCATTGATAGAATACTAAAAATGTCTGATTTATCAAAGCATTAACAAACAGAAGTAAACACAAGACGTATATTTCCCAGCAAAATACCTGGTTAGGAAAGATAAAATAATAAACAAGGCTATGTTTATCAATAAATTTAATTTCCCAATATTGTGCCTCTCAGTGTGGAATGCCATTTCATCTGCTAATTTCAGGAGTGCAGCAATAGAAGGTGATTTATCACACGAACACCAATACAGTAAAATTCCTCTTCCCATCTCTCTGAAATGATCTCGCTCAGAAGAGAGCATTCCCTCTTCTCCACTGTTATCTGCATATTAAGGATAAAATATCAGAGATGCACCTCCACCACTCTGATTTCCCAAACGTTTTATTGGATGTCGGGGCAATTGTGGGCGATTCCTTTAAAACCCAATGATTTGGAGCTCTGCAGGATTTACTGGAGACCCAGAGAGCGGCAATACTCTTCATAACATTACTAAAGGCATGAAGCACTTCCATACTTCACAGTGGTTCTGTTATAATAATACAACGCAAACAGTCGGATTGCGAGTTTTATTTCCTATTGCTGCCTGCAGGGAGGTGGAATCTAAAGGATGGGAGGCAGTGCTGGCTCATGGATCATATTTAGGCTGCTTACTGTACTCGAACACCCGCAAAGATGGCGAGAAATCGTGTCAGCTTAAACATCTGAACAGAGTTAGGTCTCAATCTGGAGAGAAGATGGGATGCTGGGTTGCCTAATGGACTTCAGGAATGTCTGACAACAGAGGGAACAATCCTACCTGGGAAGCGAGGGGAGGGAATAATCCTCACATGAGGTCCCTACGAGGGAATTTTTCTGTTGTCACTTGTCAATCACTGTGGCATCCAAACACCACCGTGTATGGGTACGGGATATTTAAGACTCGCCCAAAATGTTTGTTTCTCAGAACAAACACAAAGGTTTTCAGGAGAAGGAGCAAATATAAAGGAAATTATGTATTTTAGAGAGAAAAGTGAAGGCAGAGGTAGTTAAAATACGAGGTAATATTCCTATAAAAATCCGAGCAACATTTGGCCAATCTAAATTGGTCAAAATTCTGAATTTTAATTTAACTTTTTTATTTTAAAAAAGGTAAGAAATCAGATGGCAGGAAATAGAGCCTAGTGAGAAATTTAACAGGTGAATGGGGTACAATACAGATGGGGTAAAATTCCCCATCAACTCCACAAGATGAGTTTTCCAACCGATGCTCAAAACTGGATTTACATTGTCTCTCACCACTTGCTGAAAACAAATTGCGCACTTCTACCCTGAGCTAACACGTGCATAACTCAGAATTTCCCTAAACCAATGCAAGAACCAATTTCAAAAGGCAATCTGGAAATTATTAATTTAAGAAGGCTGAATGAAGTGTATCGCGCTCTGTTATTGATCTGAATACAACTGATTGTAACAGATAGATCCATTTTTCACAAACAGCAATGGGAAACTCATCACTGGAGTTACAGAGGGTCCATAAGCACCGAAGGATTTGGCATAATGTATCTTAAATATGAGATTATAAGGAAGGCAGAGCACAAGTGTTTAACTGCTTTTGTATGCCAGCATTTATTAATCATAATCCTGCAGGAAACCAGACCAGATGTCTCAAAACACCCTGGACCAGTCACTTAACTGATAGCAAACCTGGAAAAATAGCATAATTTATTGAGCACACTACCAAGCCGAGTCCAAAAAAGCTATTTGAAAAGCGGAGCAGGATTGTACAGACTTTTAAATAAAGCCATTGTACTTTCCCCTCTTTCCCCTGTTATCCATTCCTGGAACTATAACATATTGTCTCTTGTCAGGGACCAACATGAAAAGGAAATTACACGGCTGTCTAAAGTTATGTCTTCACTGCAAACCAGTCTTTCAGTGCAGCTTTGCATTGATGGCTCTCCCGATGTTACAATGTAAGCAAAGAGAAGGCCGGGGAGTTTTCTTTTGGTGCAACTCGTACAGGTCACACTCAAATTGGGGGAGAGAGTTAACCACAGCTAAATGCTCTGGGGTGGTAACAGCCCCTCAAAGCCTCCTGGAATTATCTGCTGGTCTAGTTTGCTACAAAGGTGTTTAAAGTCCAGGTTTTCCCTGGAAAAAGAAAAGAGTGATGAAAATGTGGGAAGGTTAAAGAAAGGTGTATAGTAAGGTCTGCTTGAGTGTGAAGAGAGCCTGACGTGATGGTTTTTTTCAGAAGCAAGATTCTCTCTTATTTGTCTTGTCAGGTTATTAACAGCACCAAAACCCAATAATTAAGGACGGATGTTGCTAATGATTGGATGTTGCCACTTTACAGAAAATTAAAGAGATAAAGATGATATTCCCATATTTGCTGGGTCAGGGTGGAATAGGACTCCAAGTTTTCCTCACTGTTTCCAGCAGCAGAAATTCAGACCTTCCCACCCGGATTTGTTTGGATTTACTTCCTTCCTAAATGCGAGTCTCAACTGCCTCGTGGTTATCATCTCTCCTCCCCAGTGCGTCTAGCAAGGCTAACAAGTTTTCTGGAAGCTTCTACAATTAGTTATTATAAAATTATATAGAAATCATGACAGACAGAAAGTTTGAGAGCACAATAACGTTCTCTGATTTTAGCCCAAATTAAGCTAAACGGACTGCACTAAACAGGATTACAACAGGAGCAGCAAGAAAGTTTTGTAGCCCAAATTCCTTCACAGCTGAGGATATTCCCGGAGGCATCAGTGTCAGTGGGGGACCCAGTTCTTGCTGAGCATCAAAAGCTGCTTCCCTAATGATTGTCCCATTGAAAACCCCTCAGAGACCATCATCTCTGAAACAGGAATTCTTCAAATCATAACTATTGAAATATCAGATAGAAAGGTATTTATTAAGGAAGAATTTATCACCGACCAGAGAAGAGGGATGTCAGTACACACTGACACTGCTTGGAAGCCTGGTGCTCAGGTAATGTCCTTTGCAAATCCTAAAGCACAATAAAATCAGGTGACAAAAAGTGATAGGTGCTCTTAACAGACTCCAGGCCGCTGCTCCTTCCTTTCTCCAAATGTTTTTTGGTGGTTTCTGATGAGGCAAATCCTTTCTCCTCCATCCTCACCTCCTGGATGATGTTTAGCTCCAGCAAGCCTGATGCCATGGAGCTCCTGGTGGGTTTATGGTGCTCTGTGACAGAAATGTGTATTATATACACTGCGGGAAAGGAAGGAGCAGCAGCCCGGAGTCCATTAACAGCACCAATCACTTTCTCAAAGCAACACAACCTCAGCTCAACCTGCACCAGAAGCTCAAGGGAGTTCATCCTTCTCCCCTGAGGTCCAGATTCCCCCGCGGTGTCCCTGCTCCCACATCAGTTCATGCTAGGAAAATCCAGCTGCCAGTTCTCAGGGAACGGCTGAGATTTGGGGGTTCCTAATGAAATCCAAGCTGCGTTAGCACGGGCATGGTGAAGCTGGGGTCCAAGTGTGTGTTACTAAAACAGCCAGAGTAAACTCCACTTGTTCAATGGGCTGTTTACAGACTGACATACCAGCAGCTCCAGTTAATGGGAATAAAAACTGAAACTCAAGTATGAGTGATATCCTTTTGATGTGGCTTATGTGTGCTCTTTCCTTTTATAGCAGATGGATATTTTTCTTGCAGGAGATTAAGCTGTAAATTGGAGACTGTTTTCTTTGACGTTTGCCACTATGGTCTTGACGGAAATGAATGTGAAAAATGAGTGTGAATGGTTTTGTTTGTTTTTTTTTTTAATTAAATGATTTGTTCTTTTGCTCCTTGAAGTTTGGGGATGCTGAGTAATGCTGCACTATGCCCTGCATTCTCTTCATAGGTCCTGTGCTGGCTAAATTAATTACAAGACAAGCCTCTGGAATTAAGTGTATTTTAAGTTCAGAGGCATCTGTTTAGAGTCTCCTAATAGCTCCAGCCCCTTTGGAAATGTTCTTGTTAGTATGAGCGGTATAATTTTCATTTCCGCTGGCATGGTCATAGCAGGACTTCTTCAGTTTCACACACACTTCATTTGACCTATCAAGGACGTAAACCCAAGATGTTCTCTCACAGTTTTTGTTTCTCTACCAAATAGAAGTGAAAACATTCATTTAAACACACCCTGAGTACTAAAAGAATGTTGGTCCTGCTGCTTTTCTCCTTAAATACCAAAATGATTGTTATTTTTTAAGAAATAAAAAAATGCAAGAGGCAAAAATGCCTTGAAGATTACAGAAATCTGTAAGAACGATGTATCTGTCTTCCCTGTAATTGGTGCAAAAATAAAATGTGTGAATAAAGTATTAAATATCAAATTCATTAAGTGGAATGGTAGCAATAATAAGTGGGAATAAATTGGAAATAAAACTGAGACTTCAGGAGGCTTGAATTCAAAGCAGGAATACATTTTGCTCTCTGAAATAATAGAATTTTAGTTTTGTTTTATAATTATATATTGAAAGTGCTGAATTTCACATAAATACTCAACTGAAGAAAGAAATTCCTCAAGTATCTGCTTTTATGGACAGAACTAAAGCCTGGCAGATCTATGACCTGTAGATCCCTAATATTCTTAAGGATGCAGTTGCACCAGGCATTGCCCACAAGGGAAATTGAAATTTAGACACAAGTCCCCCGCATCTACAACAGAATTCCTACGGCACACCAAGTGTTCATCAGCCCAGCATGGATATGAACAGACATATTCCCTTGTCAGCAGAAACCAGAATTGGACAGGTTCTCCTGAAACATTTTTGTGCACAAATCAGGCACAACTCCATCACTCCAATGTTCAAGCAGTTGTCCTGCAGTGCCAAACCTGGGGGGAAAGCAGTGTAAAGAAGAAGAGGAAGATGTCCTCTGGCTAATATGGCTGCTGGTATTACTGTTGCTGCTTTCAGTCCATGTTGGTGGCGGCCACAAGAAATTCTTGGCAGATTCAGGGAGCTTGGAAGGAAAAACACAGTGAGGAAGCACCTCACTGCAGAGGGAAAGGACTGAGGTGAGGGAGGAAAGCGTGTGCCCAAGGGGAAGGAGCACTTCCATAGGGATCTACTCTGTAGGACAACTGGAGCCATCAACCAGTGGAGCAGGGCAACCAAGGAAGGATCATGCTGGGCATTTGATTTCAAAAATATTAACTAATTAGGCCCCCAGCCTAAATCAGCGCCCAGCTCCTCTGGTGACGTCCCTTGTGTTCACTGTACCTGCTGTGCTCTGGTTCTCTGGTGCCTGCTTTTGACACTGGGGGAAACGGGGAATTCACTCCCAGTGGCCGAAGCCCTGGAATTAGGGAAGAGCTTCTTGACAAAGAGCTGGGCACACACACGATGGAGTCACCAGTGGGGCCTTCTCCAGGAAACCCCAGCTCATTGGGAAGAGGTTTGGTATTTTTCCCTGGCTCCTCAGCACACCAGGATGGACACAGGAGATACTCCCTTACCCAGGATCTGTCTTTAACGCGTCATGGTCAACTACAGGAACATATTAAAAACCTGAAGAAGGTGGAATCAGCTTCTTGCAGGACACGGACTGGAAAATCCTCCTGCTGTTTACTTGCATCTGCAGACTTTTAAAGCCCCTCAGTACAATATTGTTACCCTGCTGTGTCAACTGGATACTTTAAATGTAATTGGCCCAGAGTGAAATGCCAAGGTACGGAGGAGTTAAAGGTCCTCAGCCATAGAGAGCTGAGGCCAAAGCAGACATATTGGAGGTTAAACACGCCAGCAAGGAGGACATTTGTCACTGAGACCCCAGGGTGCTTGGAGTGCCAGGAGTGCTGTCCCTCATTCCCACAGTTCCCATTTTTTGGTTGATGGAGGTGTAACACTAACTTAGAATTAATTTCCTGACGTTCATTTAAACCGCACTCTTCTGTTACCTTCCATTCCCCATCTAAAATATTGATATGAATTTTCAGCCTTCCCTTCACCTTAAAAAGGTTTTTTTTTGTCTGGGAGTTGCGCTGTGATGAGAGGCGGAGCACAGTGAGGTGGTGCTGTACAGAGAGTACATTGCACAGCCATTTGTACTGTAAATCTCCTTCTATGGGCTGTATTAATATTCTGCATATACCCCATCAAGCCGTAATCTCCTGGCATTACTCATCTCCAAAGCACTGCTCAGCCAGGTTCTGCATTTGCTTTTTCCTCAAAAACTTAACAGATAGCGAGCAAACGAAACTGATGTGAGAAAGCTCCGCTCATTGGAATCTAGGGAAAAAATAAATTGTGTTGGCACATTTTATTGTGTTTCTGAACAGAGCAATAAGGCTCCAGCCTCAGCTGAGAATAGCTGGGATTTTGGAACTCGCTGAAAAAGTTTTCTCTTGGAAGATGGATTAAATTGATCATTTTTTCCTAGACGGAGTGCACTTCAGGCTCATTTTGCTTTGTAATTAAGAAGAAAGCCAGAAACATCATTTACACATTAAGAATTTAATAGATATATTTTTCTAGCTTTATGCATTAGCACAGGACAGCCCATTAATGAAATAAGTCTTCCTTCAGGGTCAATTTAGATGGGCTGTAATCTTCTGCAAATATATTGCAAATGAGGATCATTTAATGATCTTAAAACTAACTGCCAGAAAAGGATTGTTATAACTCTCCAGACAACAAAAAGAGGTTTGGGCATGACTTGCAGTACCTTTGTAATTAGCAAATGTTTAATTTCAACCCACCAGATCATAAAATTTAAAATATTATCTGCTGTGGAGGTCAGCTTCAGACTCTGTGACCTGGGACGGTAATTCTGAGAAAGGAGAAGCCTGAGCTTGTGTTTGTCACTCAATACAACAGCTCCAGCTCCCTTCTCGAATCTGGGCGCTTCCGTTGACACCTGAATCCCACCCTTGTACAATCAGATCCTGACATGCAAGGAAAAGCTACAAGAAATGATTTCGTGACAGCAAAGAGCACATGGGCGAGAACAAGTATTTTATATAAGAATTTGTCAGTGTAACTCTGGTAGTTGGACATCTGTATTTGTTGTAGGCGGTCACACCAAAGGCCTTCTCCATCTCCCACTTTGTGTCCTGCCTGTATCAGCATCTCCTTTTCCCCCAGGTCTTCTTCCCTGGCCTGTCAGCTCCTCATGCAATCACATTTTGTGCTCCAAAATAGGGTAGAGAGATTTTCCGGACTTCGGGAAGGGACTCTGCGTGTTTTATAACTAACAACAGCCTCTCAATTTTCACCTTTTCTGACGCTGTAAGAGGAGTCTCCTTCCTGCCTCACCTTTCTCCCAGGCACAGAGACATCCCTTCTAGTGGAGAGTTTCAGAAGCCCAAGCAGGGAAAATCCCCGTTCCTTTCCCAGCCTGACTTACAGGCTTTCTGACAGTTTTTCTAAGGTGCCTTACTCAAATAAATGGGCAATTTGCTCGCTCCATTTTGACAAGTTGGTCTCTGTAGGATATTTTTGATTTCTTGTACCAGTGAAAACCTTGGAAAAAATTTTGTATTAGTACAAGAAACACATCCTCAGTTCTGTAAAAGGTTTCCAGTCTCTCTTCTATCTGATGAATAAAAACAAGTAATTTTCATATTGCCTTCACCTTCCTTCTTTCCTCTCTTTCAAAATCACTTTTAAAAATCACTTTTAGTTGTTCCACATTTACTTGTTTTGTGTTTGTTACATTTAGAGTCATCATTCTTAAAAGTGGCAATGGAGTAACGGGAGTTTTGTGCTTGGTTGGGAATTTTAATTGTTTCAACAGAGGCCCATTTGGGTCAACACCAAATATTAATGGAAATTTTAACCTAAGCTTATTTCAACCTGCCTATGTGCTTTTAATGGAAATATCCAGAGCCTGGGGACCTGCATATCCAACAGTGACTTTGAATGAGGTTTAGGATTTTGTGCTGCCAGCCGGAAACTCATGGTCTTTGTTCTGCTTTAAGAGTGACTTTTGACTAACTTAAACTTCTGTTTTAAAGAGAACAGTGCAGTTTCCCGAATTGTGGCAGGTTTTTTGGCTCCTTGTTCTGTCAGAGAAGATGCTGTATGAGCCTAGGGCAAAGCATTACTGAGGTCAGCATTTCTGCAAGATCTGGCCAAGATAAAAGAGAATTGGCTATCAGTTTCCAAGAGGGACTAGATACAGAAAATCTCAAGGAGTGAGGAGTTCGTGGGAATGCCTCACAGGCAGTTCCTTCTCCAAGATATTCGAATCTTTGTTACATGTATGCTGTTGAAAACCCAGGACTGTGGAATGGCAATCAGCCTGGGGAACAGCCCTTGCCAGCGGGGCAGCGTTAATTCAGTGGCTCAAGCTCTAAGAAATCACCAGGCTTTAAAAAGGGGCTCATACACAGCCTGTATTGTTGGGATCCATTGAACTCCGTGAGGAAGAAAACCTCTGGGGCTGACTGGAGGCACTCTGTGCTTCCCTCTGTTTTATTGCACACCCTCAGACACAATGTGTAAAAAAGGTCAAGACATCATGTAGGCTTTTGCATTAAGCAGCAGAACACTAATTAGTTTTACTGACAATGAGGTTTTGTGCCTGTGTTCTAATATTTTGATGTTTAGTTTTGCTTGAAAACGAAGTCGAACATGGTACAAAGCCTCTTCTATTCTCTGTTGTCTTTCCCTCAACATTAGTTTTAAGCTCATCATGTGTTCTCCAGCTTGAGCGCTAAGTGTTCTGTTGCTTCAGTTTTAATTTAATGCTCCTACTTCAAAGAGAATAAAAAAGCACAGTCTTGTAGGCCATTGGATTCATCTCTGAAGTGGCATTTGTAGAAAACATCAGGTAGTAATTGTTTCCCCCAGCTCTGCCTCTGAAATTTGTCCTACTGAGAGCTGCTGCAGCACTGCCTCTGTGTGTTTAACTCACTGCACTCAAGACACATTTTTGCTGCTTTTTTCCCAAGGATATTTGCTATAGTTATACTGATGAGAGGCCCTACCTAAACAATAAAAATTTTTGTTAATAGGCTTTTGCAACCAAATGATCTTTTATGAGTGTTTTTTTGGCTGTAGGTAATGCTGCTTTTGCATTAATTCAGGCTCCAGCTCAGTGCCTTTATATGTGTGTGTGCTGGAAACAAAGCTCAACCTGGGCGAGCTCTGAATGTCCCCATGCACAAACCACTCACACACCTGGAGATAAGATACACATTCAGCCAATTTCTTTTGGAAAAAAAGTTAAAAATATGTGTCAATGTCTGTGTTATTAAGGTGGGATTATCAGGATAATCGATGGGAATGCACAGTGAAATGCTTATTCCATCAGACACTAATGACATTGAAGTATTTTGTGGTGATGATGATGATGATGATGATGATGATGATGATGATAAGATGATAATAATAATAATGATAAAGATAATAATAATATATCCCACTGATTAAAATATATCCATCCTGCACATTCTCAGAAGAGACCAGCTGCTTCTGACTGGGCCATGAATCAGTCAAGTGCTTCAAGACAACTTTTGCCCAAACACAAATCCAGTTTATTTAGTCAGGCTCAATACTGTGTTCATGTGGTTGCAGAGCTCTCAGCTGGCTTGGAGAGCAGGCAGACTGAATGCCTGCCTGCCCAGAATGTACTGTGGAGAAATAACCTCCATTTTTGGCACAGAAGTGCTGTTTCATTCAAAACAATGATACTGTTAGAAGTACACCAGTCAGGAATGAGAGCAGTGCAGAGGCACACTCAAAAGCTCAATTCAACAGCCACATGACAGGCTCGGAGGCAGCTGTAATGGCAGCAGTTCAAAGGTCTAAAGAGCTCCAAGAAGAAGGAAGCCAAAAGCTACTGTGGAGAAGAATTTGTCATAACTTAGTAACCTGAAGCATCCGAGTAAATAAAGCCAGTAAAAAAAAAATATGTGCACTTTCCTCACCTTCCAGGAGCAATGGGGAAGGGGGGAGAGCACGGATTAAGTCATGTGTAATAAAACAAAAGGGTGAATCTAAACATTTTGTCCTCCTTTAATCACAGCCCACTGCAGTGCAGCACTGACTCTGATGCTCCCCTCTCCTGCTCTCCCGTTCCTGCTCCTCTGCCAACGGGAATGAACTGGGTGCCAAAAATTGTCATTCAGGGACTCCATCTGAAAGACCATTTTCTGCTCTACAGCAGAAAGAGAGCAGCACAAACAAGGCTGGCTTTTCTTTGGGGCTTTGGAAGCAAATGGCCAGAGCAGTAAAGCTCTAATCAAACCCAGCTTTCCCCAAGTTTGACAGCTTTTAGTTTCCAGGTTCTGCTTTCAGGCAGTTCCAACATGCGCTTTTCAACACACATCCAGGATGGGATTCCTGGCACAGTGGGAAGTTTGCACCCTCAGGTGGGATTGGGCTGTTGGCCATGCCCAGGCAGTGGGCACCAGACCCTCGGGATGTGTCCCCTCTAGGAACTGGGTGGCTGAGACCTCCCAGCCTCTTCCCAGGCCAAAGCAGGGATCCTGTGATGGCAACAGCCCTCTGAAGAGCATGAGGATGGACACCAGGGTGGAATGGCACAGATTCCAGGCATCACCCAGGCATCTTTCCACAGGGACTATGGAAATGCTTCCACACTGCCTCACAGGACATTAGCTGGCAGGACTGGGGAGGGATTTGGGACTCCTGGGAAGCCCAAACTCATTTTATTTCCCGGGAAAATCCAGGCTTGGGCTTGGGTGGAACACTGAGAGTATGGCCCAGTCCACACAGGGCAGCTGTAATGTGCTGTGAAGTAAAAAGTTCAAGCTGAAAACTGCTGAGCAGAGGAGCAGGTTTTTCCCAGTTTTACAAGTGTCCTTAAGAAACGACGGTCCTATAGAGGTCTTTCAGCTCCTCATGCAGATGTCTGGGATGTTACAGACACAAGAACAAAAGGACAGGCTCAGTGCTGGAGGGCTCAAAACACAAGAGTAGCTTTTGTACTGACTCTGTCTTGTTTACAGCTGAGTCCTAACCAAACCTATAATATTTAGGGGCCATGTGCTCTGATGCCTTTATTTCTACTCCTCCCGTGTGAGTAGTTTTGAGGTTTCCAAAGGGAATGGTCAGGCAGCAGCCCACTAAGTGGCATGAGAACGTGAGTAAGAATTTTGCTTGGAAATCTTGTTGGAAATGTCATCTGATTTCATTCCTGGAAGGAGAAAGGATGTTTAACTCTTTGCTCTTTGTGCCTATTTGCATATTCATCTTGGTTAATCACATGGAAATCAGAAATGGGCTGTAGTTTGTTGGGTTTTTTTGAAATTTCCCACTTGTTTTTGTCTACTGTGTACACTGGAACCAATACAGCAAATCATTGTGGAAGGAGTTGGTTATTAGCACATCACGGCACACAGTGTGTCTTCTTACACAACTCAATATTTTTAATTACTTGCCTTTACTAGTGAGACAAAATTTAGAGTCAAGTTTCAAGTAATCCCTTTTATTGGACTAATGCAGCAATATTGACAGTCTGGCTGTAGGGATACACAAAACTCCCCTGCAGGTCAGCAAGGGGCTGACTCCAAGAATGGATTCCTATAGGCAGGAAGGTGCTTTGTCAATAGCGCACAGTTAGTCCAATAAAAGGGATTACTCAAACATTGGCTCTACACTTAGTCTATAAAGAAAATATCTGAGCTTTTTCATCAACACATTTATGACTTTAAGTATGTCTGGTTTGTGATGTATCACTCCAAATTGAGAGTTGTTTTAAATAAGCTGCAGCCTTATCTTTACTAAAAGCCCCCTCTCTTTAACCCCATATTTTTATTTGCACAGTGGCAGCACCCAGAGGACCTGATTTGTTCAGCTCCTGAGCCTGCTGGCACCTGTAGCAGGTATTAAATACAAGAACAGATACTTCCCAGATTCACAAAATGTACCCACATTGCTCCTGTTGACTGTTAATTTGAAAATATAAAGATGCAAGAGTCTGTCTCAACAGATGTCAGATGAAAGCAAACCCACCCAGAACATGCAGCGACTCCAAGTCACAAAAGCAAGGCCCAGAGTGGAAGGCAAGAGGCAATCACCCACTGAAACCACAAATGTTTCTTTTCTTCCACTCCCCAGCTGAAAGCTTCACATCCAAAATGGATCTGGTTGTGGAGTTAGAAGCTCCTGAAAACAGAGTTTTTATAAGGTAACATAAACCCTAACACAGCCTTAATTACAGTGACACAATCTCTGCACTATAAATAATGACATCTTTGACCAATGTGATGCACAGCAACATGAAAAGTGATGTAACATAAGCAATGTCACTGCTAAAAGTTAAAGGGGAACACATTATTCTCAGGCAGAATACCCACCATCAATTCAGACAGTGCATATCTGATCTAGATTTATGGCAGTGAATAATAGTGTCATGAACGCTAAAGTGTCTGCAGCTTTCAAATAGTTTGGCAAATCTGTACATCAAAATCCGTTTGAAATGGAAGCACAACTCTTCCTCAGATAATTGCAACTAGAATAACACCACATATACTTTTAACATGGCTTTTAAGTAAGTGCCTTCATCTTTTGTGCTCTTAATAAACACAGTGAAGAAGGACATTATCTATTGAGGGAAATATCTGGAACAGGCAAGATTTATGTCCGTGAAAGTAGGAAAACCTTCAATAAGATGGAGATTATTCAATACTCAGAGAAAATATGAGGGGTTTTCCTTTACAATTTAGCAAATATTTTGGACACCTTGTTAAAAACGCAGCTTTACTTCAAAAGCTCAGGTTTAAATGTTGTATCAATCTGATGAACTTGAGAAATGCCCACATAATAAGAGGTTGTGGCATTCAGGGACGTACTTTATGTTAAGCACATACTTAAGTTAAAGGAAGAGATCAACATTATTCTCATGGGATGTGCACCTGCTTCAGTATGGCCTGAATCATGAATTCTGAACAAAATTTTGAGAGTTCTGATGAAATAAACTCCCGTTCCAGCTACCAGGAATTTTACTGACTAAAAACACAGTAAGAACTTCAGGATTTGATCATCACTCCAATACACAGGTAATTTCCTCACTGCTTTGTATTATGGTGGAAATCACTTCTGGGACATCTTTATTTCTCAAGACACTTTAAAAACTGGGAAATAACTACTGGATCCCAGCGGAACACAGCTTTCCTTGGGATAGGAAAGGTCACCATTCAGTTCCCAGGGCAGCAGGCAGCTGCTGGAAAGGAAACATTTTGAAATATAAATAATAGTACAGCTGGTAAAACGGGCAGTGAAATATTGAGTGACTGGAAAGAGAAGTGAGGGGACTGGCTTCACACCTGAGCCAGCCTCAGCCAGCCTCAGCCAGCCCTGGATGCTCCTGTCGGGAGCAGAGAGCTCCTGAAGGAGGTGAAGGTTGCAGTGGGCTGAAATGCCCTTTGCCAGCCTCCCAATTCTTTGTCTGCCTTGTTCTTTTATGACTGAGTGATGAAAATAACCATATTCNTTTTTTTTTTTTTTTGGCCTTAAAACATGTCCATGGTCCTGGCTGTAGATTCTTCAGGTTATGTTGGAGGGAGCAAAGCTGGATCGATCCATGGGGGTTTATAATTCCCATGGAGCAGATTCCCGCAGATCTGCTGTGCTGTCTGTGTATTTAAGTACCTCAGTGCCTTCCTAGCCAGGATTTTGGGGAAGTGCTGAGGCACGCAAAGGCTGAGAGAGCATTGCAAAAGCTGATTTTGTTTCAGAGGGATATATCCAGGTGATGGAAGAATATGCCAGGATGTGTTTGTTTTTTAGTGCCTGTGGGCCTGACTCTTCACCAGTATAACCCAAGAACAACAGCAGTGAAGGAAAGAGAATTATACCAGCATAAAAACAATGCTGCTCTGCAGTGTGAGTACTCCCAGCTTACTGCAAACATCGTGATTCAAACCACATATGATTCTATTTTTAATTAACATTTTTAACGTGATTAAACAAAGCCCAAAGGGGACAATGGCCCTGGTAAGAGAACTGATTCCTTGCACATACACTTCAAATGAAATGCAATGAGACTTTGTGATTCAGACCTTAGTAGGCACAAAATTTAGAATAACTCTGTTTATCTGCGCAAACTTTCCTTAGCCTGTTGCAACTCCAAATGTTTTAACTGTTACACATGGGTGTTTGGTAGAATATACTAAATAAAAAGTTTACAAAGGCTTTCTTTTTCTCCAGCCTACAAAGGACTCCAAATCTTTACTGTTCAGCACAGCTGCCTAGAATAGGCACACTGGAGCTTTTGTCCAGTGAGTCAAACCGAGTGGGAGTGAATACCATTAACCCTTAAAACAGAATTATCTTATTCTTTTGATTTTACTGGACACTGGAATATGTTTGTGGCCATATTTGGAACACATCCGGCTCAATCTAGAAGGACACAGGAATAATAGATATCATTCAGATCATAATTAGCCATGTACTTGCAATAGCGGGATGCAAAGCAAAAGGAAAAACACTGAAAATGTTGTTTTTTTGGACCGTGACAAAGAGCTTTTTTAATGAGTTTGGGCATTTTTAGTGTCTGACTCATGTCTGGAGATTTCTGCTATATTCCAGAATCCTTTAACTTTTGTGTTTTTTATTTCTGCCTTTGACAATGACATGCTAATGGCCTCAGGCTTCCTACTGCCTTCTCGTGCATATTGCTCTCCTTTGTTTGCTGTCAGAGAGAAAATGTCAGAATTTTAGAGAGGGGATTTTGTGATCGTGGCAAGAGTTAAGGAAATTTTAGTGTATCCTGTGATGACAGACTGGACCTTCTTCAGACAGAGTTTTCACATTTTATATTCTGTTTCTTTTTTTTTCATGTAACTACATCATAAACTCGTAGCAGGCGCAAGGAAATACCGCTTTAAGAGCCGCTGATTTATCAAGCATTTATCTAAGTGGAACATTTTTATTCTTTTACCAAATTTTACGCAAGGCCAATACACGCTAGAGCAAGAATGACGGAAAGGACTGAGGGCTGACCCTGCCCCACTGAATTCCATGGAATACCATTTTCCTCAGTCACCTGAGGGCCAGGATGGGACCGAGCAGCGCTTTCTCTCAGCCATGCCCCTCATCGGATCATCGTCTCCATCCTGTACTGCCCTGACCCTCGGCAAAAGGATGCCCAGCCAGAAAGTGATAAGGCCGTTAATGACTTTACAGTGGGATTTGATGGCAAAGAATTTTGATGATCACACTTGAGAGGAGGTCCAGTTGCACATGGCAAGAAAAGAAAGGTGGGTGTGAGAGAAAAACAAAGGCCTGAAATCTTTACTTACTGACATAACTCAGAAGTAATTCCTTTGATGGCACTGAATTTACAGTGGTGTCAACCTGATAGTGGAAGATGTCTAAAGATGGCAGAGACAGATGAGCAGGAGGATGGCAACAGGATGTAGAATAAAGTGAGAACAGATGCATATAGGATGAGCACGAAAATAGAACAAAGCCCAGAGCCACAATTTTGCTGGAAGAGCAGCAAACTATTAATCGCAGTACGGGGTGATGGAGCCTGCAGCACCTGGCCAGCCACAGCTCTGCCCCTCTGTGCATTACACATTTCATGGCACAAAAAACCACACAAGCTCCTCCACAGTTTGCTAAATGAAAGTTCTAAGTGGTTGCGTGATAGTAAGGAGGATTTTCAGCATCACTGCACAAAGCAAGGAGTCCTCCAGAGATGTTAAATCAGATCTGGTGGCAGTGATTAAGGAAAAGAATTGTGAAGAAAGCCTAAAACATTCAAAGAGACTTAAAAAATTAACTCAAAGTAATTCTTTGCCTGCCTATTGCTTTGGGTTTTTTCCCTTACTTCTCAAATACTGGCTAGTAAAAAGGTGATAAAATGACACTGAAAACACGCAGTCAGGTTCTCAGGGAACTCAAAATCCAGGTTAGGGCTGAGGCACTGAGTGTGCTCAAGTTAGAGACTGTAAGAACAGGAAAAGAAAGGGAAGAAGATATACAGTGCAGGAGGTAATGCCACATATATTGCCATCCTAACCAAGGATTATTAGTAGGCCTCCAGCTGCCTGCAGATCTGACAGGGAAACTTGGATATTCTGGGCTCCTCACAGTGTTCCCGATTCCTTTATTGCCTGAAAGCAGTGTAAGAAAAGCTAAAGCCGTGTTTCCACTGCACTGTTTCATCAGGGTGTGATATGGGGGCTGCTCTGGTCCTGGTGTTACCCCACACACAGAACAGCTCAACCCAAGACAGGATTTGTGCTCCTGGGTGAGTCAGGGAGATTGGGTGGCAGGTGGAAGATGAAAGATCACATCCCAAGAGTGCTGCGATCTTCCATGCTTTCCCAAATTGCCCTCTGATGGCACTTTTTGGGCCCCTGTGTCTCTGGCAGCCAATCAGGGATAACTTCTCAAGGCACAATTATCCCACTCTGACATGGGAGCTTTGCCTCAGTATCCAAGAGCCTGCACCTGTGTTTTCTATGGCTCCACTGTAGTGGTTGAGCAAATAATACCGAGGGGTGAGACCTTTCCTGTAGCCCCTGGCGATGTGACCTGGCCACATGACCTGAGCCGTGTCCTACAGCTCCTCACTCTTGGCTGTGCTGTGACACCACTGAGATTTATGCTCTGGGGGTCAACTCTTGAAGTCAGCACGTTCTCATGATGTCACACCAGGCTGGCTGATGAAAGGATGCAGAGGGCTGGTCACCATTCACAGCTGGAGAGCGTGGATTAAAGACATTAAAAATACTGAGTCCCTCGCTGCGTTCTCAGCAGTTTAAGAAGATGCTTTCCATTACTGCAATATCCTGGCTCCATCTCTATTACAGAGCACTCAAGGACCTGGGGAAAAGTTCACGAGGCTGAGGAAGACCCGGAGTTGACAGAAGCTTGCACTGGTGGTCATGGCCATTCTTGCCATTCCTAAAATTCCAGAAAGGTAACACAACCAGACCCAGGAGAAACACGGTGAGAAACATGGTAAGAGAGCCTGGCTGCCTAAGGAGAGGGGAAGCAATCCCCGAGAATTAAAGATGTATCATAGCAGAGACCTGTCACTGCCTGCACAGGATCACCCCGTAGGGTAGGACCCAGGATTTGAGAAGCGCTGGAGGAAAAATTCATAGGGTTCACCCTTCCTCCTTTGGCACATGAAGAGATGGGCTTAGGTAATGATATTCTTACATTCCTTTTTGGCCATAAGGAGCGCTATTCCTCCAGTTTCACACCCAGTCTCCTTTCCTTCCGCTTCTGTTTTTATTTTCCCTTCCCACGATTTTGTTCACATGAAATTATAAAGCTGGATTTGGCATACTTAAGAAAAAATGTGACAGGAATTTTGTCACTAGATGAGAAGAGGACAATTTATCTTCACTGGAGTTTTGCTGCATTACCTATTGTCCCATACTGGCAGTAAGTCAGGTGCATATAATGCACAATTTCAAAAATTAAATACAACAAAATACATAAGGATGTAGTTGTGTATTTTGATGTCATAGGGAAGTTCCTATTGGGGACAAATAGGTTTCCCAGGACAAAATGCTGTGATATTCACGCTGTGATCTGTTAAAAATAGTCAGTAGAAAAATGGATTTCACATAGCTGATGAAATTAGGAGAAAGAAATGAAGCAGATAAGAGAATGAAAAAGATAATGAAAACTCTCCTGTTGACCTTATTAAAGGATAAACAGAAAAAGAGGAGCTAAGTTCTTTGTAGGGTACAGGAGTAATAAACAAGAGGAGAACCTGATTAAAAAGGAACAGAATCAGTGGGAAATGGAGTTCAGCTCCTGCAGACACCAGCACAAGAGAGGGTCCCACACAGGCAGCTTTGTCTCCTCAGCTCTGGTTGGAGGGGGATTGGTGACAAACACCTTTCAGGGGGATCCTGAAGGACCTTCAGCTCTGGGAAGAGACCATAATTGATTTGTCAGTGCACCCAGCTTCAGACAGGGAAGAAGCCAATGAAAATTAATGAATTAACTCAAATGACATTGCAGACTTGGATGAGAAGTATCCCTAAGAGAAAATGATGGAAGAAGGAGAGGAGTTTCAATACTAAATCAGAGCAATGGTCCATCTAGTGCTAGATGTAAAATCCCTATAACGGACAGTTATGCAATAAGACACCCTTTGGGGATGTTCCTAGTACCAGCTGATTTTATTCTGAACTAAGAGGGCTTATATATTTCTTCCTTACCTAATGTATCCACAGATGTTCTTTTCTTCACTTTGATTTTTGTCCTGTTTCTGCCTCACTGTCCGGTGACAAGGAACTCCATAACCTATTTATTATATTTCTCAAAGTGTTACATCCACGCAGTGGTTCCCTCGTTTGGGTACCGGGACGAAAGCTAACACAGCCATTTCTCTACTGTGCTGCATTTCATACAACAAATAATATCAAACTTCTTGGTGAACTGAGCACAGAAACCACACTTTGGTCCTACAATATATGAGCTTTTCAAGCTTCCAACAGTATTTATTGCTCTTTTGGAGCTCTTTGATATTTCTGCTGTATCTTTTTCAAAACGCAGCAACTAGGACTGACCAGAAGGTCAAAGACAAGAATAGCTCCCAGCATTGATGGAATGTTGAGGATGATCCTCCATTCCCTTCTAGATCTTTTTTGACCAATCTTAGGCAGTGAGCAAATATTTTCACTACAGCATGTCCACACTATTAATTAGGTCTTCTTTGTGAACACTTTTTTCCATGAGAGAAGAGAAGGCCATCAGATGCTTTGTAAAGAACAGTCTCTGGCCCATTAAAGTTTAAAGGATAGAAGGGACAGACTCCCTCATGGATTATCATCTTATGGAACGGGGAGATTCCTTTGCAATCATTTCAGCAATAAGGAAATGGGGTGTCTGCTTTACGAAATTAGCTGTAATGCCATTTACCTCCTAGCTATAGGCAACGAGACACTCCAGTGTTGATCATCGATAAGGGAGCAGAAGTTTAAGTTGTTTATTTGTTTGAGTGAGCATCATACAAATATTGTCCACAGCAAACAGAAAGGAGCACTAGGGAGCTGACTGCCATGTAAGGTCTCCAAAATTAATTAATGGTGGAAAGATTCTGTAAGACACAGTAAGGGTCCTCTCATCTCTACACACACACATATTTTAGGGTCAAAGGGTACCGTCCTCTCGCATAACAATGACCACAGCACCTCCCCACTGATTTCTCTAACAAGCATACCTTACTGTGAGAGCTGTAATCCATCTTTGAGAGGAATATTCAACCCCAACTCATGGATCATTTTTACAGTTTAATGAACTCAGACTTATCAGCAACGACAACAAACTATCAGAAGGAGAAAAACAGAATCCCAACTACCCTGTGTGACTGAGATGCCACAAAAAGCATGCTGGAAGAAAAGATGATGTTAGAAAATTAAACCCTTTTTTTTTTCATCCTACGGTTTAATCTTGTTTCTTCAAACCCTGATTTAGCAAACTGAGTACTGTGGCCATGTATTTGTTCCTAAGTCACATTAAGAAAACATGAAGATGCTCTGATATAATTCTCAGTCTGTAAATAACAGAAAAGTCAGCATTAGGATTCGCATTTTTCTTAAGCACTGTGTCCCGGGGGCAGTACAGGAGGCTCAGACACTTCACTCCAGTAAAGTTGAGTGTATTGCAATAACTGCGGGTCCTCACCGACAGTCTGTTACAGGATTCTTAATACTTCATATTACCTGGTTCCTAACACTTCAGATCTGCAAGATACACATACACTGACAGCATGTAACAAGAGAAAACAAGAAATTAATGCAGATAAGAATTTACAGGTATCATTCCAGCGAAAGGTCATCACTAATATCAATCTTGTATGGGAAGCAGATTTCCCATTACTGAAATATCCCTGGTATCTCATGACTGCAAGATTGCTCAGTACATCTCTAGTAATAAGGTTAACTCTGGCCAGTATGACTTATCATATCAAGAGTTAGATAAGAATTATGTTCAGAGAGCAAAAGGTGCTGGAATATGCAGAAGATGCTTCCTACAGCAAGGAATATTAATTGGGGCTGGTGGAAAGGAGAGCAGGTGAAAGGGAAGGAACTTGGAATGGCAGAGTCTCATCTGACAGAGTCTGTGGGTAATAAAAAACAAGGGCGATTCCAAGAGAGCATCCAGGTGTACATGGCAGGGCAGATGCTGTGGGGATGGTGGGGAAGAGAGTGTGGAAATACATACATTATTTTTAAGTGTAAGTAATATATTTAGGGTCAAGACAGGAAGACAGAAATAAGGAAAAGGAGGCATAGAATAAAACTGAATTTCGCAACCATCAGACATTTTCCAGAGGACAAAAATCCTTCTTAACATAAAGAAGGATGGCCACAAACCCATCATTTGTCTGCATTGCTGTGCTCTGCCTGTAATTAAGAAAAACAATCTTGAAAAGGCACAGAAAGAAGAATCCTGCATTATATGGCAGTAAACAGGGAATGTGGGGGGAAAGAAAGATCTAAAAGTAGATCCTGTGTGCAACCACCAGGTGGTTGAGAAGTGTAAGACATATGAGGAGCTTAGGAGATCGGCTGGCACAGGGGATGATTGAGTGGATGCCAGCAGGGAAGAGGCCACATGAAAGACCAGATCCAAGAAATTGGATCTATGTATCCAAAGCTCTGGGTGACAGCTCTAAAGCAATGAGATAAATGAATCAGCTCTCAAGGCAGCAATGATGATGGATAAGGTGGGATAGGATCAGCTGCCAAAGGAGTGTGAAAAGGTTCTAGAAATATTCAGAAATGCACCATGGAGGGGAGGGGGGAAGAAAGGGTACGGGAAGGAGTTGTTGGTTTCCTTGGAAGGTATTATGGAACACAAGAGAATGGATTTTATTTGCTGTCTCACCACTCATTTCGCTTTATGGAGTTTGCTAATGACTCTCAGTGTGTTGGGAATGCTGGGAGAATATTGAGGACTCCATCCCAGATGAGATGAATTCTCTTGGACTTTCACGGCTGGACAGCACATGCAGTTCTTGCAGGATGCTGAGCTCCACAGGGGGCCAGACTTGGAAGCCTGAGTTGCTTCAGGGGCTACAAGTGGGGCTGGGTGCCACAGAAATCTGGAAGAACTGAACTGTGGAGGAGATGGCGTGGAAGCCATGGAAGCCACTGTCTCAGCTCTTCACTTAGCAGGTATGTGGAGAGCACAGAAGCTCAGTCTCTCTCAGGATGATGTTTCAAATGAGAACAGAGGAAATTTGCTAGTTGCAGCTTCACTGGATCTGCTGGTTTGTTCCAGAAGCACCTTCACCTTTGTGTGTGAGCTCAGAGCAACACAGTGAGGTGTAAGAGGAGATCTCAAACCATTCTGCAGAGCAGCCCTGTTGAGGATGCAGTGGTGATTTCAAAAGAGGTCCTTTCCCACCAGCTTCTCAGGCACAGCTTGAAAGTAAACATGCAAATCCATCTCAGATTTGCAGTGTCCAGCTCACTTGTGCTCTGAGCTTTCCTTCTAAATCAAAGGGCAATTGTTCAGGCTCTCTGCTGAGGGAGGACAAAATCCCTGATTTTTTTTTTTTTCATAACAATGTCAGCCTTCCCTTCTGACTGAGGACTGCAGTTGTTTCAAAACTAAAATCAAATATTGCAGTCCCATTCGAAAACAATTATTCTGGGCCAAATCCCAGAAGGTGCTGAGTGCCTTCAACTCCCACTGCATTCATGAGGAACTAAATGTGCTTGATGCTGTGCATGGTCTTAGAGATTTTCCTAAAAGTGTAGGAGCCAGATCCCCCATATCTTTTAACCTGAGGCACTGCTTACTCCTGCAAATAGAGCACAGCTTGACCCTGCAAGCCCTTAGCATGAAAGGTTGCACTTACTGCTGTGCCCAGTATCACTGACAATAATCTCTACCATCCATAATAAAGTTTTGCAGGACGAAGCCTTAAATAAAATTTATGTCACTGACCTACAACCAACAGCTGCAAGAAAAAAAGTAAAACTGTGATGAAAATGCCCAGCCTGTTAACGTGGATATTGCGCTTCTTCAGCCTCAGACTAAAGCTGCATTAATTCTACCCTTCAAAATGATGCAGTCTAAACAGCTCATCTATAGTCATTAAATATCATAGTGGGTTCTCTGTACAACCTAAAGCCTCAAACTTCAGGCATTCTTCAAACAGGATTCATTAAAATTGTATTTAAGAGACATCAGCAGGGTGAATGAATTCTCCTTTGCAGCCATGCAGTGGAATGGACAGATGTTTGCCAAACAGCAGCGTCTGGATTTCTGTCTTGCAAATGCCCACAGATTTATAAACAAATGACCAAAAGGGTGAGTTAAGGCAGTGAACAGTGGCTCACTACAACCTAAAGAGGAGACAGAGACTTGGTCTGACCACAGTGCCCCTGTTTGTACAAGTGACTGAGAGCAGCTCCATGGAGTACTCGGCATTTACTCCCTGCATGTGGCACAGTGTGGAGAGTGCCTGTGTGTTTGTGTGAGTGAACCTGCCGTCTGTGAAATGGTTAAAATTTAAGGTTACCCATCCAAGGAGTAGAAAATGAAGGTTCTCAGTTTGATGGACAACAGCTCAGAGATCCCTGATGTCCCAAAATATTAGGTTTCTCTTCTAATAATGTTGGAAATATTGCCTACTGTCATGATTAATCTCAGCAGCATCTCCGGCTGATTGCAGGTGACGCAGTCACAGCGCAGTGCCTGTGTTGGTTTCCACACACCGTCAAATCTGCTACAAATGCAGGGGTGAAGGGGAAAGAACTGTGATACCAGGTATCCCAGTGGCTAATAGATTGTGACATGAAAGAAGGAAACCTTTATTTTAATTCAAAAAACAAAAGCCAAATAGCAAAACTTATGTACGTGCCTAACTTTTTTTTTTTTCTTCCTCAAGTGGAAAACATTCGCCTGCTAACAACTCTTGGCTGGCATCAAGGGAAAGTGGAGGTATTTGCAGATGTGGAGGAAGACATACAAAACATTTTTCAAATCAAAGGCTTGAATTATTGCACTGGGTTCATGAAGTTTCACAGGCATGTAGACACACCATTGTCTGCACCCTGGAACAAGCTGCCCTTTCTTCGGAAAGGAAAAACAACCCAATGTTTCTTACAATCCGATCTGTATGTATCAGGGAGCTATCTATATTTTGAAATTCTTTGCATTGTCTGTGGTAAGGGTGTGCTGTTTTGGCCCAACAATGGCAACATTGATTTTAGAATTTCAGAATTTTGGTGCATAGAACAAACTGTGAAACAAAACCGGCCTGCTCTCAATAGTACAACAACAGTGCTCTTATATAAACTTGCCTTTCCTCGTCATTTTACATAGTCAAAGATCAATACTGTTCATTCAGCCAACATTATTAAAGCCATTTATCAGGGACTTTTTTCTCTTGTTGCTTATAAAAAGAATTTTGCCGACAAAGTTATGTCATCTTCCGCTCCCTCGGCAGCAGCGCAGATAATTGGCTTTGTTGTGTGCCCAACAATCGGGCCTTGTTTATGAACTTACATTTATTAAGCGAAAGTATTTGGAAACTGATGGTACATTGAAGTTTGGTTGCCATGGGCAATAATCATCCCAAAAAAGTCATGACCTCCCTGTTATGCAGCTAGTAACTAATTGAAATGATACAAATTACTCTGATTCTCTGTCTGCCAATTTAGAGGCTGCTTGTGGTCAAGGGTCAAACGAGCCCCTATTCATGAGGCCATGTTTGAAGTGGCTGCTGCCATCGCACGGGGTCGGTGCAGGCTCCGCCGGACACCGCCCCACACCAGGAGAGGAGTGGTGCCCAGGGAACCCCAGCACGGCCACCTTGGGCTGACACATCAAAAGCTTCTCCCTGTCAGTCAGTCAGCAGTTGTTGCCAAGCAGGACATGGTTTGGTGAGTAGGAATAAGTGCTGTATTCATCCCCAAGGGCTACCTTGCACATTTAACTGACGCTGCCGTGCCTCCTGAGGTACTGCCACTAAATCAAAGTAGCGTTCTGCCCGCACTCGGCTCACCAGAAAAAACAAAGGCCTCCTTTTCTGGGAAACATCACAAGAGAAATTAAAATCCAATGAATTATCTGGGGTGTCATCCTTTAAAAACATTTATGGTAATTCAGCTGTGTGTTAGAAGAATACAATATGTTTATCTCAGTAAATATGAGGACCTCAGCACTAAAAAATCAGTAGTATAATGAAATTTTTGTCCTTTAGGAAATTCTAAGTGGTTCCAGGGACTGTTGATCAAAGGCTTATTAAATATGTGCCAAAAGTACTGGTTTAGTGGGTGAGTATTTGCAGTGCCACCAAAGAGGTTGCTTTCCTTGTGCAAGCTGCTACAGCTCTACCATGTCTAAATGTATTAAAACTGTGAGACAAGAAACCACGTTACAGAGTCAGGCCAGGCTCCTCGGATAATGAAGATTAACATTTTCTCTGTTTCAACGTTATTCGAAAGCTTTACCACATCGTTTGAATCCAGTATGTTTCAACAAATCTTTTCATAAATACCAAAACAGTGCATCACCCGCTAGGGACAGATGTCATTCTAATGGCTCCATTTTTCCCTTGTCTAACAAACTTTCTTCAGGAGATACCAAAAATACATAATACAGACTTTCAGACCTGGTTAATATCTTTATCAGTGAGCTGGTTGAGGTGACTGAGTGAACCCTCAGTAAGTTCACAGATGACATTAACTTGGGCCTGAGTGTTGATCTGCACACTACCTGTGCTTAATAATCTACATCTTTACACATATTCTCCCAAAATTGGCATCATTTTAAAATTGTTATCACTGATGTTCAGGATCTAAGCAGTTGCCTACAGGTGTAGGTACGAGGCGGAGTGAAACAGAAAACAGTAATTTGTTTCCTAAGAAAATTATGTCTTTTTTTCCTATCTACATCGGTGTCTTCTCCTGGCAAAATTCCTTCTTCCTGTCAGGTAACAAAAGATGAAAAACATTCCTTTTCAAATTAAATACATCACTTTGGAGGTGTTGTGTTTTAACAAGACACTGTCATGCTTAGAGGAAAGTGGGCACCTGTCATGAAAAATATTCGTAGCAGAAAACCTCATTTTCCTTTAAACACAGAAAAAAATTGACCAGCCCTATTACAGAAGTCTTTCAGTGCCACTCCATGTCAGCACTGTCATTATATCTCCTATTGTGAAGACAGCCAAGATCATGTCTTTGGAAATTTATTCTGGGGCTGCCCTCATGGCCTATTGATTGTGTTCCCTTGATGTGAGAGCCCCGTGTTGAAGGGGGGCTGGCGGCTGCTCGGAGGGGATGGAGCGGTCCCCATGTGCTGCCACACAAACCAGCCTGGCCATTTGAAGGTTTCCAAGAGTATTTTAATCTCATCTACTGCAAAACTTTCTGGGATGATGGTAGTGAAAAGTTTAAAGAGAGAAAAAAATCTTTTTAAGCATTCAGAAAGGTACTGAGCATGATCCTTGAAAAGAGGATCCTTCAGGCAGTAGCTGACACAAAATGTGAAACCGTGTGAAGAAGGCACAGCACTGCTGATTCCTCTAAACTGGGGGCTTTAAGAGGAATATTTGGACCTGATTCTTCAGCCTACAGACTGCTGGAACCATCTTCATTATTTAGTAACTAAGTCACAAAAAGCAAATCATCTATTTCCTTACTTAAAAACCTCTTTTAATTCCTTATAGCTAGTTTCTGTCCTTTAGGACAGTAATTGCCCAGAGAAGCTGTGGCTTCCCCATCCCTGAAAATGTTCAAGGCCAGTTTGGATACGGCTTGGAGCAGCCTGGGATTGTGGAAGGTGTCCCTGCCCATGGCAGGGAGTGGAACTTCATGGTCCCTTCCAATCCAAACAATTCCATGGCTCCACGATTTGGCAAATGGCAGTACCGTTTTTTCGCCCCACTGATACAGGTGTGAAGCATCCCTCCATCCAATCCCTACGGTGGAGTCATTTCTAATTTGCACCACCCTGAGAGGTGATTGGAGCCAACCTGCCCATGCTATAAAGTAATCACAGGGGTAATGAAGAAACAGAGACAGTTTTTCTTCACTGAATCTGCCATGAGTCAGCAGGAAAAGCCAGAGCAGATAGATTGCAGTTCTGGAACCAGAACAGGATGTGAAAAAGACTCTCTCAAGCAAAACCTTATTCTGCTGAAGCTACTTGGTCCCACTAAAGTCAGTGAACTTGCACAGACAAAATCTAACCCACAGTTTGGAAGGCAGCACTTTCTATTAACAGTGGATTGGTTTCCAGCTCAGAGGCAGCGCCTTCATTCCCACCCTGAACCAGAGCACAACAATAAGGGCAATCTGTAGGTCCATATCCTCGCGGACACTGCCCAGGTGCTGTTTGTCCTGTACCTCCTCTGATGCCTCAGCTCTGCCAGCAGCATCGCTGACTACTTGGTTATGCAATCCACACACTAAACACTGCCCAAACACCTTTGGGTACAAGGGAACAAATCAGCTCAAAAGAAGGCGCAGTGGTTTGTTGAGTCAATGAGGTGTTTTCTTCCCCAAGTCTAAATGCAGTGCTAGGTGTTTGATCTACATTTTAAAAAAGCTGATAAACGTGCATTTACACAAGATAACATAACCATCTGAAAGAACCCTCACAGCCACTTGTCCTGTGTGTCAACCGGTTCCTCTATTCCCACCCAAAAGGGCTCTGCTGAGTCCCCCTTGGAGACCCTACTCCCAAAGACAACAATTCCCTTCCTCTCCAAACCATCGTGCCCACACCCCATGGGCATCTTGCCTGGTCAGCTCACTCCCATCCCGATCACACCTTCAGCCTCTGCTTTCCCCCTCTGAGGCACACAGGGAGATGGATGTACAGCCCCGAGGTAAAAAGCTCTGAAATCTAAGTGTGCCGAGAGCTTTGACCATCACTGCTCTTCTCCGTACCTGCTGTGGATGGAGATCTGTAAGACTGTTTTTTAGCTCCTGTTTTGGTTGAGAAATCTGAACTTCCTGAAGCGTCAGAAGTCTCCAATCTACTGACCAGATTTTCTCCCTTCTCCTCTACAGACAATATAAATAATTAAAAACACAAACCTAGGCTTTGTGCTTGCTGGCTCCTTGGTTTTCTTTGACTCCTTATCATAAGAAAGGAGGTGTTACAAGTCAAAGCACTACAGATCAGATTTTTCTGGGCTGACATTAAACACTGCCTTACTGCCCAAAAAGCCCTTTGCAATCAGTGGGTTGTTTATAAAAAGGTAAAATCTCAGCATGGATAAAGGCAATATGATTCGAGGTGGTTGTATTTTTCCACAAAAGCAGGCTGTCCTTTCAACTTCAGTGAATAAAAACAACCAAAGGTAAAACAAAAAATGGAAAACTGTCATGAGGAAAATGAACACATAGCTCTCCTCTGGAATGAATATAGCTTTTAATTTTGCAGGGCTGTGTTGCTGCTTTTCTTCCTCAAATTATCCTTTTAATAAGCAGCATTAGCTGAGAAATGTTCACATTTATAACATTTATACAACTTCTAGGATTGTTCAAAGGATGACAAACACGGGTTTGAGTGTTCATTAAAATACATGTATGTATTTTAAATACAGATTTGCATACAGATACATACACCTATACACACAGTCAGCACATACACATATATCCATAGAAAGACATTTCAGCACAATCTGCTCTTCTCTGGCAGTGGATTTGGGCACAGCAGCCAATCTCACTGCAGTTCTAAAGGGAGCTCATTCTACCACTGCTTGTACACTGGGTACCACGTGGTTTGAAAGATTTTGCATTAGAAACCCTTCCTCAAGGAGAATTAGGAAATACCCGCAGGATTCCTGCCCTGGCACGCAAACCACCTGGCAAAGAGTCTGGACACGGCATGGATCCTTTCTGTCCCTTCCTGACTGCAGTGCATCACCCGGGAATGATGGACTTCAGATTCAACTTCAGATTGTTCCAGTCACCCACCAGGCCAATTCCTGATCCTACACCCCCAGGAGTGGGGAGGTGACAGAGAGCTGATTAATGCTTATATTCCTCAGCTTTGTGCTTTTCAAGAATTTTCTCTGTTTAAAATCTATCTTTAGAATGGCTTAGACTGAGCACTAGCTCACAAAAGGTTACTTAAACTAACAGATACTGGGGTGAAATTAATTAATGCACTTGTCTAAAATTCAATGAGAACTGAAAACAGATACAAAATCAGAAAAAATGGTATGAACTGATACCAAATCCCATATCTCAACAAATAACAATGGACTGTTTATGCTGCATTACTCTTTTCTAATCTCCACATATTACTATAATTATTAACTGCTAGTCCTAAAATCTATAGAGTTATCATTATTGTTATTATTATGAAACTCAATCTCATTTTCATGTCATAAAGATAAACCAAATCTCATTTCAATTAGTTGCAGCAGGAGGGAATGAACTTTAAACAGACATTTAATTTCTGAAAAAAAAATTAGGAAGTTCTTCATGGAAATGTTATGGCATTTTGAAACAGATTAATAGTTCAGTATGAACACATCCACCCTGCAGCTAAATGATGGCTGTACTGCGATCAGGAGACAGGTTAAATGAGCAAAATCAGTTGATACCACTGGTTTGGATCTAATCAAATAGTCTTCATTTTTATGACTTTTTAGCTACATTATTTTTTCATCCCATGTGTTCCCTGAATTGTTACTGGGGGTTAGGTGCTTTGGAACTGGGTTATATTTGGCTTTAATGTATCTGACTGGTAAAGAAGTCCAAGGACCTACAGGGTACTTGGCATTCTGGCTGCCGTCTGAATGGTTCCAATCACTCTGTCTCCATGGAGCACATCCCTGGACACTCCAGTCATCTCCTGCATATTTTATCATTGCTCCAGGCAAGGATCTAACCTACACCAAGGCAGGCCGCCTCCCCAGCACACCCAGCCTCAGCCCCTGCCGAGCTTTTCCAGTTTTCCAGTCCTCAGATGGTAAAGAGTTGGTCCATGAGGGTGCTCAGCTGTGGTTTGATCCACAAATCCATGGAATCACAGAACGTTAAGGGGTTGGGATGGACCTTAAATATCATCTAGTCCCACCCCCCTGCTATGAGCGGGGACACCTCCCACTAGACCAGGTTGCTCAAGGCCTTATCCAGCCTGGCCGAGGACAGGGAATCCTCAACCTCCCTGGGCACTCACCACTCTCACAGTAAAAAATTTCCTTCTAATAGCTAAGCTAAATTTCCTCTTTTTCAATTGGTACTCATTACTCCTTGTCCTGCCACTACAGTTCCTGGTGAGAATCCCTCTCCGGCTTCCCAGTAGGTTCCCTTCAAGGCTGAAAGAGGGCACACCTCGAAGGTGCACTTCCAGATCCTTGCTGCTGGAAAAAGGGAATCCAATGCACTGGTGGAACCCACAGCTACGGATGTGGCTCTCCAGAAAGGCTCAGCACCGTTGCAGACATTGCAACGGTGACAGAAGCCCTCAAGCCTCGAGAAATCCTGGTTCTTGTGGCATTGCCAACTCCTATAGATCTCAGTGTCCTTTTATACAGACACTTTTGCAAAGCCACAAAATTACTTAATTATCCATGGCCTGTCAATCCCAAATTTTAAGCCAGAAACTGAGGGGGAAAAAAAAAAAAAAAAAAAGAGCTGTGAACAGACTGGGGATCTTCTCGCCCTGCTGCCCACTCTGTCCTCTGTGCTCCCTCCGCCCGCGTTCCTCGATGAAGCCCCGCAGCAGCAGCAGCGCTGAGCAGGTCCCTGCTCGGATTCCCTGCTCCATCCTCCCATGGAATATCCCCACCTCCTGGTTAGCGCCCAGATCACAGCTCCGGGCCGGGGGAGGCATCTCCTCCAGGCCTTCTCCCCACATAGCCGTGTTTTTATTCTCTCCTGAATTATCTTTAGAGTTCAGAAACATTCAGTGTTTGATGCCAGGCCCACATTAAAACACAGAAATAAAAGGACAACCTGTAGACACGAGCTGAAATCCACATTCATGAAGTCAGCCCCAAGAAGTTTCTCTCTCTCCTTCCACTACCATCAGTTATTTCCTTCCCAGCACCCAGGCAGCAAAAGCAGGGATACACCCAGGAGACAAAAGCTGTGGCTGGCAGAGAGAGGCAGCATCGAGCAGTACAGACCAGGACACAGAGAGATGGTGAAAGTCTTGTCGGAGGAGCTGGTACAAAGAACTGGTCCAGGGAATGCAGGACTGGAAGAAACTAACAGGTGGGAAATTAGGGGTCACTGATAAATGATGAAGAACTTTACGAGCTGAGATGATGAGGTTTAGAGAGAAACTGAGATTGAATTAGAGGAAATGTCCATGTAAGGTCAAAGAGCTGGGACAACCCAGAGTGGGGAAGGAGGGAGTAATGGATTAGAGGCACAAAATGTTTGGGAGAGACTGATCCAAGAAGAAAACCAAAAGCAGAGAAACGGTCAGGACTGGAATGAGAGGGGAAAAGACTGATCCTGAGAAAAGACTGATATCTTGAACCATGAGGAGAACCCAGGCTTTTTGAATGTCACAACTCCTCTGCTTACAGGAGGAGTCTGTGAAATCCAGTGGCAAAGCGTGACTGGTGCCAGTGCTGTGCTGGTTCACACATGGGATCCACCTTCTGTTATTAATCATCCATGAACTCAAATTCCAAGGCACTGTGGTGAACCTAAAGGTATCAGCTCTTCAGACAGACAAGTTGTAATTACACGATGTTTCATACAAGATTTTTCCAGTCGGACACCGTTTGTCTATTTAACAGCCCAGAAAATCACACAGATAAAAACAGCTTTGAAATAATCACTTCATTCAGGAATACAAGAATTAAGTTTGCTTCAAACAACTTTAATTTAGTTCCCTTCTACATTACAGCACAGCATTTAGAGATAACATAATTAAAATCATTATCTCCCATTTTTTTCCGCAGGACGCTCTCACTGCAATATCCTTTGAATGCAGGGTTGGAGGTTATTTTGCTATAATATAAAATCAAGTGGCTTGTTTCTTTAAAGTAGATTAAAGTTGAATTATGGCTGTATAACATCATTTTAGGTCTCTGGTTTCTCAAGCAATTCTCACAGAGCTGGCAGCAGAACCCTGTTGGCCAGACAACAGGATTCCCATTTGCCCTTCCTTTGCCTTGTATATATATTACTACAATACATATTTAACAAAAATTAAACTACAATAAAAATTAACGACATAAATCCACCATATTATCTCTTATAAAACTGCAGGTACGATCTAATAATAAAACAAAGTGCCAGGGTGACTTCTGAGATCACAAAGCAAACATGACTCCAAATTTCTCTTCCTGCCTGATGCACTGATCACACCTCATGCAGCAGTAACCCATAAAGAGCTTGGAAAGTTATTTTAGAGAAGAATAAAAAGTAGTAGCCAGTTTGGCCAACGGCCAAATCACAGTGTCACCACGAACCACTAAAATTTACTTTCAGAAAAAGAGAACTTGGCACTTCATGGAAAAAAATCAGGGTCTTCTTTGGACTTCTGCATCTGGGCATCCAAATTTTCTGTCGATTTTCATAACTCTACCCACATCTCCTAACAGTGCTACTGTAGGCATGAGCATCTATAAAATGAGTAAGGGGCAGTGATTTTCTGAAAGCTTTTGCTCCAACTCAGTGAGACAATAGCAAACCTATAACTAAGGGAAACGGTTTTTTAGGAGATGAATCAGGTGGATCACCCAAGTAACTCAAATCACCAAGGCTTATTTGTTTGCTGGAATTCCTAATTGTTTCTGGAATCAGTTGAGTGCCTTCCCTCAACAACAAGTTTGCATTATTAAGCTTATCCATGCAAAAGAGAGAGGGATTCTTGACATGCTCTGGATTGCTTTTGCTTCCATCTGTGCTAGCCAGCAATGAAGAAAGTTTTGCTGTGCTTACAAACCCCAGCTGTAACACTCCCCAGTCACAGCAGACCATGATTTACTGGAGTTGCTAAAATAAAGTGGGAGAAGAAATTGTTATAGGTCTTGGAAACTACAGAAAGTGGCCATTTAGACCACACTCAAATCTCAAAGGAAATAGGATCCACTTGAGAGCAACAAAATACTGCGGCACATGGTTCTCTGTCCACCGCCAATTCATGTGCCAGAGAGTGATTTCCCTTTGTGAAAGGATTTGTTTTACACTTTAAAGGATCCCAGGTATATCATTGCTATTTTATGATATTGTTAATGGACTCTCCAGGTTTGTATTACTAACGATAATTTGGCATTATGCAGCATTCTCTATCTGAAGATTTATTTGGGATTCCTGAGAAATACAGCCCCACACAGAGAGCAGGCATCAGCTATTCAGCAGCATACTGTGATACCACAATAGTGTCAGCTATTCCAAAGGGAGAGTGAAAAATGTATTTCACCGAGACCTCAGCAAGAATGCAGGAAGAGTGAAGGTAATAATGCAGTAGCAGCCAAGATGCCAGGGCTATCTAAAACAACATCAAAAGGTAGTCCCCCAGGTGTTCAAGACGTTGTTTTCTCTCTTCAAGCTCTCACATGCCACCTGTACAGTGTTTATTTGCATTACTACAGGACATCAGGGCACGAGAGCTACAGAAAAGAAGGTACTCAGTCAGAAATAGCCCTTCTTCAATCACAACCAGAGCTGCAGGTTGTCAGTTCTAGCTGAAATACTTTTCTTTAAATAAAAAAAAAAAATTAGGACATTATTATACTAAATAACTATTAACAATGTCTAGATTTCAATGACATTTCAGTAATTTCCTCCTGAAAATTGTTTCTGCCAATACTGAATGTTCACTGGATGTTGGGGGCCCTCAAGCCAAAGGCTGAGACGTAAAAACACCCAACCCAACAGCCCAAATTCTCTTTATGATGTGTCAGCTTCTTGTGCATCCCCTGATGCTCTTCCTGAGCCTCTACTGCTTTTCCATACAAAGCTGAGGAGTCTTGGTGAGCCAGAGGAACCCCTCTGAAGGCAGAACTTCACCTTGAGCTGTGAGGTTTTGCTCTAGAGCCCTTTGCCTTTTCCCCTGTAGTCACACACATTTCAGCTGTGTGACAAGAGTTTTGTGAAGCAGCAGAACCAAATGAAACATTGTGAGAAGGGTCACAGCAAAAATCAATCCACCAGTGGGAATGTTCTTGGCAGCCTTTTATTACTTCTCTGCATTTCAGGGAGGGGTTTGCTATTAATGTCTTTCCTCCTGATCTCCTTCCAGCCTGGTCTCCATATTTTTGACCTCCATTCTCCTTATTTTAGGGCCCTCTCCAACAGCTTATAAATGTCACCATTTGTCATGTGGAAATCCATTTTCAAAACAGGCTAAAACCTTCCAAATTTCCCTTGCTGCAGTTCAGTGACCTTCCCAGTTTTAGAACAACAAATACTTTGTTGTTTCTAATATTCCCTCTTCATAATGTCTGACAGTGCCTCACAGGACTTGAGTTACCCCTTCACTTCAAGAACAGCCTGGCACATGGAATCCCAACACATTTGGGTTGGGATAAATACAGCCTTCAGGCAGGAGTGTATGAGCAGGATAAACACCAAGCAGGCAGGCCCTGTGGCCTCCTGAGATCAGGATATTTGCTCCATGTTGTGCAGAAGGAAAGAATAAGGATGCTGTTGGAAGGGTGACCTAGCATGGGACCACACTGCTGCAATTCCCTACTCCCACAACACCCACTGGAGATTTGAGCCCCCTTGGATTGGCCAACACAACTGTCCAGGTAGCCATTGGTTAGTCCAGACGTGGCCAATGATTTGATTAGCCTAACGAGTTTTAGTGGCAGGTTCTTTGAAGCAGGCTCTCCGGCCTGAGCTGGTTCATGACTCATTACAGCAGCAGTTGTGCTCTCAGAGCTGAAGGCCGAGAGCTGAACCCGCCAAGGAAGCAGAGACCACAACCCAGAACTGTTCCGTTTGGAGCTGCCCTTCTGATCCTCAGATGACTTCTACAAATTCACAGGAATTCAGATCCCAGGATTATTGAAAATATCTCAGTGCCTTGACCCTGTGCCAAGAGATTCTAACACAAGCCCTTGCTGGCTGCAAGGTTAAGTTTATTAGAGGGACAAGCACACACAATTAGGCATTCACACTATTCTGGCTTGGCGAGGTTTATGCTGCATAAAAATGTAACAGGAAGAGACACCTGTACCAAGGGTAACAACAGGGGTCAGCGCAATGTACCTGTGCACAGATTTAAGATGACAGGGAATATTTAGGCATGGAGGATGAGAGAACAGAAGGCTAACAGGAGGTTTTTCTCGCACTATAATAACATTTTCAGTTTTCAGATCCCCTTGATTGTCTTTTGTGACGCTTTGGATGCCTGAGAGATTCTGCTCTGTACCTTCAAGCTGCCCCTCACAAACACATCAATAGCTCCCTAAAAACTGGGGCCTATCCTTCAAGTTCTTCACCTAAGGCAGTACCTAAGAATTTGTTCATGGACTTTAGGTTTGGAGCTACAGACAGTTTACAAGCTGATATTTGGTACCCAAGCCCTTCATGGAAAAAAAGTAATACCATTATTATAATTTATTTGCATTATAAAATCACTTAAAGGACATGGTGAGCAGAAAATTAAACATGGAATGTGCTAATCACAGATGCAGCAAAGCCTCTGTTCCCCAGAACATGTTGGCAAGACAAATTGCTGTTCTACAGTAATAGATATCTGAGTATCTCTTTGATTCAGTTTAAATTATATCTGAATCAGATTTAATGAAAGTTTCACAAAAATGCTGTGTGATTAAAGATCAATTGATTACTAAGAATGTGTTCTCCATCCTTTTTTTTTCCCTTCCACCTGTCTTCCCAACCTTTTCCTAGAGTTCTGCAAAAATGGGACCATCTGGTATCCAGAATAACCTTCATCTATTTACATATCCAAATTACCCACGGAATTCTCTCTGAAGCAATCCAGGGGGGAAGAGTGCACTCAGAGTGCACAGAGGCGATGTTCACCCTTCCGCAAGCGGGGCACAGTAACACAGTGCTGTGCTACAGGACCTGCCTCTACCCTTTGTCCTGTGCCAGCCGGGCTGGTGCTGCCACAACAGCACCCAACTCTTAGACCCACCAATATCTTAAAACACGAGGCCACCCACAGCCAAATTCAGCATCGAATCCACTCAGTGCACAAAGCCCAAGCAGAAGAGTGGCTGTGCAGCTCTCAGGTGAGAAATCGTTCCACCCAAATGGACCATGAACGTAAACACTGACTAACGAGAGCGGTACAGATTGGGCCATTAAAAGCAAGGCAGAGATGAATGGAAATGTCTGAGCAGGAACATAAAACAGACCAATTTCTGCCACTAAGTAGGAGTGGGAGTATAACAGTCCTTGTTATAGAGTTGCTGGCAGTGATGTTATTGTTAAGGCTGAAAAAGACCTGACATTCCAAATCTCTTTTCCCTTGTAAAACAGTAAGATTTGGAGCTTGATCCTTCACTTCAAGGGTAGCTACTGCAACTGCTTAACAAAGGAGAAACATGGCACGGATGAGAAGGAAAAAAACCTACCGGATTACAAAATTTTGTGCAGAATGCAACCCCCAGAAGAAGGTGAGATTTCAGTTCCACTGAAGTTCAGAGTTGGGGTCTTTTGCAGATTTGCCCCACCACAGCAAGCCAAGACAGAAATACCCAGACAATAACCCAACTGCAGCAAAGACCAGAGCCAGGAAAACACACATTTCATAAGAGAGGACAGGTGAGATGACAAACAATGCCACACAAAACGGAAAGGAGGTGCAACTGTAGGAAGTGGTGTCTGTAATCTCAAGACTGGAAATGGAAGCCTGGTAATTAAAGTAAAGCAGTTCACCTTTAGAAAATAAATATACATAAATACATCTATAAAGATCGTTGACTCTTAGTTTTGTTTTTTTATATACAAAAAAAAAGTCTTGAGGAAAAATGGGAACTGCTTTTTTTTTTTTTCCCCGTCTGACTTGATGAAGCTTAGGATTTATTTATTATTTTATCCATCAACAAGAAGTTCTAATTCATCAACTCTGTTAGTGAATTTCAAAAAAAAAGGCTAATGCATGGCTTGGTTTAAGGACATTTTATGGTTCCTAAAAATTCCTGGCTGATTCCACTGGGCTTCTCACAACTCAGGCTGAGAGCCGCTCTGAGGAGAGAGAAGAGCTAAGCAGAGGATTTTGAAGTTTGAACATTTGTCTTGGTTATGACCAGAAATGAAACTTGAAATTTTCAATGAAGGAAAATTTGTACAACATGGGAAATAATTTCAGTGCAAAATTGAAACAATAATTCTAACATGGCCTTTTAGAATTTGACCTTTTTATCTCTTAACAACATTCAAATATAATACAGAATTTGAATATTTGAAATGAAAAGTAATTTCAACATTTGAAATTTCCACTTTTTGCTCTGAAAATGTCAAACCAGGATATTTCAACTTTCTGGGAACTTTTTCCCCTCCCATTTTCATTTGAAAATGAGAACTTTCAGCTTGGTGTGCTCATTTACAGGAATCACCAGGACAACTGGCTGTCAGGAGAAAGGGGAAGGCTGATGGACTGTTCCATGATCAAGCTCAGCCATTAATTTCTGATTCCACCACTCAATATCACTTATTTTTGATAGGTTGTGGACACTTTAAAATCAGTTTTGTTATTCACATGATTATGCAAGGATTTTAGGCTGAAAATTGTCTGTCACCTGTTTATGGGGGAGAAATAAAGGTCATAACCTTTTCAACTGTTTTGACTAAATCCAAATGGGACTGTGAGTCAGATGTGCCAACCCATGGAGTTACCTCGATGCAAAACTGGAGTGAGACAAATCAATTTATCTCCCACTCACAGATGTTTTGGCAAGTTCTGCACTGGAACTCTCAGGTCCTACATTTGCACCTCAACCCAGCCATTCCTTCTGGACAGCTGCTGGCCAGCCTCTGAAATGGAGCTAATAATTCTACCTACATTTACAGATCATTTTGAGATGTCTGAGTGAAGAGAATTACAGAACAACTAAAAGTTATTATGTATCATGCATGTGTTTGCCTATAAATAATAAATTCCTGAAGCAGACATAAGAAGTTCCCACTGTTGTCTACCTTTATAACAAATTCATAAGCAATAGCGTTGTACAAGATTACTCACTCAGCTGTTCCTTTTCCAATGATAGGTTTCTGTCTAGATACAAATGCGCCTCTCTCCTTATCTAAGTTGCATGGATTTTGTTATTTTTAATATTTCAGAATGGAAACACCCATTTGTGAAGCAAAAGTGTTGTTCTTGTTTGTTGCTAATTCTTTACACGGTTTTTTTCCTAGTGCTCCTTATTTGCAGCTCTTCTCCTGTTTATAGTCCAGGAAATTGCCAAACCTGATCAATACTATTCCCCAATGGTCTGTCAGGATTATCACAGTCGAGTTGCCAGATTCTGGGGTGGTGGGGCTGTGGTGCCCAGCCCCAGCTCTGGCCAGCTGAAATGGCTGCTCAGGCTAATTTCCCTGTCTCTCTGCATCCTACCAGGATTTTACACTAGAAATAAATTGTCACAGGGAGAATATTTAAATTCAGGAAACAAAATGTTCCCACTAATTCAATGTAGCCATCTTCTGCCTACTAAAAGTTATGAGTTATGTGTGAAGTAAAAAACCTCTCTGCTGCATGAGATAATGAGAAAACGGGGATTCTTTATTCATTGTACTTGTCCCTCTGCACATAACATTTGTATATCATGCCAGGACTAACCTGTGTCACTGCACTTATAGCCACAGACCAGACTAAATGCCTGCCCTTCACTGTTTTTACGTCATGATTCATATACTCTCCCGGCTCTTTCTGACTGCCTGCAATTACTTGTGACAAATGATTCTTCAGTGTACTGTCTGCTTTACCTTTTCAAAATGTTTCCATGGTTCACAGATAAGTCAGCTAGTGTACACTGTACTGTCTTGTGGGAAGTAAATCCCAGGACATGCACAGGAACAGGTTCCACACCATTTTGCTGGCAGAACTGCACACATCCACCTCACTCAGCTGCTGCACGAGGAGCCTGGACCTGCCATGCCAGCAGGGCTGGGCCTCCTCCACCACAGCACTGCGGAGATCCCAAAGGAACTGATTGTTCCTAGAGCTGGACTCTCCTCAGGACAAGAATCCTTGCTCCACAAGGAGCTGGATGCCATCGGTAACAAAACATACGGTCCAAAAGAAATCATTATTTTGATATCTGCCATGAAAGAACATTCAGCTGAATGACCCCTGTTGGCAGGTTTGTCGAGCACATCTGTATCCAGAGGTGAATCCTGCCTGGAGTGAAACCTCTGAAAATCCAGGGGGTGCTGATTCCACCTTCAGCTCTGGCAGTGAGTATCAGGGGAGCTGCACTGACCTCAGGGGGTGCAAGTGCCAAGAGAGCCAATCCATTGCCTCCTCCTGGCAGTAAAGAGAGTTACTCCCCCCTCAGACGGATCTGCTCTTGTCCCTGCGGTGAAGGTGCTCGGAGAGGACGCTGTGCCACTCCTGGCTGCTGAGACTGCCCAACACATTCCCCGCTCACACGTGGCCCTGGCCTGCCTGTGCCTGTGCCCATCTGTTTTGGAGGCCCTGTGCTGTGCAGGGTGGTCGGGTCTTTGGACAGACTCCAAGGGGCTCCCTGGGCCGGCAGCAGAACCCTGCCGGCGACATCAGCTCTGCAGGGACCGTCCCTGTGGGAGCCGTGCTGGTCACACCCCCGTCCACCTGATTGTGCCTGTTGATCACCACGTGCCGAGGAAGGGGAGCAAAGCAGAGCGGGGCAGGAGGTGGCATTTCCCAGGCAGTTGTGCCAGCCCCTGGGAGAGGCGACAGAGGTTTGTGAGATTCTGTGCTGTCATCACAATACCTGGCACTGAAAAGGATTACCCTTCTTGTGCTCCATTTACGGAATTTTCAGGGCTTCCTCTTGCAAAACAAATGCAAAACGCTGCCATCTGTTCATCATGCCCATGACTGTGCAAGATAAAGAAGTAAAAAAAGTGCCTGTATGGGAAAGCTGTCATCATCCAACCCAAAAGCAGACACAGGGCTGCACTGTTCGAGGGAAGGGATGTTGTCACCGGGGCCTGATTTGTAGCACAGTCATTTTCAGTTCTGAAATATTCACTCACTGCCCGGCACCTTGACCAAATAAATTCACTGAACCCCAGTAAGCACAGAGTTTATGGATGTGGCGGGTCCTGGAAGAGAGCAAGGATCCACTGCCTGGCCTCAGAATTATTTATACAGAGGAAGAAGAGAGACAAAACATAAAACACTCAGTAGCTGTGCTGATAAAGGATTAGGCTTGTGCCTGGGCACCAGACCCAAGCACCATCCAGCCAGCAGCTCTGTGCTGTGATTGCTACATATGGTCTAACCTGGGTCATCTTCCCTTCACTGATTTTGTTGGCAAGATAACACCAGCATGGGCAGGTCCTTCCATGCTCCAGATGCACCTTGAGTTTGCTGTTCAGATGTACCCAGCGGGGCCACCAAGCTCCAGAGCCACATTTGCGCCTCTGGCTGGAGAGGGGGAAGAAAGAACTTCTGTGGGAGAAGAGCCCTACAAAGGGAATCCACAGCACAAAATGTGGGAAACTAGGGTTCTCCTAAATGTTTTCTGCTCTGGTCACTGGTATACCTGCTCCTCGTTGTCCACAGTGAATGCCAGCTCAGGTAATTGCTGTGGTCACAGCTGACTGTGCTGCCTCCGACACAAATCCCAACCAGGGACGGAGGCGCTGGCACGGCAATTCCACACAGGACACAGCACTGCTCAACTTATTTGTTTTTATGGACAGGGACACTGAACCCAGACACTGAATTGTCAAGTGCCTCTTAGCATGCGGAATGCCACGCTAAAAAAAGGCAAAGGGAAAGCAATTCAGAGAGGAGAAAAGGATGGAAATATCTATCATTCAACAACACTGACAAAAAACAAACCCTGGCAGCAGGCTCCTATGCACTGCCTTGTTTATGCCAATGTTGGTTGCAGCTCCTGTTGGGATCAGAAGCACAACAAATTGTCTGTTTCCCTGAATCCAGTGGGCTCTGATAGCTACTGACCATGCTGACAGAGCCTATTGCCTGCATTTGAATGGGAACGATGGATAGGAGAAACAGCCACGCTTGAACACATACAAGATTGTTTTTATAAATCCAAGACTGTATTTACAAGTTCCAACTTTTAAGGCCAGGGTATTTTATTTACCTCACTGTTTTTTTAATAGTGGAAAAGCAAGAGAGCAATCCATCTGCCTGAACTGGAAGCTTCTTATAAATAAACAGCAATAAAAAGCAACACTTGAAATTCATTTTGCCTACTTCTGTTTTGTCTGAGTCCCCCCTCCCCGGAATCTAAATCAACAAGAGATCAGACTGCAGTTTGTAAGCAAATTTCTTTCAACAGAAACAAACAAAAATAGACAAAGATACCCATCCTCCTCATACTTTATGCACAGTAATGCAAGTTATTTTCCACTCCATTTAGACTTTTCACCTTCCTTTCATTTACCCTGTTTTTTACAGTTCAATAAATATTTTTCCAAGCTCCACTTGCCAAACAAAAGAGTTTAGCTTCAGTGTTACTCCTCTGACAAATATCCTTATGGTGTTGCACATGTGAGCCATTGATAAACAAATTAAAATTCTGTCCCAGCTCAGAGCTCAGCTGGCCCATTTCATCTTGCGGTATGGGTTTGTAAAGGTCTGGGTGTCTGTCATCCTCCCCTAACCTTGTCTTTGTCAAAGGGATACAAAAGCCTGCACGCTCGGGGCCTTACGATACTGATTAGTGTGAGTGACAAAGTGGAGTAGCAAGTCCACTCAGCCCTTCATAATAAATCTATCAAAGAGTAATAGAATTCCATCAATTCTGCATCATCCCCGAGGGTCGCTGTGCTGGGATGGAAAGTGTGTTCCGCTGGGATTGTACAACTGTTATTATTCAATTACACTCTTTTCTTCCTAGTTAAAGACCATGATATCATTATCACTTAATGAATACATATAATTGGATCTGGACTCTATGTTTGGCTGATGAATACCACTCACTATTCATTCAGTCTCAGCTCATCTTCTGACCATTTATTATAGACTTTTGGCTGAAAACCATGATGACAAAGGGAATTTGAAATTAGCTGAGAATTCATTCAATGCTCAGTTAGACACAAAGGCAAAATACAATTCTGACGCGTAAATGAGGCTGAGACCACACAGAGAAGTTTTGCCTAAAAGTTAATAGCTGTTGATTTCTACACAAACACATTGAGGTAAGAGCAAAGATATTTTTTTAAGACCATCTCACAACTTTGCAAGCAAGCAGCGATTTCCTCCCTTTCATCCCCAAACTAAAAAAAAAAAAAAAAATTGTCTCAAAGGTAAATACTAGATCTTTAAGTTGGTACTTCATTTCCCAACTTAGGCAAAATATTAGCTTTAAAGATGTCATCCGAGGCCATTATGAGCTTTAACTCAGCCCTGCTAAGCCAAACACCGTTTTATGATTAAATAACATTTAAATCTGACAAAGCAAAAGTGCTTTCTATACAGTATATTTATTACACCTAATATCGAGACCATCATTAAGTTTCATCAAACAGTGTGCCCCCAAAGGAAACTGGCCCTCCTATTCATATTGTTGGGAGTAAATGTAGCATACCTCCTTTGGATCACTGGTGAACAGGCCACCTCATTAATCCTAGTTAGTAGATGCTGCTGGGCATGTGGAGCAGCCAAATCCAGATGCTACCCACAGAGCCTCTCCAGGCAGTTAGGGAATCACAGAGTACCACCTCAAGCCCTCCATACATCACTTCAAATTAAATTTACATTAAGTGCTACTCCATCAGAGCCGAGAGAAGCTGACATCTTTGGAAAATGCAGATGATAATCCATTAAATCCTATTATATACATGTCTTCTAATTTTACTTAAGCTCATGCATACCAAAGTGTGAGTTTGTGTTAAAAATTAAAGACCCTTTTACTAGAACAAAAGACTTTATGAACTGTTGACTTTGGGAGGGTTTATTACAGGATCAGGCTATTCTGTCAAGACAAGTAGACTTTTTTCCCCTGTAAAATTTCTGGTTAATCATTTGTTCCTGAGATCTTTTTTCAAACGCACAATGTGTCTTTGCTATTTCCATCTCCAACTCTTTGTTCTCCCAGATAGGAGTGCAGCCTCTTTAACTTAATCAAATGTTATGAATGAAACAGTGGGACACATATTGTCTCCTTTTGCAATTAAGAAAATATTTGCTGGCAGCTTCCAAACTGGCAACAGTAAGAAGATGCTATAAAATCATCACAGTGAAAAAGCTGAGGATTTAATTGCCCTATTACCACATATGTCAATCCCTTTATATTTTCATAGTTCTTAGTCACAGTTACTTCTACTTTGATGAATCTCTTCTAATTTCAGAGCAATGGTCTTACTATTTTTGATTCAAGGTACTTAATTTTTTACATTTAACCACTGTATTTTATGTTTATATTTCTGTCTGATTTACCTTTCTGCAAAAATTGAAAATACACAGATTTCAGAAAAAGGCAATAATTACTTCAGATATTAGGCAAAGGTGTTATAAGAAAATCTATCAAGAAATAAATATGCATATACACACACAATTAATTCAAGAGTTATTTATCAAACCTTTTAAAATTTAATTCATGTTTGGATTTCAGGCTCAGACTGGCTTTAACTTTCAAACCAGTTCTTTCCGAGTATTTGGATATATATACACACATATATATGTAGATGTACACATACATTTAATAGAAATATTTTAGCTTTTAACTACGGTCAGTCTTTGGCAATGGCAAAAGTGATGGGGCAGACTGTCATCTGGCAGAAATAAGTGTAGCACCATAAAATTCAAGTGTATGAATAAGCTGGCTGAAGTTTTCAGTGAGATATTTCTGATTTATGTAAGCTGGGGATGTTTCCCTACATTATTTCCTAGAAATACAGAGCTAGCCTAGGTTTACAGGCTGGGTTGTCCCTTTTTTTCTCAGTCCAGAAACACCTTTGCTCCCCAGTCTGTCTGAGAGTGGGCCAGCAGTTGTACTGAGGCTCCCTTACCAAGAAGGACACGTGACAAATAAAGAAGTGATGTCACCAATAATTAAAACTGGAGACTTTAGTCTAATCTTCTTGCACAGGGATTTATGCTTGTTAGTCCCATTAAAACTAGTAGGATCTGCTTCCATAAATTCCCATTCAGCAGGTTTATAACATTTCCCAAATTATTGCTCTATAATATACTTACACCCTATGATTTCAGAAAATTCCTTTACGTCTGAACATCCCTAGCTCCAATTTTAATAAATCATCCATCAGGAAAATATCAAACAATATCTATCTTTTTAATTTTCTTATTTCATTTTTAACCAAGGGAGGTAACTTGTTATTTTTTTTTTGCATTTGATGGGTCAAATTTTGTTTTAAGAATCAAAAGTAAATGGTGAATTGGATGATTCAAAAAACAAAATTGACTTTAACAGTTAGGTTATACTAAAGAATTAACAGTATCTGAAAGATGATGTTGAATTACATATACACAGCAATATGCTGAATTTCCAGTTAAAAGCTATGGAGAAAAATGCAGTATCATCCCCTTCTTTTCATATTTTAGGCTGCCTTTTCCAGGGACCAGAGAGGAATCAGCCAGATATGAGCAGAGTAGCAAAAACCATCCAAGGCTCTACTGTGGGACCTACAGCCCATCTGCATTCCTGATCTCCACCAGAATAGAACAGAGACACTTTCAAAGATTCCCAGAATGTGGTATCTGAAATATCTCAGAAAATGCATCAGGCCTATCAAAAAAATGAACAAGTTTTCGACAATATCCATGAAGAATAATCTGCTGAGGGAATGCCAAGTACTACCAAAACTTACCTCATGCTGGTGTCACTCCGGAACTTAGAAGAGGACCTTCAAAACCAAAATGGTGGTTAAAAGGGACCCTTGGGAAAAGGCAGTGTGGCCACCAATGATAAACACCTCTGGTACAGCCCTGGTGGCAGGTATGAATCTTGCCCATACATGGAGTTCCCAAAATCCAAAAGAATTTTCAACCTAATCCTTCTGGAAATTATAGCTGTAACCTGAGGGCTCAGCTGAACGACCCAAGGCTGGGCTGCCGCACTTTTCTGTCCCGCCTGCAGGAGTTCCTTGTTCACAGCAGATGCAATAAAATACCACATAATTTAGGCTAATATGGGCTCGTTTGGGCCCAGTTACATCGCTTTCCTTTCCATTAGCCACATGGCATGGATCTGCCTTGTGACTCCTGACGTTCAGGAAGTGTCCCTAAATCCTGAATCCTGATGCTGAGCCCTTAGGGCAGCTCGTGATGGCCAAAGTGGCCTCACCTCATGATCTGTGGGGAGGGAACACCGTTCTGCTCTGTGCCTGTTTAGCACCCAGCAAAACAGCTCATGGCAGAGGCTCTTCCTCGTGTCCTTCTAGTTTGCCACCAGTTCTTACAACTGCCGACTCCTCCTCTGTCTGTGCCTTCCAGAGGAGGAGCTGGATGTTGTTGTTTACATGCAGCACCACTTGGAGATGGAGGCTCGCAGAGGTCCCAGAGCACCAGACATGGTCCGTACACACGAACAGCAAGAGGCAGCCCTTGCCCTCAATAACTTACAGTCCAAATAAACAAGACAGGCAGAAGGTCAGAGAGGAAACAGAGGCACAAAAGAAGTGACGTGATTCGCCTGCAGTCACCCAGTAGATGATTGGCAGAGTCAGGATTAGACTAATAGATCACTGAATCAATCCACTGGCTAAACGTGCTGCTTCCCATTACTTCTTGGGAGGCAAACCAGGAAGAATGATCTCACTCGGCTGAGAGCCATAATAAAAATAACAGCAGTAGCGAGGGCAAGTTCAGAGCTTTCTACATGATGTGCTGCGGATCCGCTGGTGGAGAGGTTGCTCTCTCCACCACCATGTTTTGAATTGTCTTCACGGCAGGAATGATGGAAGACAGAGGAATGGCTGACAGTACTGAATAAAACTCCATGTAAATTCCCCTTATGAACATCTGATAAGTATTTATATGGGCATAAAGGGTTATTTATTTCCCCGTCCCCATGAATGATTTACATGCTACTCTCCATTTTTATAACGCACTCACTCGGGCTTGAGCAGCAATGTACTCTGACTGGCTCTTTTTCCAAAGAAATGACTTGACACAGAACTGGAGCCAGGATGCTGGGTGGGGGTGGGAACATTTCCAGTGATTTTTTCACTCTTTCACAGTAGCCATTTTCCTCCCTTCTTTCCACTTTTGATCTTTTTTTTTTCCCCCCTCCTGTCAATGAGTTTCATCTTCCCCCAAGCCTCTGCAGTCTCCAAACTCCTTTGCTCATTCTGCAGGTAGCATAACCTTTTTTATGTGACATCTTTTAAGGATGAGACTCAGGAAAGAGACTGCAGAAGTTCAAACTACAATCACTCAGTGACTATGACTGCAGTGCCTGGGAGGTTCCTCTGGCTCTTTAGCTCTCACTCTAACTCAAGCTGTGCCAGGATCACCTCCAAGGGTTTTCCTACCCGAGGGCCTGGGTAGGATTTTTGAGAAATCTGCAATTCCACACCAAGCTGAGCCTCAGAATTTGAAAATCTAGATCCACTTTTGTGGTTTAAAAAGGACAAAATCAAAGTTTGGATCAATTCCTGATATAGAGTTTACAGTTCAGCCAAATCTTAATATTTTCCCCTGAGTTCATTTCCTTCTCCCTGCTAAATATGCATTGTAATAGTATAAAAAGTATTTAAATGGATGTAGTAAGAAATATTACAGATGATTTTACATGGAACTTACAAAGCACTTGGCCTTCAAATTCCAAGCAGATGAGTGGGAGTTCAGCTTGAGGAAGCACATTTTTCTCCTGGATGCAGTCAAATGAAGCCCTGGATACCTCTCTTCCATTAACTCCAAATATAATGGATGCAATCCCACTCAACTGTATTTGATAGCTGGAATGAACACAGTAAATATGTTTACAAAGAGTTGGACAAAGATTTATCACTTAAATGTCAAAGAAAATCTTTTTTAAAGAGTTCAGATTTATAAACCTGTGGCTCTGCAACTTGTTCTCTGACCCTTCATGTTCAACCCCTAACATCTTAAGAAAATAGAGCCACATTGTCTTTATTAGGAATACTATTGGAATCATCCAGAATGGAGTTTAATAATGTTTTGCACCTCTGTGTCTGTGTTGCTGTATTAAATTATTTTCATAAGCAAGACAGTCACACTTGTAAAACACATTCAGTTATTTTAAAAATGAGGAAATTAAAACATAGAGCTCCCTATCAGATATGCATCTGATAGGAATTGTGTACACTTACCTGCGTGTCAGCTTTCCTTGGTCTGCCATTCAACCAGAGAGAGGAAGACACTGGGGTGAGCTCTGAAGCAACAATATCAACACAAATCTGAGGTTGTGCACAACCTGAAACAAGGAAAACAGAATTAAGGTTTTGTTATCTGGATCCCTCATTGCGCATAGTTTAATTCAGCTTTCCGTGAAGTCAGAGTAGCCCCAAAGGTTACTCCTGCTCATAGCAGCCTCTTCTAAGATTTTAAAGCTATTCCAGAACCCTGACTCTCCACTAAACCAACTGCAACCTCACAGGTTGAAGCCCTGGGTGGGAGTTTGAAGTGGTGGACAGTGGGTGTTAGTCTGTATTACTTCTGTTTGTAGCTTTATATCTCTTCTGAGGAAGGGATTCTCCCCTCACACCCCTCACACAGTCAGACCCCCATATTGGAATGTCAAAGCATCTCCCAGCTCAGAGCAGGCAGCTCCCTGAGGCCACCTCTGCCACTCACTGCACAAACCTGCATGTCCAGCCAGGCTCCATGAGAAAGGCATTAAACTATTCAAGAGCATCCAAAGGAGGGCAACAAAGATGGCGACGGGCCTTGAAGGGAAGCCATGTGAGGAGAGGCTGAGGGCAGTTGGTCTGTTCAGCTGGAGAGCAGGAGTCTGAGGAGAGACTCATCGCAGTTACTGCTTCTCATGAGGGGAGCAGGAGGGGCAGACGCTGATCTCTGCTGTGTGTGACCTGGGACAGGACCTGAGGGAATGGCCCGAAGTGGTGTCAGGGAGATTTAAGTTGGATATCAGGGAAATGTTCTTCCCCCAGAGGGTGGTTGGGCACTGAACAGGCTCCCCAAGGAATGGGAATGATCCTTGAGGATCCCTTCCCACTCATTTTGTGATTTTTTGATTCAGCACTGCCTGACGCAGGGTGGGCAAATTCACCTGGAACAGCCATGGCCGGTTGTCTCCTCACGAATCCTCAAGCCCCCAGCATGGCGCCTGCCTCTCCTCAGCTTCTCTCAGCCTTCCTTCTCCCCTCAGGGCAGCCAGGCTGCGTGGGACTCATGTTCTCACATGAAATTGCTCGGAACAGACTGGTGGCAGCCTAAGATTGTCGGTGGAGGAACTATTTTCCCGTCTCTCTGTTTTCCCACCGTTTCCCCACCTCAGAGTTTCCCACCTCAGAGTTTCCCACCTCAGAGTTTCCCCGCCTCAGCGTTTTCCCGCCTCAGCATTTTCCCGCCTTTCTGCTTTCCCGTCTCGCCACTGCCTCACAGCATGTGAGGGCCCTGGGGCCGCCGATGGTGAAGGGTTTATCCAGCACCTACTCCTTCACTGGTTTCTCTGCCATGCCCGCTCTGGGACCAGCCTGATCATGTGCTAAGGCAGAAATAACATGGGAAATACTCCTTGGCACGCAGCTCGTTCCTGCAGGCAGGCAGACGTGGCGTCCTGCCTCCTCCGTGCCCACACCATCTCCTCAGGGTTTAACCCCGTTAAATTCAGGATTGTCCATGTGAAGTCCAGTTACAGCAGTGGCAGCAGCAATGCTCCAGGCTGTCCGGATCAGCTGCTGTGCTTCCGGGATTGTTGGTGGCCACAACAAAGGGGCTAAACCCATCAGGAGTCCCGTGCTCTTCATTTCCTAACGGAGCAAGGCCATGCAGGTCCATGGATTAGAACCATAGAACCACAGAATATCCTGAGCTGGAGGGGATCCATGAGAATCATCCAGTCCAACTCCTGGCCCTGCACAGACACCCCAACAATCCCACCCTGTGCATCCCTGAGAGCCTTGTCCAAATGCTCCTTGAGCTCTGGCAGCCTTGGGGCCGGGACCATTCCCCGGAGAGCCTGTTCCAGTATCTTGGGCAGAAACAGAACCACTTGTGTCACTGCAAAAAAAGCCATCAGTGATAATTTTGGTCAAGTTAGCAGAGGAATTTTCAAATTAAAAAAAAATTAAGAGGCTGCAAGCGGAAGAAATTGCAAATAGTCCCCCCTGTTGGTACAAGGAGTCTGTTGTGCTGCTGCTGCTGCTATGAGATTTTATTGTGAGCTTAATGTCAACAGCTTCAATTACCATAACAAAAGTAAGGCCAAATTTCATGCTGGCAAAGTGAGTTACCTTCTCTGAAATCTTTCTCATCGGTGCAACCTCTCCACCTTCCCAGAGCTTCTCCAGTGTGTGTTTGGTCGGTCAGCTTCCCCCAGTGACCTGCTTTGACTAACATTTCCTCACAAAACAAAGAAGAAATTATCATAAACAAAGATTACATTTATTTTAACACTCAGCTTTTCATCAACATTTAACCTTTATGGGGAATCAAATTATTTTTCTCCATGACTAAGAAAAATCTAGTGATATGTAATTAAAATAACAAAGACGAGACCCGTTCTATACAAGTGTAATTATGTTCATGTGGTACCACTGTAATTGAAACACAGAAGATGTTTCAGTCTGTATTAAAAGAGAATTTCTTTCAGTGGGTTTCCTGAAGCTCATTAGATATTCCCTGGCCTATTCTCCTAAGTAATTAGATTTTAACAGGATTTTCAACAGATCAGAGCAATCTCTGTGGGTGCCAATAGGAGACTCTCCCTCTGGCCTTACCAGCAGGGCAGCATGGATAACATCCAGGCTGGGAGTTAATAGGACAATTACTGGCCTCTTTTAAATGAGTTACATTAATGCACTTAAGCTAAATGGCTCTGCATATGATTAAATATTAACATCTGCAAAATATGAAATCATGATATGCAATCAAGTTTTGTTGTTTTAATTTCCCAAATGCCGGATTTCAGTGGTGTATGTAAATGTGCATTGGATAGTGTATGTTAAACTTTCAAAACACAGATCAACGCTATTTGTGAATGGTTCTTCTGGAGCTGCTAAGTTAAACATCTTAAAATAGCACAAGGCAAGAGGAAATTATCAAAAATTATATAAAAACAAGACAAGGAAAAAAACACCCAACCTTCATATTGAATGCCTCAAAGTGAGCCAGGTTACGATTTCTAATGCAAGCAAAAAAATTCAGAATTTCAAATCCAGTACCTCAATACTTAACAGTTTCTGAGCAGGAATAGGAAAAAGACATAGTTACAACGGCTGAGGAAAAGGCTGAGGTACTCAATGGCTTCTTTGCCTCAGCTGTTCATGGCAAAACCAGTTGTTCTCCAGACACCCAAGCCCCTTGCATTGGAAGACAGGAATTGGGAGCAGAATGAAGCCTCCATAATCCAGAGCACACCTTCCACTAGGTCAGGTTGCTCCAGGCTCCATCCAGCCTGACCTTGGGCACTGCCAGGGATCCAGGGGCAGCCACAGCTGCTCTGGGCACCCTGGGCCAGGGCCTCCCCACCCTCCCAGGGAACAATTCCTTCCCAGTCTCCCATCCATCCCTGCCCTCTGGCAGTGGGAAGCCATTCCCTGTGTCCTGTCCCTCCATCCCTTGTCCCACAGTCCCTCTCCAGCTCTCCTGGAGCCCCTTTAGGCCCTGCCAGGGGCTCTGAGCCCTCCCTGGAGCCTTGTCCAGGTGAGCACCCCCAGCTCTCCCAGCCTGGCTCCAGAGCAGAGGGTTTCCAACCCTGGAGCAGCTCCATGGCCTCCTCTGGACTCGTTCCAACCAGTCCCCTCTCTCCTGTATTGGGAACCCCAGAGCTGGACTCAGTGCTCCAGATGGGGTCTCACCAGGGCAGAGAGAGGGGAAGAATCACCTCCCTTGACCTGCTGATCACACTTCCTTTGATGCAGCCCAGGACACTGTTGGATTTCCGTTCTACAGTATATTTATTTGTTGTTCTACATCTGTCCCCCACTCCCCGGACCCTCTGTCCTGTCCATGCTAACCCTGACCTCTACTTGCACATCTGCTGCCCGAGTAAGTCCTTTTTGCAAGTTGATTCTGTCACCCTGATGTGCTCCAGCCCTCTGCAACACCCTCACAAAATCATCTGACAGGAGAAGTAAGCAGAGCTTTGATGTGGCCTGGAAACGCACTCACTTTGCAACAAGAGGTTGGACTGTGTGCTGATGGTTCTACTTTATTTCCCCCAATGCTTGCTGTGTGAAAGGGTTTCTTTTTGTTGCTGAGAGTTTCTCCTGTCAAAACTTCTAAACACCCCTTAGATTTCAAGATTATCAGGTCTGCACAGCACAGTAGCACTTCACTGTTCCATCTTGGGCTCCAGAAGTTAATAATATCAGCAGTATGGAGCACATTCTTCCCAAAGTACTCTACAAATATGAAATAATTACTCACTGTGAGTCTGCTGTATGGCAGAGAAATATTACTACTGTCTTTCAGCTGCGAAACTAGAGCAGAGGTTAAGACCCAAATCCTTCAGTATCTAAATCCCCATGAAGTCAAATGTAAGGATCTGTGAAGTCCAAATGTAAGGATCTGAAGTCCAGTGCCCCCAAAATTGGTAGAGAGCTGGGATAAACATTAATTCCTGGGGTTTAGCTTTCGGTGCAGCAAAAACTGTCTTGTGCTTGACCAAGTCCATGAAGTCTAAAGCGGGACTAACAGTCCAGTAACAAAGTCTTCTTCTTCCTTCCGTGGCTCAGATTTACCCTTTGTCTTAACTACCAAGCACTGTGTGGTGGAACTTAATTTGGGGTAGTGCAGTGATGCCTTTAGATAATGGAAACAGCTACTCCTGCTGGGTGGTGAGGGCTGACAGCACCGTTTTATCAGTTGCCTCAGTTTGAAATAAATCAGAGCTACTTATCTTTAGATAAAAAGAAGAATTTCCTCTTTCTTTGCCCAAATTCCCCAGACTTTGTGCTCAGTTCCAGCCATGCCATGGTCACAGTCCATGCTTCCAAGAGAGGGAACTCACCCCAGCTGCCTCGGGTGACAGCGCTGAGCTGTCACCATCTGCTCTCTGGAAACACTGCCATGAGAGCTGGCCATGCCATAGCAGCCTCCTCACAAATCTGATGGAGAGACACAAATGTTCACGTGGTGCAGCAGCTAATGGTGGCAGCCCTTGGAACCAAGATGGAAAATATTAGTGTAACAGCACGACGGGAATGGAAAACAAAAGCGAACAAGCAGGACTAAACAGAGCCACAAAACTGGAATACGAAACTCAGTAAATGTGGGGACATTTTAGACAATGATGCTATTATTAGCAACATGCAGGCTTGTGATTGCCCAGGAGTTAACCCAGGCAGGCTCCCATGAAAAGCATTATTATGAGTTCCATGGAAAGTGGGGCAGAGCAGTGCCTACGGTTCAGCCTGGCTGACACTCCCCGTTGTATAAATCTGCCTTCAGATGCCCCTACCTTTGCCAGCCTTTACCCATTCGAGATGAAATGTCCCATGCTGGCTGTCTGCCTCAAGCTGGATTCTCTTGCTACATTTCAGAAGGAAAAAGAAAATTTTAAAAAGAGAGAATTCACATCTTTCTTAAAACAAGGTCAAGGCAAAATATTTTCTTTTGCCCACATTAAAAAGAGTCTCACAACCATCTCATTGAGGAGATCTCACTTCTGTACGGTTTGTACTTAAAATTTGGGTGGGAGACTTCCGTTGCTTTTGGGAATGAACTCTTGAGTCTGTGTGGATTTGGTGAAGTTTATAAAAAGTTGAATGTTTTAGGGTTTGTCCACAACATCCTCCAAAGACTCTGTCTTCTGCAGATAGCACATTGCTTCTCCTCACAGCTCCCATCAACCAGGCAACCACGATCCCATCGGCGCAAGCAAGAGAAGGGCAACCCCCAGCTTTGGCACTGCAGCAGAGCTTCCCAGGCTCCCAGCTCTTCCTCACAACATCCCAGCAGCACAGACCGTGGAAACGTAACCCTGCTGCAGAGGACACAAGAGCCAGAGCTGGCAGGAAGGAGGCAAAGACAGCAACTTGGATCAGGGAGGCAGATGTCGGGGACTAGGGCTGGATGAGAAAGGGATTTCAAGTGGGAAGAAAGGGAGAACTGCATGTAGAGAAGGCAGAGAGGAGCTCGGATGCTCAGAAATTATCTGAATGTGCACATATGTTCACATGGGCTTCAGAGGCAATCACAGTTTGCCCCAGTGCGCACTGCACAGAGGGGTTGTTTTCTCTACGTTTGTACTTTTTTGTTGCAGCAGCTGGGATCATGCAGTTGGAGACTGACTCTCTATTCAGACACACGACAGAGACAAATTAAAGTGACCAGAATAGCCCTAAATCAGGCTTTTTCTAACTTTGGCATGCTTGGACTGGCACTTCCCTCAAGTCATTTTTGGGTGCATTCATCTACCCTGTAAAGCTCAGTGCTTCTCCAGGCTCAGATCACCACGGGGCCTCGCTCAGCAGAGCCTACATCCAGTAGGAATGGTGGGAGGGATGGGGTTTAGGCAGGAGAAAATGCCAACAGTTGTTTACAAAGAAAATGAAGTTAAAAGGTTTTTCTAAAATAGAAAGAGCTTTGGAGTGAGGGACACCACAGCTCCCTGTTTGCACCTCGGGTCAGGACATTGGACTCAGCCCAGCCCATGCCTTCAGTTTGTCTCTAATATTCCAGCAGAAATATCTGACTCAGTGTTTGCCACTGAGCCAAATTTGCCATGGGATGCAGTTTTTGAAGGGTCCCTCCAAGCTGGGAGGACATTTGCTGTATCACAGGCGCAGGCGCACTTGTGTCACCCACCACAGGGCTCAGAGCTGTGCCACATCTGCATGTGGCAGAAGAAGGAAGAGAGTTCTTGCACCTCTTTGCCCCCCAGAGCCAGCTGCCATGAGGGAGCACATCTGGGTGCACATCACAGCTTCCCAATAAAGAGTTCCATGTTTCCTTTTGTGGCCTGGCCCAGCACAGCTTTTACAGTACTATCAGGGTCCTTTTATGAGATTCACCCCTTGCAATGGGAAGGTTTTTATTAGAAACACGCCTTCCTCTCTGTCATTTATGATAAATAATGTTTATTGATGTTCACTTCCTTCAGTGAAATAAAGTGTCAAACAGCACGTTGGTATTTGCCAATTTTCTTTTCACATTTCATGTTATGTGCTTTTTATGTTACATGCCTGATTAAAAATTTAAACATTGTCACCGTCAGTGCTAAAATACGTTGCCAGAGCATCTCTAATTATGCTTCCTTGTCTGCTCTGAGCAGGGACTGACATTTCTGGGTCAAGATCTGGTTGTTGATATGCAGCACGGGAAGTATCCGATAGCCACTCGCTGAAAAATTGCTCCTTCTCTCACACAATTATGGAGCACAATGCAGAGCAGGTACCCGGGGCAGGCTGCTCCTGCCATGCCAATTCCCGGCTCAGGAGGCGTTACCCACTCCCTGCACGTCATTTGGGGTCGCAGCTGATGAACCCAAAATAAAAAGTGCTGGGGAAGGAACTCCTCTCATGGAGCTGTGCTGGCTGGGAAGGTGGGCAGGGGGTCCCATCCTGCCGCTGGCACTGCCCTCTCTGAAGCCTCCCAGGGAGGTGATGATGACCTGAGCTGAAGCCCAAACTTTTTTTCATCCTCCTGGACACGCTGGCTACGGGCTCAAGCTCCCAGCCGCAGGAGGTGCCGGGACTACCTGCTTTAGTAAAGTCTTGGGAAGCATTATCCCCTCGCTGTTTGTGCACCTTCCTTCACGAGACCTTTATTTTTTCAAAGAAAAAGTGAAACCATAAAGTCATCCTCGAGTTTTTCTCCCTCTGTAGACACATCCAAACAGACAGATACACTTGTATTACATTAGGAAACATTTTGGAATGAGCTTTACAGCAAGAATTTTTTTAACCGTGCTACATGTGTTTATATTTTTAGCAGTTTGTTTTTTATTTTCTGGCACAGGCAGGAACCCAGGCTGGTCTGCAAAAACCCACCTGAGTGTGGAGCAGGGCATCTGACAACACAACTGACCTCCAGGAGGAGCCTTTGCACATATAAAAATGCCACCAGTGATCTGCACTGCTGGAAATATGGCTATTAAAAAAAAAAAACAATGTTTTCTACCTTTGTATGCAATGATAACACATATCACACAGTTAAAACCAGCCAGGTTTTCCAAGGGAGTCCATCTTCAGAAAACTCTGCTGTTCTCACTGGGAGCTGATGGCTGATGAACAGTTATGAAATGCAGCCATAATTTATTGTGAATGTTCAAATTAGTTAAAAGGTGGTATTATATATGGCTCAATGTTTCATCAAGAGTGTCCTTATTTGACCCATTAAATGCACATTGGATGAAGACTGATATGTTCCAAGAGATTGTAAAAATCCTTCCCTGTTGTTGCCAGAATTTGCTTGCATTGTTATTTGCTCTCAGAAATTACTGACGTTTTCTGTTTGGAAAGAAGAAGAGAATAAGAAAAACCTGAAATGAGGCTCCAGATTTAAAAGTAGCCTTTGAAATTCCAGAGGTTTTGCTTAACTTCCCATCATTTTCTGGAAACAGCAGAATTGTTTTTATATATCATTTTATGTATGACACCCTTAATTTGTGACCAGTATCTATGTGTGCCTGACTGGCACAGAGGCATTAAAGGAAAAATTCTGTCTGGCTAAAGGGAATTTGCAGAGTTTCAGGATTTAGCTCTGATGAACCGAAATCCAAATACACGAAGAGTTTCATCATAAGGAGCATAAACACACATTGCATGGCATGGCTGGAAATGGGCGCTGGGCACTGGCTGCCTCTGCAGCATCAGGCTCAAGGCATCTCTGGGAATCACATCCAAGACCCTGAGATCCAGCTCTGAACTCAGAAACCTGTTATCACTAATGAGGATGGGAGTCATTGTGCAAGAGCCGTAATAAACATTTGTTCAAACAAGAAGAAAAGTGAGATTCGAAAACACGCAGTATGTCACGGCGTTAACGGAAAACCTATTTGTGCCATCTATTTTGGAAAAAATTATTGAAGAACAGTTCATCCATGTGAAAATATTAGCACTGTAATTCTGTCAAGGTCAGTGAGACCTAGAGGTTTGCTGAGAAATCACCTTCATTTCGCCAGGTAAATAAAGAACTCGTTTTTCAAAGGAGCCTATTGAAGAAGGCACTCCATAGCAACAGTTAAATTATGAATACAGCACATATGTTCCATATCATATCATTTACAGCGCACTTTAGCATAGACATAATGCTTAGTAACAAACTACAATACCATTCACAAAATGCATTTAAATAGCATAATTTAGTTCATTAAATTCAGTCATTTACAGTAAATCAAAATTATCACAGGAATTGAAGAGAGTACACAGTTGTTTGTTTGAATAGTTAAGCTAGGGAAGTCAATTCCTTTTTGAAGGTCAAGGACACAGTTGTTTCCATTTTCTGTTGTAAAAAAGATACAGCCTGTGTCATAAGATAATTTAGTATCATCTGAAAGTGATCAAGTCCTTTCCCCCTGCTTGTTCTATATTATATAACTGGCATGCCTAAAATATATCTAAGTCAAGAAAACGCTTTATGTATAATGTTATCAAATTAGACTTCTTTTTCTTTTACGGACTGAATGGATGTGATTCCGGGCTTTTAAAAGGATTTAGTCTTGCAAATCTGCAGCCTATTACTTGGAAGCAAAGATGTATGTTTTCCCCTAGTCCAGCCATCAATTGCTTGGCCTGTGGAAATATTATTATAAAAGAAAAGTGGATTTTTTGGAGCCTTTCTAAGCGATACATTCTGGCTTTTGCCATCAGAGGTGCGGCATGTGTCTCTGTGTGTGTGGTGCTGGCAGGGCAGTGGGGGCAGAAATGACTTGGCAGCGCAGACCAACTGCACAGGAATCCCCAAATGCCCCCCGGGAATTTCTGAGGTTTAAACCCTCCTACAATTTCTTGGGCATCAAAGAGAGGAAGGTGAATTGAATTACTCCCCACATTTAATAAACATGCTCTGGTTTTCACTCTCAATTTGCCAAGCCTCTTCTTGCCCCTCCCTGTTTTCTTTCCTGATTGACACGGGTTGAAAAGACCCTGACAAAAGTTCTCTTGTCCTTGTCAAAACTTCTGGGTTGTCACCAAGCCTTCCTAACCTGCTCTGGATTTTGCTCAATTGGGGTACGCTTTCCGCTCTCTTTAAATAATTCCTGCCATCAGAATCATTTCCAGGAAGTGAGAGCCCTCACTGGTCTTCTCTCCCTTGCAAAATTTTGGATGCAATGGAGATGCCTAGGTTGCACCCATGAGAATGAAATGCCAACTCTTTTCTGACCACCTGGAGGGGAAAATGAATAAGTTATGATTTCCCACCAATGGACTATCCAAGCACCTGAAAGTGCTAATTAATTAAGTCTCATGTCACCATGGTGAAGGAGGGAGGGTTTGGGTTGGGTGTTTCATTAATGATTGCACTGTCTGTGTATAACTGTATGAGTTTAGCCTTAATTTGAGCTTTTTTGGGTCCTGATGGAGCAGTACAGAGGATTGACTCCACTTCAAATCCCACACGTCTTGTCAGAGCTGAACAGGACTCCACAGGAGGGCTGGGAATTGGGCAGTGACAGCTTTCCTCGAGGGAGCAACACCTTAAAGTGCCCCAAAGTGTGTACTTGGAGCTCTCCCTAGTCCCACTGGCATGGAAAACCATGGGATGCTCTCGGAGCAGCAGCCTCCACTTGGCAGCCGAGGGCTGACCCTGCCTCCATGGAGCTCTGGGAAACACCCGGGGAGAGCCTGGGAATAGCGAGGCAAGCAGCCAGCTCCGGACAGGGAGGGACAATTAGGGCCCGAACAAGGATGAATTATGGTGCAAATTGCTTGTTGACACTGGTGCAAAACAAAAGAGAGAAGGAGAAAATGTTCTTAAGACAAATAACCTTCTCCATCTCGCCGGGCACAGGGGAAACGCCGCGAGCAGGCACAAAGGACCCAGATGGCAGCGCAAATCCTTTGTATCCCACACTGCCAGCACAGCTGTCCCGGGACTGCGAGGGAATGGAGCGCTCATGGATTACCCTGAGCACTGAGGAAGCACCAAGAGGGCTCACCAGAGTAAAAGGGCCAAAGTTTTCAAAGGACAGAGCTGTGAGCCGAGGGGCAGTGCTGCAAAAATGTGTCTGGACACAGCTGGAGCCTCCTCTCCTTGGCAGAGTCCCGGAGCACTGCGAGGACCAGAGGCCAGAGCTCCAGGGAGGAGGGATGGACTGTGGCGTCACTGAGGGTCTTTCACAATTTTTTGGCTTTTCAGCCAACATCTGGAAGGCCAGGCTGTTATCGGCTTCCTACAGGCTGGGAAACTAAGCTTCAGACCTCTGCAAAGGAGGATGCCCAATCCCTGGAAGTGTTCAGGGCCGGGGTGGATGGGGTTTGGAGCAGCCTGGGATAGTGGAAGGTGTCCCTGCCCATGGCAGGGGTGGAACAAGAGGGACTCTAAAGTCCTTTCCAACCCAAACCATGCTGGGATTCTAGAATTCTTTGAAACCAACTCAGTGGAGACAGGGAAGGAAATGAAGCCAGTTCAGGGCTTCGTGGAGTTGATGTTTGTAATGGCTTTCACCACAGCAGGGCAGAGCTCACCTGGGAAGGTGCAAGACATTTTCCACATGCACACAACAGCAGACTCCAGCTAGGAATAAACACATACAAAAGGAGTTTCCAATATTTCCCACCTCCACCTGCACAGATATCAGACACTGAAGTCACTGGCGAAGACAGACACATCCCTGTCTTACCCTGTGCACCTCCCTCAGGAAAACATGGGATGTAGGAAGTGAGGGAAAACTAAAATGTTAACCCAGGGTTAATTTTAGCCCTGATTTTACTGCAAGAAAAGTTGGGTTGATTATAATCCCTTTTTCCTCCTCTGGAGTATTTCCTATACAGTATTTTTCTGAAATAGATTTAAATAATTTCACAGAAAAGGCAAGATTTTTACTCATTTTATAGAAGTGGAAACTGAGGCACAAGGAGAAAACAGCCTGGTGAGCTGCAGCCCAGGGAAACTCCAGCTTGCAGCTCCAGCTAACTGGTCTGGAAATTGCACAAAATCATTAACTCATCCTTGAAAATGTTTCATGATAGATTGTAACTATTCAGTCTGTCATCTCCAGAGCCTGCCTCTCGCAGGAATTATAACTATGTACCTGAGGGCTGCCACTATGGAATAGCAGAGGGATACATCACATCTGCTGCCAGGCAATCCTTAATGTGGCTGTGTTTGAGTGCTACCGGCTGTTTTGGGTACTGGAACTTCCGCTGCTCTTACCTGAACACTACAGAGTTAATTTGGCACCAAAACTGCGTTTGAGGCTTCACAGTGGGACTGGAGAGCAGAGAGCTCAGGAGGAAAATTCCAGCCTCGCTTGGAGGTAATTACAAATCTTTTCTCTCCCATTCAGACACTGTATGAAGGCTGCTGCACTGGACCAGGATTTTATCTTTCACTTCCACTTTTCTTCTTCAGATGGGCTTCAGCCAGGCTTTGAGAGGAGGTGGGGTCAGAGCTGAGCACTGACAAAGAGCCTTATTCACAAACCACCAGCAGCCCCATTTGCAGCTTCCCCCAGCACCCCGGAAGCAACTACGCCGTGACAGCAGAAACTGGGACATCAGACAAACTCCAGATCTGCCCTGCAGCGATTATTTCCTGATAACTCCATGGCTGCACTCCCAGGCACTGCACTGCCTCTGCCATGGACTTGCAGACTCCTCTTGTTGAGCTCGGAGACCTCAGGCAGAAGCTATCACAAGCCATCTGCCAGCACCACACCGGCTAAGGTGTTATTATTTATTAAAAAGACTTTGCTTCCTTCCAAAAAACTGTCTCAGATGAAGTTAAAGGACTCTGAGCCAACATCACCGGTGTTTCTTGGTCTGTATCAGCTGGGATGTTGAGCTCTGCTTGGGAGATGAACATAAGAATTGCCAGTGCCTTGCACACTGAAATATTAAATCCCAGAGGCTGGGAAGGGCTTGGGAGCAAGGAACAGCCCGTGGCTGTCCTTGCCCCTATAGCCATGCCCCTATGGAGCCCCTGTCAGTGCCCACGTTACTGGGGACAGCCCAATCCCACCCTTCTGCAAGTCCTGGAAGGACCATAGTGGCCGATGAACCAGTGTGTGTTTGCAAAGGTGGCAGAGGTTCGTCACATCACACGTGGCCAGAGGAGTTTCAGCCCAGCCAGCACCAGGAGTGGTTTTCTGCAGGTGGCAGGGAGGGTCCAGAGCCCGGAAGAGAGGTGGCACCAGTGATGGGGAAATGCATCCAACACAGAGATCCACAGCAGCATGAGCAGAGGGCTCCTGACCAAAGCAAGCCCACCCAAAGCCCAGTCTGCAGCACACACCACTGCCTTCCCCTTGGAAAAGCAGGGATCCCTACCCAGGCTGGGATATGTACAGTTTCAGCGACAGCTAAAGCTTCCCAAATCCTTACAGCAAAAGGAAACCTTGCTCCCATGGTGATTCAGGACACCAAAATCAGGCTCCCACTTTTAATTTCCCTCTAGTGGTGTTTCCTTTCCTCCCCACGGCACAGGTGGAAACCCTGGAGCAGCTGGAGAGGGGAGCCAGGTGATGGGAAGTGAGGAACCAAAGCAATGCAGGCACCACCACGGTGGTGTCCCCACCAAAACGTGGCACAAGGTGGCCAGAGGTGGCACGGGCAGCCCTGCTTGGGCAGGGTCAGCCACAAAGCTCCCTGCTCCCAGCCTGCCACAAATCAGCACCCAAACAAATGTTTCATGCAGCAATAAACCTGTTGAAGGAATAAATTAACTGCACAGCAAGGTTGTGCTCTGGGAATGGCTCCACCGTGGCAAAAGGATCCTCTGTACCCAGTGATTAGGTTTATATTACAATGTGGCTTTTAAGGCTCACTGTGCTGAATAAAAATTTAGGCAATTAGTGCTCTTATTTCTTGGGAAGAACTGCTTGCTATCGTATATTAATACAGCTTTTGCTCAATTAAAATTGTTCGCAGTCAGCAAAAACAATTTCTGCACTGTAATGAAATAATGAAATAATTATATGCAAGGGAGGACTTCTGATCTTTTTAATTATTCTATTCTTCATTTTTAAAAGGGCTATTTCAAAACGCACTCGTATAATTGATTGCTATAAATCAGTCAGAAGCATTCTAAGGATCATAAATATTCTAACTTTTAAAAGACAAAGAAATGCTAAATATTCAGTGAAATCCTTCAATATTCAGAAAATTTAATCTAGGGTAAAAGGATAGACTGCTCTTTTGAAAATAAAAAGTAAATTTGTTGTCCTGTGAAAAATGAAATATCTTGAATGTCAGTAACAGAAATGGAATTAACAAGAGATCTTTTTATTGTTTTTTAAGGTCATTAGGCTGTGAATTCTATAATTATGGAAATTGTCAGTCCAGTTCTGTGGAGTGTTTGCTCCCATCCATAAGGTATTGGAATGTTCAATCAGTCTCTCTCGTGGGAAAGTTAGGTCATAACTGTAAGTGTACCAGCAAAATTGAATTAAGCAAAGAGATTTCATTAGTATTTATAGCCAGAAGGCATCTGTAAAAGTACAGGGCAAAGAAGTTATGTGGAAGTCAAAGGAGAAAAAAAAAATGGGTTTCTGGTGACAAAGGCGAATCTGAAAGAGATATAAGTGTATAATGAATAAGAGCTATTGAGCGCTGCTCCAAGGAGGGAGTTGCAAAGATGTCAAATATTGATTTTCTTGTGTATGCCTTTGGACTACATATGTAATTGTTTGGATTTGCTGTCTTCATGATACAACAATATTTGTTGTTGAAGGTTAAAAAGCAGAGTGGGAAACAACCCGAAAAAGTCTGAAACGTGTTGGAGAATTATAATAATTCCAGCAGGAGGATTGCATGAGCGGAATCTGTACTTCTGAGCAAATAAACACTTTTATGACAGGCAGCTGTGTATTGGAAGTGTCACTCCTGGAGCTGCAGAAACACACACCGAGTGCAGGGCCATCGAACCGTATTGCATTTATTGATTGAAAATATACAATTTGCTTCTAATGAGCCGCTCCGACTTTTTACACCGTCTAAAATATTCTGAGATCAGGTTTATACCTGAGTGTGGCACGTGCTTTTGTACAGACAAATATAATCCTCATTTGTGAGTTGTTTATTGAGGAATGACAGTGCATCTCTGGGTCTCTTTGCAGAACTGAGAATGTGTTTCCTGATGCTGATTAACGTCTTAATGCAATAAACCTCGTGAAACGTTTTCATCCTGGAGAAACAAGTGCACAAATCACCTTCAGGATTATTCTCCTTTTTAATAACATGGTGCTGGCATGGAAGTTCTTGATATTTCTGCACAAGAGGGATTTGTGGCTGTTTGGAGTGACATGTACATGTGACGTTTTCCACGTGGGAGCCTTACATTGGCATGGAAGCAATCAAAAAAAAAACAAAACTGGAGCTGGTGGGAATTTTGTCCCTGATTCCAGAGGGATGTGGATTTCCACAGAAGAGTCTCTGGGAGATCCTGGAGAACTAAAAACAGAGGGTGTCCCTGGAAAGTTGGAGACAACCCAAATGTCAGAGCCCACCTGGATAATTCAGTCTTGTTTTGGGTGCTCGAGCTGGGACGTGAGGTCTTTATTTTCATAATCTGACAGTCTGACAATTAGGTTAGAGCAAAGAATTCCCAGTGTGGAGCAGTTTGGAAAAAGCCCAAACCCCAGCTGAAAACAAGAATAAGAATGGAATCAAACTCCCCGTGAACCAAGTTGGTGTTGGAGCCCCCTTTGCTCTCCATGGGGCTGCAAAGTCACCCTCACCTGTCCAAGCTGGGAAGGAAAAAATCCTCAGGGACCCAGGGAAAGTTGCAGCTCCCCCATAACTTGCCTAAACACAAAGCTCTCTCGGGGGATGAAAATCACACCTTTCCCTAGCCCAGGGATGTGATTTGCTGGTTCCTTCCTTGCTTCGGTCCTGCTAAGGGTACCAAGGCACCTCGTCTTTCATCCCAGTCCCTGCTGAGGAGCCCTCCGCAGTCGCAGCAGCAGCTCTGCTGCAAGTGTGGGGGAATCAGGAATTCAACTTCCTCCTGTGCCGTAAGGAAAGAAGATTTGGAATGTTTTGGCCTGTCTCCCTTCTGGAGCAGTTTGACTCTGCCCCTCACGAGGTGTAACTATTTATTCCGTTACACGCAGCCATCAGTGAGATGGGATTACAGCACAGAGAGATGAAGTGGTTTTAACGGGGCCGTAGGAAAACCAGGACTTGGAGTCAGCAGCTGATATCCAAATCTATACAAACTTCTCCAGGCTATGCTGCAATATTTTCCTTACATTCAACAAATCCTTAAGAACTCACCTCGAGAACACCCATTTCCTCCCTAGGAAACATTAGTCACGAATTAAATGTACACTTGTCAGTCTTAGGTGAAAACATTTCCTAATAAGGCACATTTAACACCAACCTCCGTGAAAATAACATTTCCAAACCTGCCAAACTGGGAAGTTGCTTGATTTTGCAAACACCCCCAAGAGTGCAGGGCAGGACAGTGCCATCCCCTCTCCAGCCCCAAATCCTGCTGCCTGCTCTGCCAAGGAGTGAAGGGGCTGGAAGTTTTTGGAGCCCTGCTGCCAGAGTACAATGTTGCCTAAGCAAGCATTAAGAGATTATGGTAATAATAGGTGTGCTTACTGCAAATAAAAGGTTTCATTAATCAAGCCATACCGAGATAAACCTGTCAGTGGACAGAGGAAACTAGAAATCAAACGCTGTGAAAGTTCTGACAGATTGTTAAATAGAAACCCTTTAAAACTGAATTTAATTTACTGTGATATTACAGATATTTATGCATCAATAGGCAAGTGCAGATTGAGTTCGGAGGTCAGCTCTGGTGCTTGAAAAATAAACGCGCAGAATGAAACAGAAGGTGACAGTTACCTTTGTCAGAAATTACAGTTTATTAAACTAAAGATGAAGCTCTCTCGTCTGGTTCGTGTTAAACACCAAGGCACGGGGCTGGGGGGTAATTTACTGCAGTGGATTGGGGAGGGGATAATTATGGGAACACTCCCCCTTTTTTTAAAGTTGGATCTGTAAACTTTAGCAGAAGAAACCAGGAACAAACATTGCAGCACAGAAGCACAGGCAGGTATCAAAGGGCAGCGAGCACAAAGACCTTTCAGTGAGATTATTCACGAGTTGTGCCATTAAAACGCTGCTCTCCTGTCAGGCGGTGTGGTTTTTTACTTCTATATTACCATTTATCGAATTAATTTCTCCTCTTGAATCTTTTTGAAGTTCTCTGCTTTCAGATTCGTACCTTCCTCAGAATCAGGACACTCCTCTTCCTGCCCCATCTTCCTTCAGCTTCGTGAGATCGGATGTGAAAGACCAACGTGAAAGGAAACACAAATTTAAGGAGATTTCTGTCCAGGTAATTCTGCCACCCACTTGCACAAAGTTTTTTGTGAAGTGCCATTCACCTGCAGCTCAGCCTGTTCCACGTCGTTCTCTGAAGGAATAAAACCCTGGAGATCGGTCACTGAAGAGTCATGGGCAGATAGAAAATAGAACATCATTCCTGTTCCCAGCAATGATCAAGTCTCATCCAGACAGGCATCAATCTTTCCACCACCGGATCCACATCTAGCATTAGTATTTAACTTAAACATAATGGTTACATTGCTTACATGGTTTTATTTCAGGTGACTGAAATTTGAAGGGAGAATTTGGACCTAAGAAAAATCCAGCTGAGCCAACAACATGGCTGCTTGAGCCTAGCAAGCCCAGAAAGAAGCCCTTGAATAAAAACAGTCCTGAGTGAAAATAAGTATGTCAGTGCTATATGATATGAACATATTGATGTGCCAGACTTACATGAGATCATATCTAAATCCATGACTCCAAAACATACAAGTATATTACATTTCACACACGTAAGAAACATGTAAATCATGCAGGACATGTTAGCTGTAGCTATGCTGGACACATGTCCTTCCCAGAATGACAGCCTGGAAAATCCTCACCAAGGCGAGGTAAAACTCAGGCAAATAATTACTGCAATGGAAGCAATGACATGAGTGAAGTTGTTCAGGATCTGGCATGGCTTTATGAGAAAATGCCCTTTTTTGCATGCATAAGGAGCGCAGGACTGGGCCATTGGTTATTAGAAACCAAATTAATTAGTTAATAAAAGCCAAAGCAGCGGGATAGTGTGACAAAGGCTCAGCCATGAGCCTCCTCTGGTCATCCACCAGCCCCGTTTCCAGTGAGCCCCCAAAGCCACACAGGAGCTGCCTTTGCTGCAGCTTCAACCCAGCAATGACCATTGCTCCAGGTCGAGGTTCACTAAGAAATGAAAATAAAACGGTAAAATCTATCAGGAGAAAGGCAGGAAGGAAGATATTTCACATATATGAAGATGAAAAATTACCTTACAAATTTGAACAAGGCCTATGTGGAAAATGAAGCTCTAGTTCAGCGTTAGAATGTTGTTAACCTGAAGCACATATTTAAGTCTCATTAATTTACATGGTTTGAATGCTATGCACCTTTAGGCACTGCCAGGGGCTCTAAAGCCTCCCTGGATCCTTCTCTTCTCCAGGTGAGCACCCCCAGCTCTCCCAGCCTGGTTCCAGAGGGGCTCCAGCCCTTGGAGCATCTCCGTGTGCTCCTCTGGAATCTCTCCAGCGGCTCCACATCCTCCTGATGTTGGGACCCCGAGCTGGAGGCAGCTCTGCAGGTGGGGTCTCACCACAGAGGAGTAGAGGGGGACAACCACCTTCACCACAAGAACCATGAGAATGTGCCCTGAGCAATGATCTCGTCCGGTTTTTGAGGAGGAAAGCCACAAATTGGAAAGTTTTAAATAAACCCAAGGAACCACAAGGAGGCCTCTCACACCCGTGGCGTGCAGGTGAGTGATCTGTGAGTATCACTGAGCCATTTTTGCCAAAAATGCAAGGAGCAGTGAAAAACCGAGTCAAGAGGAACCGCCATGGGTGTGAGTTTCCAGCAGAGCTAAAAAACACCCGAGTGGCTCCTGCCCATGGCCAAGGGCTGGTGCAGGGATCGCTCCCCACCTCCATGAGCCGCTCCGAGCCCTGTGACCACATCCTGAGCTCCTGCACCAGGAGCAGGCAGCTCCAAACCGGGAACAAGCCCAGCCCTGGGCAGGATTAAGACTTTTATCCCCAGGCAATAGTCGCTGCTCCTCAGCAGAGAGCCGAGACAGCCCTCCACGTTTTATTTATTTAGATGAGTTTACAAAGCAATTAAGACATTTTGGCAAATGCTGAGGTGCAGATTTCCTCCCTTATGATAGATCATTCCTGGGGTTTTTTTTCCCTGTCTCCTTCTGGACAGATAAATGTTTCATGGTGCCACAGACATATTTTCTCCCTGCCCAGTTGCTTAGAATCCATTTAAAAATGCCTGTTGAACTCTTCTATCACGGAATATTTTAACAAAAGCCCCTAAATAAGCTTTATGGACAGACCGCAAATACTTCCTGACCAGCTCAACATGTACCATCACCTCCTTAGCTGGAATTCCTCTTGGAAATCTTTCTTACCTGGGCAAAAACAGGAAATCCAACAAAAAATAATAATACTGATGTGTTTGAAGGAATAAAAACTTGTTCTTCACATCTTCCCCTTTCAATTAGAAATACCACCCTTGGTCAAAGTTAAAACCTCCCCTGGTTTTTGTCTGTGCTGTCCTAGGCAGGAGCTAAGTTGCCAACGTGTGCTCTCAACATGGAAATGCTGGAAAAGCTCATCCAGGCTCTGCACTGCCTGTGATCCCTCACAGAAGCTCCTGAAGTCAGTGTGGTTTTACAACATGCCCTGGAAGGCATTAAAAGACTTTAATAAAATGTTAAATAAAATGCCTCTAATAAGGTGAAGGATCTAAATGGAATTCGCAGGAATGCCCTGATGAATGGAGCTGATGAAGCTTTGTAGGGAAAGGCAGCGGCGGATCTCCTGGAAATGGTCCGTGTTGCCCCAAAATATTAAAACCAGATATTTTTTGGTCTTAAAAAGATATATTTGGGGAGGAAAAGAGAAGAATTTTTTCTTTCTGAAGATGACACTTCTGTTTCCAAGAAGTTTGTGGAGGTCACCAGGTTTTCATAGAAAAATTGTGATCGTTTTATTCTGTCTTTGAAGGTGGAGGAGGAAAATGCTGGACTGGCACAGGCATGTGGCAGGTCAGGATGGCCCTTTAGTGTCTCCCCGTGCTCTGCCCTAAACCAGGATTTGGAGGGGCTTAGGAATGCATATTTTCTTTACCAAAAATAAGCAAGGAGTCCCCCAGAATGTGTTACAGCACTCTTCAGAAAAGGAGCTACCTGGTTTAGCAGGTGAAGAGGTGCTTGGGGAGTTTTTGATAGAGAGATTATGGACCTGATTACATTAATACCTAACATGGGTTTTAACCTGCATTTTGGGTAAAATTCACTGTTCTGCAGAAGGCCCATAAAAGGCCTGTGCACCACTTACGCTCCACCAAGGCCCCATTTGGATGGTGCACGTGGAGCTGGGGTGATGCATGGGCCCTGTGCCTCGGGATGGGCCCCATCCCTGATCCATCAATAATATTCCACGTGTTGGGGAAAAATATTAGCAGAGTAATTTTATTAACAACAGCGATAACTCACCGCTTGTCTTGCCGTGCTTAATAAAGGGAATCGAGGGTGCTGTACACGAGCCAGACAAGCGGCTCACAGAACTACCCTGCTAAAAACAAACAAATGAAGCCCTGGGAAGCAGGAGAGCACGTGGAGGGGGAGCTGGCTCCCACCGATGTCCTGGCTGTGCTGAGGAATAAAATGAAATCCGGGATCAGCTCACGATGTGGGAAATCTCACAGGAGTGTCAGTGAGTTAAGTGCGTGTTTGCTTCACACTGGGCCAGCCTATGGAGAGCTCCCAGCTTTCGGGGAAGGGATTTCCTCACAGCCCTGGAAATCCTCTTAGCTTCTCCATTTGCATCTCACTGGCCAGGGGGATAACTGGGAAAACAACCCTGCTGTGTCTCCCTCACACTTCTGCCTACCTGCAAAGTCGGTGTGAAAACACAGGGGCAGCGGTTTGGAAGGAGCTGCCACTGCTGCTTCTCTGTGGATCCTCATTTTGGGTTGTGTCCCTTCTTTTGGTGTTGCACCGCCCCTTTTTGAGGCACGTCCCCGTATTTGCCACCAAACTGGCACCGCTTGCACCATCCCTTTGGGCCACGCAGAGATGAAGGACAACACACTCTGTCATGTTGGTTTATTCAGACAAATAAGGGCATTTCCACATAAAATTCATGTTCCCTCCTGAGCCTATCCAGAGTGCCCTGTCCATCCACAAATGGAGGAACACCCAGGTTTTGAAGGAGCAAGGATGGCCTAAGCACATCCCTTCCCCTGGGGAGCCATTCCCTGGGGGATGAGCTGGGGGATTTCCATGGCTCACCCCGATATTGCTGCCGTGCATGGAGCAGGGCTGGGGCCTGCCCTGTGCCTCCCTCTGCAGCACCCCGAGACTTGGGCCAGGGTCACCCCTTCCCACCCACCCCTTAACTCCCTGAATTCCAATAAATCGAATTTAAAGGGGTTTGGTGTTTTGTTTTGGGGGGTTTTTGCCTCTGATTTTTGTTCCTGTGTATTTATTTTGCCTCACAGTACAGGAGCTTCCTCCAGGGACAGGGATGTGACAGGGTGTTTAGAGGATGAGTTTTAGCCAATTTTTGGAGATGGTTGGGGACATGAGCAGGGCCCGTCCAGGAATCAGCACTGCTGGATGCCAGGGCTGCGTGGGACTGTGGAGTAGGTGCAGGTGCTTGCAGCCAAAATTAGGGATAAATATCCATTTGTTTAGAGTGGGGATTTGCAAAATGAAAATCTGAAGAACAAACGAATTTTGATTGAACGACTGCCAAATGCTTGGATGTTTTTTGGTTTTTGTTTTTCACATCAGGTCTCAGCTAACTTTGCAGTCCTCTTGCCCAAAAAGCAGCAGAGTTCCTCTGCTCACACAGCCTAATTTGCCTAATAATAATTCTGTGTTTTAACTTATTTGATTAATTTTGCTCTCTCCCTGCTTTATAAAGCACCCAAATCTCTAAGCTGTACCAAGCTCCAGTCTTCTGACCCTTTTGATTTTATTTTGTGAGTCCCAGGAGGACACATTTTGGGGACACCTGAGCGCTGCTGGCTGCTTTTGCCAGCTCCCCGGGATGTTTTCCTGCCGGGATGTCTCCCTGCGAGCCGAGCTGAGCCAGCACCGCTGGGTGCCCTCCACCTGCACCCTGCCAGCTCCCAGGGGAGGGGAGGGACAGAGGAGGCAATGACGAGCTCCAAGTTCGTACCCACAGGAAAACGAACCCTAAACTCAAGGCGATTCGCGGTTCTATATAAACACGGCGTTTGGCTGGCGTTCAGATCCGGAGCAGGGAGAAGCTCCGGGTGACACCGCAGGGGCGGTGGGAGGATGGACACGGCGCGGGGCTGAGCCGCTCCCCGGCCCCGACGGCGGGGGCTGCCCGGGGGGAGCATGTGTGGGCACATAAATACCCGCGGATGTACCCGCACATCAAACCGCATCCCTGCGAGGGGCCGGACGGGGGGTTCGTGCCTTCCCCCGGGGCCGGGCGGGGAGCGGGGCCGGGCCAGCGGGGCAGCCCCGGTGCCTCGGTCCCGCTCGGAGGGTCGGGAAGGGGGATTGTGTTTGGGGGTGTCTCTCAAAGGGAAAAGGCTGCAGAACATGGAAAATCTGCGCCTGCTGAAACCCCAGCTCAGCGAGAAAGGCAGCGCGTAAACAGCGCGGGGAGCCGCGGGGCAGCCGGGGGAGGCGCAGGTTCCGCGGGGCGCGGCCCCTCGCCCCTCCGGCAGCGCCGAGGGTGGGAGAGGGGATCCCCAAAGCTGCCTCCCCTGCGCGGCAGCGCACCCCGCACGGGGGAAAGTCCCGCGGCCGCGGAGCGCCGGCCGCCCCCAGCTTGGGTTTCCCTAAAGGCGAACTGGGGCTAAATAATGGATCGATCTAAAATTAACCGGAGGAATGGAAATGCTCTAAAAATAAGCCAGCAGCTGCCGTGGTCGCAGCCCCCCGCTCCCGTGGGGAAGTGGGAGCGGGGCCGGCCGGAGGAGGGGGCGCGGGCAGAGCCGGGCGGGCTGCGCGGGGCTGCGCGGAGCGATGG
>VZRN01001083.1:676717-707341 GCA_013397935.1 Dasyornis broadbenti | reverse complement strand
TTTTTTTTTTTTTTTTTTTTTTTTTTTTTTTTTTTTTTTTTTTCAGTAGGAGCCCACAGGCAACGCGCGCGGGCTGCCGTGCTCCCCGGCCCTGCTGTTTGGGGAATTTCGGGCATGGAAAATCCTGGAGGGAAGAGTAGAAGGAGAGGAGAGGAGAGAGGGGCGGGGAGAGGGGTACTGACTGAAACAGGAATCTGCGCTGGTGATTCTCCCCCGGGCTCAGGCTCACTTTGCATCGCGTGGTTCAGTGCCATGAACCAGCTGTGGGTTCAGGAGGTGTCACTCTGTCTTCTAAGTTACTTTGTAATTGATGCATTTAAGGATTATCCTTATTTCACAGACCTGTCATTTCCAGACATCCTATCAACATCCTGAAATGGACGCACTCTACCCAGCACAAGCAGAAATCATTGAGTGTAACAGATTAGGCAAACTACGTAAAATCTGGTGGCCATAATCTCCCACTTCCCACAGGATTATGGCCCCAAACACCTTAGCAAGCCAGCAGACAGGTGTGATTTTTACCTTTACGTGTTTGGCCTCGAATTTTCAGTCTCTTCACACCATCCCGCCTGAGGCAACACCGCAAGCGACTGAAATTATGGCAGGTATGAGAGGGACCAGGATGTCCAAGAATTTGCACTCAGAAATGGTTGGGATAGCGGAAATCAGCATCCTGCATTGGAGAAACATCAAGGAAGAAGAGCCATCTATGGTGTTTTTAACACAAGCTGCACATCTGAAAAAATAATTTATTAATCGCTTTGTTTTCCAGTAATCTCTGGTTACTTTAACGTTTCTATTCTAAGTGATCGGGCTTTTCTTGACCGCGTCTGCTTTTTGTAGCAGCTGTGTTTAAATCCATCGCAATGTTCAGCCCTGGGATTGCAGTCCAAGGAGAGCACTGCTGCCAGCTCACCTGGCAGGTGTGGCCATGAAACCCGCAGTGCGTGGTGTTAGCTTTAGCAAGAATGAGTTTTCGATTTGGTTTCATGTCCTGACCTCAGTTAGACACACAACCAGAAGAAAAGGCCGGGTTGGACAGGGCCTGGAGCCACCTGGGAGAGTGGAAGGTGTCCCTGCCCATGGCAGGGGATGGAATGAGATGAGCTTTGAGGCCTCTTTCAACCCAGACTATCCTGTGATTCTCTGATCTTTGTTATGCTCTATACTTTGTTGAGACCTTCAAGAGAATGACAGGGGTTAAGACTGAAAGATTGAAAAAGTGAGGCCTATGGTACACCATGGAGAGACTCTGGAATCTCCCTCACTGGAGATACTCAAGACTGCCTGGACACAACCCTGTGCCCTGGGGATGGCCCTGCTTGAGCAGGGATGTGGCACCAGATGACCCCACTGTGGTCCCTTCCAGTCTGCCCCATCCTGGAATTCTGTGCTATGAGCATTAGTTGGTTCCCAGACGTCATCTTCCAGACGTAAAGGCTGAGGAGCCGCTTCCCAGCTACCTGGCGTGGTAGAAGAACATGAATCCCAGAATGGTTTTGGTTGGAAGAACATTAGAGTCCATCCAGTGCCACCCCTGCCACAGGCAGGGACACCTTCCACCACCCCAGGCTGCTCCAAGCCCTGTCCATCCTGGCCTTGGACACTTCCAGGGACCCAGGGGCAGCCACAGCTTCTCTGGGCACCCTGGGCCAGGGCCTCCCCACCCTCACAGCCAAGAATTCCTTCCCAAGATCCCATCTATCCCTGCCCTCTGGCAGTGGGCACCATTCCCCCTTGTCCAGTCACTCGTCCCCAGTCCCTCTCCAGCTCTCGTGGGGCCCCGTTAGGCGCTGGAATGAGCTCTGAGGTCTCCCCGGAGCGCTCCCTCCTCCCGGAGCGCACCGAGCTCTCCCATCCGCTCCCATCCATGGCGGAGCCGCCGCGGCTCCCCGAGCGCTCCTGGCTCCCGCCCCGCGCATGCGCAGAGCCGCCCGGAAGGGGCCGCGCAGGCGGAAGCGCGCGAGCGGCCCGAGCCCGGTGGGAGCCCGCGGGCGGGACGGGCTGAGGGCGTGAGGGGCTGAGAGAGAGCGGCACCGGGGGCCGAGCAGCTGAGGGGTGAGGAGGGACCGAGGGCACTGGGAGGGTCAGGGGGCCGTGAGGTGAGCGGGCTAAGGGAGCTGAGGACTTACGGGGCTGAAAGGCTGAGAGGACTTAGGGGTCTGAGAGGCTGAGGGGCAGCGAGGTGTTCTGGTGGCCAGGGGCAGCCCGGGTGGGCTCGCAGCTCGGCCCCGGTGCGAGCCCCTCAGCACCAGCTCGCTCTGGGGGCTCTGAGGAGGCCGGGGCAGAACCGGCTGAGCGTTGTGAGAGTGGGGGATAATATGAGGAGTAAATATCTTCTGACAAGGGTTAGGGGAGCAGTAGAATTATAGACAGGTAGTGCTGCAACAAATTAAATTCTTAATTCAGTGTGTGCGTTTTTCAGCTGCTGAGGTGTGTGCTGACACCTCTTTTAAAACAAGTTCTATTCAGGGATGTACGTCTGAGTTCTGTCAGCCTCCCTGGGCCAGGAGTGGGTGGTTTGTATTGGTGCTACTTATCTGAATCTTCCTCATAAACAGTGTGGAAGGATAGTGGGGGTTTTTTTTAGTTTTTTTTTTAGCTGTGATTTTCACTTCATGGTTACTCTTGAGACACCCTCAGGTGTTGCACATCCAGAGGCAGAAGGTGAAAAGTTTGGGATTGACCAAACCAGCTTTATCATCCCTTAAAAATTATTCCTTTTTATACATTATTACTCACAGGATACCAAAAATGCAGAGTTCTGTGCTTTAGAATCTAATAAAACCATGGCTTTTTGTTATAGGTACTATGGGATAATTATTAAAGGTGAAAAATAAGTAGGAAAGAATATTTTAAGAGCCACTTTTGGGAGCAGAGAAAGAAACTCAATATCCCAGAAAACAATTGTTACTTCAAACACTGGGAGTGGCAGAAGTAAAGAAGTGGAAGAGAGGTAGGGGAGTCTGTAGGTGAAGCTGGTGTTATGTAATAATTAAGAAGGTATAATTAATTAATGTTCTGGTGAGATAGAAAAGAAAGTTGTAAAAGAAGATTATTTTTTATTTGGATAAAAGCACCTCCCCTGTGACTTAGGCACAGGTGAAAACATGCAAATGTCAGTGTTCACCTTTCTACCTATAGATGGAGATCTGCTGCCACAGATTTATATTATCCCTTAACTTTTTTCCCCTTGGTGGTGGTGTTGGGTCATACCCTCCTGTGAATAGTAAATAAATATGGGTGTAATTTGAGCAGAGTTACCTAAACATGCCTCAGATGTTGCGTGTCTGTTACTACACCAGCAGCTCAGTGCTTCTGCTGGGTGGGATTTTTATTTTAGGTCAGTAACAAGTGTATTAAACTCACTTAAATCAAATGATGCCTTTTCTTCAAGGAAAGTCTGTGACACTTGTACCCTGTCAAGACTGGAGGAGTTTCTGCCTCACTTTTTTCCTAGTTCAGACTCAAATATTTTTGCTTCTTTGGGTTGAAGTTTGTATATTCTGTTGTTAGTGGTTTGGGGTTTTTAATTTTTTTTTTTGCGTAGGGCAACATAATGATTTTCCTGTTTCTTGGTTTCTGAGTTTGACGCATGTGGCCTTCAATTTAACAGATCTGGCAACATTTCTGATTTTCACTGGATCCTCAGTGTCGTTAAATGGTCTTGGTGGGACATCAGCCTTCCTGCTTTTTGGGGGTAGAAGCACGGAGAATGCCTCCTGACACTAATTAACTTTTAAATAACTTTTATTTTGTTTAAACCAACGGCGGTGCCTATACCAGATGTGCACTTTGCATAATCTGGCAGTGGCGCTCTTAATTGAGGAAACGAGTGACATTTACTTAATTCTGGGACGTTTACTCCCTTTTTAAACCCCAGTGCTTGTGCACAGTATTTTTTTCCCTAGTGAGTTATTAATGTAGGAACTGTATAGCAGTGCTGACTGAGGACCAGAGGCCTGGCTGGTGCTGCAGCAATGTTCCTGGTGTGTTTGCAGGTGCCTTTGGCTTGTCCCAAAGCCCAGCCATGGAGAAGTGGAGCCTGATGACAATCACCGTGTTACTGGCACTCACCGTGCGCTGGGCAGTGTCCCTCGGCTCCTACTCAGGTAAATGATGGGGCTTGTGATAAACTAAAGTAAATTTTATTTATTTCTCATTTATTTTCGTGCTATTTGTATAAAATCGTAAATGGGAAGCAATGTGTTATTTTAATTGCTATCTTTTAATGCCTCTCGTTTTCCCTGAGAATTCCTTTCTCGTATTTTTGTGTGCAATGATTAACATCACTGTTTGGTGGGAAAAAAAAACCCACCACAATTTTTTTTTTTTTTGGGGTGGTCAGTAATGTTCTAGGTTGAATATCTGGCTGTTTTCCCCATGCCTTTATTTGCAGAATATTGCTGTCCAGCTGCACATTTGCTTAATGTTGTCCTGTAAATTCTCTAGCAGGTATAACCTTAACTTACATTTAGCTAATCCTGGTGATAATGAAGACAGTGTAGAGGTGACACGGAGTGACCAATTGCTCTGCCTTGGAGCTGCACTTCCTTAAGCTTGTTTACAGCAGCAGCCAGAGCTATGTTCTGTTAATGGATGAGTTTTTCTCCTCCCCGTGTCAGAAGGCTTGCAAAGAATTAGCAAGTTCCTTTCCAAGCCTCCCAGCTCCATTCCTACGCTTGGAATGAACTTGCGCAAAGGTTACTCTCTGCAAATTAAAAAGAAAAATTAAAAGTGAACCATTACTTTCAATCCTCATCAACCCAAAGAATCCCAAGCTGAGTTAAATTCTGTGCTGTTTTGTTGTTGAGGCGATTGGGAGCCTCATCCCCTGAGCAGCTGGAGCTGCTCAGGAGCATTCTGGTGATTTTAAACTGGTAATTCTGAGTTTCATTTACTTGAAGAATTTGCTTGAAGCTGAACTGCATGCCCGGTTTTGTTTTGAGTTTGCTTTCTTAAAATGCCATTTCTGAGAGATCTGAGGTTCTTTTGCCCATCTCTGTGGAGAGAACACCCTGTCTTTAGGCATGCTCTGAGTTTCTCTTGCACTACAAGAGGATTTATTTAGAATTCCGTTGCTAACTAGATTTTTGTAAGTTGATTTAATTTCAAACCAATCAAGATTGTGGAAGAGAGTCCAAAATAATGCCAGAGCTAAAATAACAGTTTTTAAATCTTATTTCCTACACAGTGCTCCTGTAACTGCTTTTGGAACAGGAAAAGCTGAATCGGATCCAGTCCAGCAAATTATTAAAGCATGTGCTTAACTTGGAGCATTGGCTGGCTGTGAAAGGACAAACCCCAGTGTTCGAGCTGTCAAACACATAAATCCACTGGGATTCTTTTTTTCTCTTTGACTTCCTGCAGATGTGATAAAACCTTGAATTCCCCCCTGATTTACTGTGTACTCTTGGATCTCTGTATCATTCCCACCCTGTTGTTCCCTGCCATCCAGCTTGCTTTTGGATCTGCCTCTGGAATTAAGTGAAAAAGCAGAAACTAATACCTGGTTTTGAAAGGTTGCCATTAGTGATGACCTGGTCTTGGAGAATGATTGAGGAAAAATTTGGTTTCGTAGGTCAATGTGTCATTTTTTTAATGCGCCTCGAAACTCCTGCTGAATACAGGTGTTGAAAGGCAGCTTCAGACCCTTAAAATGGTTGTTTCCAGGTTAACAATAAAACTGAATAAGCTCACTTTACTTTTAAGGTATTTGTGACCCTTTTAAAATGAAATACTCCATTTTTATTAATTTTTAACTCAGTTTGTCTTTGTACTTGGTGCTTGCTGTAGATGGAAGCTAAATACGCATTTTCAAACTGTTCCATCTGTATTTGGCTTTTAATAATCAAACCTTTGGATTAAGATCTCTTTTGATCACTCTGAAGCCAAGTAATTATTTTTCCCTCATTTTTTCCCTTCAGAGATTGAGAAGTTACAATTCAATATGTGTGTTTGTATGTATGTACATATACACACAAACACACACTCTAAAATCTGGGTAACATCTATTTTGTATTTCAGTAATCCAGTGGCAGATCTTTTGTTCCATTGGGTTTGTAGCTACAGAATTGACACTGATAAAACTCCAGTGCTCCAGTGAGCTCACTTATTTGGGAATCTTTAAGCTGCATGTGGCATAGAGTGGAGGTAATCTGCTCTCTCCACCACCCGGGAAGAAATTAGCAGAGATAAGATGTCCTTTCCACTTTCTGGGAATAAGCAGCGCGTTCCCGAGCTCGCGGGACTCCCACAAACGTAGATCATGGGGCAAAACCAGAGATGGCTTTCCTATATTTTGAAGAAACTCTTAAATCTCTGTTTGGCTCGTGTCAGTATTTCACTGGGAGCACAATCAGTCCAGTTTCTGTTGTCCCTGGGCAGGTTAATAGCAGTAAATAAACTCTGGGGAGATGCTGCCATTATCAGAGTTGGGCTTACACTGAGGGGAGTATTTGACATCTGAAGTATTTGCATTGATAAATCTTCTTTTTCCCTATGAAAATGTGAAATAATAATAATATAATTATATTAATGGCAAGGTACCGTGACACGGCTGAAACACAAGTGAGAATATTGGCAATTCTCACATACCAGGGGAGTGCAGCAGTTCCCACAGGATCGCTGTAACATGTCCATTATGTGCATTTTCTTAGTTCAGGGAAAGTACCACATTTTTCATCTGCACTTGGAAATGATTTTTTTTGTCAGATGAGGAAGCAGTTCTTCACAGCAGAGTATCTTGATAAATGCTTATTGCAGAAATCTCCAGAAAGCCAAAGGAACACGTAACTTTTTTTTTTCCCCCTCTGTTAGACTGCATGATGAAGTCTCCATTTGCTCTCTAATACAGAGGAATGGAGAATAAAATCAGTAATATATTAATATACAATACATAACTGGGGGAAAGCAATCTGTATAAACCAAATATTTTCCTAAATGCTGTGTCCTGTCTTTTTAGGGGCAGGCAAACCACCCATGTATGGAGACTACGAGGCTCAGAGGCACTGGCAAGAAATCACCTACAATTTACCCATCAGGCAGTGGTAGGTTGTGCTTTCAAAGGGAGAATGCAGTGAAATTCTGGTTCTGTTTTACACCTCTGAGTCCATTGTTCACACCCATAATCCATTAGATTTTAGATGTAGGAATTCTATAATCTAAATTTAAGGGTAGTGAGGTTCATTTGTACATCTGTATAAACAGAAGGAAAATTGTTCCAAATATTCTGTTTCTTTTTATATTATTCCTAATACTCCTTAGAGCTGGCATGAAACAGTGAAAATTTAGTCCGTATAAGTGCTACAACTCAAATTGGCGTATATTGGAATTCCAGCTCATCTTCCAGCAGGGATAGTGGTGTTGTGTTTGTCTGGTGTAATTTATCCTTGGATGTGTGTTGGGGAACAGACTAATCTGACAAAATCGAAAATGAATTCAGTTGTGTTTCTGTAAATACTCATGAACTCTGCAGGTGGCTCTGTAAAGTGACCTCAGATGATCCTGTTGTTCCTGTATTATCATTTTTGTTCTCTTTTTTCTGGGATATCCAAACCCTGACCGTGCCAGAGTTGGGATAGGAGGTGTTACATAATGATGGAGTCGGCAGCTTTGATCCACGCTGCTACACTGGACTGTAGCTCCTTAAAAGTAGGAGTTAGAGCAGCCAATATTCCCAGGCATTGCTAGGGGGCAGCTCAGACGCTATTGCAGGCTGGGTTTACTTGAGGGGCTGCCAGGTGGGCACCTTGGCCTTGGTGTATTTGCTCTCTGGTTTTATAATTTATGTAATTTCACATTTATAATAGAAGGGGGGTTTTTAAAATTTTTTTTAATTTTTTTTTTTTTTTTTAGTTCTCTAATACAGCAAAGTTGTATTCTGTCTTGGGTGTTTGGAACAGCACATCTTGGCTGACATGCAAGGGGTTGCATTCTAGAATTTAAAATATTTCTGTTTTGTTTTATTCTTTAAAGTCTTGACATTATTTACTAAAGGCAGCGTTAAGAGCATTCTTCCTTGTTCTACTGCTAATTAAAACTCTGTAAGCTTCCTTCCTAAATCTTCCTGCATGTATAAGGCTTGTTTCTCTTTTCTTATTGAAACTATGAGTTTATGGAACAAAAAACGGAAAAAATAAACCCCCGAAACTGGAAAGTTCACTGAAAGTTGCAATCGATGACATTCCGCGTGAAGAATCTGCGCTGCCTTGGCAGGAGCAATCTTGAATTGTAGGATAAGAAGCAGAGATGCAACTCAAAGAAATATGATTTATCATTGGTTCAGAAGACACTTCAGGCAGCTCATAAAGAATTCAAGAAATATCATTTACTGTAATAAATGTCAAAAATTGGCTGCATTTGAAGGGAGAAAGTGGAAAAGCCAAGAGCTTGCCCCGTGGCAGTGGGAGCAGACAGTCAGTGTTTCACTGTGAGATGGAAAGGGGCTCCTTGGAAAAATCAGAAAAATTTCTGATGGAAAAATTTCTCCTTGGAAAAATCCCTCTGTTCTCATTTGGAAGAGGCGACTTCATTTTCACTGCTGCCATAGAAATCCTGACACAACATAATCCCAAATGGGAAAATCCTTTTCCTTCCTTTCATGTGGTCCAACTGAGTATGGAGGTAGAACCAGGAGTTTCCCTCTTCACTGAAGTGAGCTTTAGCAGCTTTTTAAAATCTGTTTTGTCAGCTGTGAATCACTTTTGCTGTTATTTTGTTGCTTGACTTTTTTTTAATGTGAAGTGAAATTCAGCAGATATTGACGTTGCCGCCTTCTGTTTTGGATTTAGAATACAATTACCATTCAGCCTTTTCCTTGGGTCAAAATCAGGCTGGAAGTTTAGGGTCTTTTTTCAAGTTCTGTTTTACTTTTTCTAGGTACTTCAACACAAGTGATAACAACCTGCTGTACTGGGGCCTCGATTACCCCCCTCTCACTGCCTATCACAGTTTTGTGTGTGCTTACATGTAAGTTCAGTGTTTTAAATCCTTCTGTGTTACGTTTTTCTTTCTGCCAGCTCTGTAAATTTAGATGTGACTTGGATATTCAGCTTTCCCTACAAACCGCTGCTGGATCTGTGATGCACAGGGAAAAGTGCTGTAGGAACAGGGGGCATTGCCTGGGAAAGCTCTCGTGTGTGCAGAGCCCAAGTGACATTTGATGAGTGGATATCATGTAAATAGAATTCTGTTATTGGAATACTTTTTCCACAAGGGCTTTGCTGCTGTTGGAATGAGACTTATGGGATAAGAATGTAGGTTAAAGTGCACAGGCACAGTTATGTGGGGCATCTGTGTGAACTGTAAATGGTTTCTATTTAATACTTAAGCATGAAAGGTATTTACAATTGTTTTTTTTAAAGTCCCTGGAACCAGACTGGAGGTGGATATCTTGTCCTAATAAATATTGTATTCCATTTTTACTGTTCCCAAAGGTTATTTTTTTTTAATTGTGAAACAGTCTATAGTGTAAACTGATCTAGTGGTGAGGAAAAGCTTTCATTGGTCTCTATTGCTCTCTGAAATGTTTCTTCTCATTCATCTTAATTCTTGGGATCTGCTCCTGTGCATGTCATCTTTATTGCTGCAAGGAGTGTAAAGGGAAATGAGAACTGTCTGCATTTTGATGTGTCTGTACTTTGTTTTACAGTGCAAAGTTAATAAATCCTGATTGGGTTGCTCTGCACACATCTCGGGGCTATGAGAGTCAGCCCCATAAGTTATTTATGCGTACAACAGGTAGGAAAATGATGTTTCCTTGGCATCATCCTGCACGTTTGTCTTGCTTGCTAATTCAGCGTGTTTCATATGCAGCTTCTCTGTCTGCACGGGTTTATTCTCAGGTTTTTAACTTGGGTGCCTTTGCAGGTCCATTTCTGAGCCAGATTCCTGCATTATTTCATCTTCTGCCATCCTTTGTGACAAATACAAAATATAGAAACAGGTTTTCAACCCAATTGATTCGTTAAAACTCTAAAACAAAGCTACTTTTTGTAGCATAGACCCATTTTTTAGTTTTTTTGAAAATAATACTCTTGTTTTCCCTTCCATTGTGATAAATACAAGTCTTTTTATTTTAATCTTAACTTGGTTTTTATTGTAAACTTATTTTACATGTAGCCTGGCATTTACTGCCTTACCAAACTCTTGAGGTCTCAGAGATCTTCATTAGGAGCTGATCTCAAAGGCAGAGATAATTTTTACTTTTTTGCTCACAGTAATAATATCAACTAATTTTACTGCTTGCATTCTAAATGTCTTTGTCTTGCACCATTTGATTATTTTGAACTGCCTCTGCAAACAAATGCAGAAAAAGATTTGTACCGTAATTTGGTAGCTGTGTCAGTAGGACAGCAAACCATGTGGCCAATGAACTCTTGTTATCTTTTACTGTTTTCTGTCATTTTAAATGTCTTTTGCTTTGCCTAACACAAAATGCTTTCTGATTGCAACAGCAGAATTTGTTGTTCATCAATAGCTTTCCTGTACTTCACAAACCTCTCAGTCTGCTCTCCAGTAATTGATTAAATTGAAAAAAAAAATAAAAATCACTAGAATTTAATTACCCTTGAAATGGTCTTTATTAATTTTGAAATCAACTCACTTGACAAAACAGTGATGGATCTGGAGAGCTGATAAACACTTTTTAACGGGAGCCGTTAGAAGAGTGCATTAAAATAATTCAGAGTGGTCAATGGCAGCTTTATTTTAAGCATCAGTGTATTTGTTTTGTTAACACCTTTGGTATATTTGTTTAGTTGTGGCTTAAGCTGGCAAAACAATTTATCCCTGGATAACTGATACGTTTAAACATATCCTTTCCCTCTTTGAACCACTGCACATTTTCTGGAACTGGTTTGGAGAAGGAATCAGAGGTTTTCCTTGAGTTTTTAAGGCAGCACTGAAGAAGAATTCACCTGCTGGATGTATCCTGGGCAGGAGAACCTGCTGGCTCTGTTTTCTTGCCCCCTCTCTTTGCAAATCCTTGCTGTAGGCAGGTGATCAAAGCCAAATCCCTGCTTTCAGTCTCTTTATCCCCATGCCCGGTGAGTCACACAGAGATTGCGATAATCTGGAGCTTCTTGATTGTGCCCCAGCCTCTCTGTCCCTCCCCACAACCTGGCTGGGTGCAGTGGTAGCTGATTTCTTTGGGGCATTCCCGAATGCCTGCCCTGCTTTTGGCATGTGAGGAACTAGAGTGTGACTGAGGCTGTGCCAGGAGCCAGGACAGCTGAACACGTGGAAGCAGCAGCTCTGGGACATCAGAAATGAGCCTTAGAAACATTAACAAGATCAAATTCTGTAGACCTGTTTCTTTTTGTCCTTTGAAGTGGAGCTGCCCAGTTTATTTCTGATATTTTGATGTTTGTTTGCCTGTAATTTTTCCTTGTCTCCTCCTTGTGGGAGGATTCTAATGAAAAATTAATCTTTATTTTTCAGTGTTTGTTGCTGATTTGCTGGTTTATATTCCTGCAGTTATTTTATATTGTTTTTCCTTGAAAGAAACATCTGCTAAAAAAAAGGCAAGTACCTGGTGTGTGTAAATTAAACAAAAAAACCCCACTGTTAGAACAGAGTAGAAATGTAACACTGAGTTAATTAAGACCCTGATGTCAATTAACACCATGTAAAACTGATGACAATCACTTTAGCTCATATTATAGGCTTTTCACTTAAAAAGACTTAAAAAGCCATTATTTTATCTTACAGCAATTATTTTAATGCTTTCAATAACAAAATCCTCTTAAGTGTAGTAGCCATGAACTTCTGAATGATATTTTCTCCTGAATTTATTACTTGAGTAGTAAAAAAAAAGATCTGTGGTGGCACAGGGGGATGTGGGAGCTGCTTTGCCTTGAACACTCCTTACAGTAGATTCAATACATTTTGGAATAAGAAGTCTCCTGATTTTTGGAGTGGTTTAATGTTTAAGGTGTGGGTTGTCTTTGTGCTGTTTTTAAAGGTCAGGTAATATTCAATATTTTTTCATTTACGGCAACTCTTTATCCTTTATTATTCCTCAGAATATTACTGACAGATGATTACTTGGAGAGAATGAGATTCCTACACATAGGATGCACCATGGAGAGGCACATTTTTATACTGGAGAAGTAGAAGTTCCTCTAATGTCTAAGTTTGGACTAATTATTTTTCCCCTCTCTTTTTTGATCCTTCTTTCCAGGTTTCCAGTGCTCTCTGCATCCTGCTTTATCCAGGCCTCATCCTTATCGACCATGGGCACTTCCAGTATCCTTATTCCGCATGGAAATGAATTTTCCTTTATGGAATAACTGTTCTTTAGCACTTGTGAGCTGAGCACGAGGTGACTTTTGTGTACCAAAGTCATTTGTGGGGTTCTGCCCATCCCAAATAGAGATATCAAAGGGAGCTGTAATTCTGAAACATATTGGAGATAAAAATTATTGATATTGGCACAAATCAATCCCAACATGAATATCATTCTTTCCGTGCATCCAGCTCGTGTCTCTGTCAGTCACTTTCCTGCAGACAGCATCAGTGGTGCTGTGACAGGGAGAAGAGTGATGGGCTATGCTCCTGTGATTTGTGTGTGGAGAGGGAATCCCCTTCCATCTTGGGATGGCAGAGCAGTGTCAGGTGGAGCTGTGGAAATGGCCAGCTCTGTGAAACCTCCCCGTCTGCCTCGGCTGTACAGCTCAGGGCAGTGAGTTCAGGGCTGGCTGGTCCCTAGTGGAGGTGGGCACCTTCACAGGTGAGTCTTTGTTAATGAGGATTCTGGTTTTGTACATGAACAGGCAAATGCTGTCAGTTCACCCCAGGCTGGGTGGTGGAGGTGTAGGAACTGTAGTGGAAGCAGGGATTCACTGCCCAGGCTGCGCTGGGCCGTGCCAGCCCTGCCACTCTGACGTGACCAATGTCACCCTCTGAGCATCCCCAGGAAGTCAGAGGTTTGTTTAACCTGAGCTGCTGCACCTCTGCAAGATCAGGGCCTCTCGGTGTGAGTTTGCTGATGTGAAATCAATGAGATGTCAAATATACCTGGTGGTGTGGAGTGGGAAATGTGAGTGGGCTGAGAGCACCGTGGGCAATCTGGATGTGTTGTCACAGCTACTTACGGTGAAAGAGGGAAAACAAAATATTGTGACATTTCTGACAAGACAAGAAATACCAGGGACTGTTTACAAGGGATGGAGTGACAGGATAAGGGGGAATGGCTTCCCGCTGCCAGAGAGTGGGTTTGGATTAGAAACTGGGGAAGGAATTGTTCACTGTGAGGGTGGGGAGGCCCTGGCACAGGGTGCCCAGAGCAGCTGTGGTTGCCCTGGGAGTGTCATGGCAGGGGATGGCACTGGATGGGCTTTGAGGTCCCTCCCCTCCCAAACCATTCTGGGATTCTGTGTCCTACTGGTTTATCCCTTTTTTCAAAAAACAAGTGAAACTCAAAACTAATACTTTGTTGCAATTTAATAGTAAGTGTAACTCAGTCTCTTCAAAATTTCCTGAGCCTGGGAAGCCGTTTTCAAAGTCACAAGGCAGTAACATTGTTTTTAGCAACTATTATTCGTTGTTTGTGCAGCATAGCAGCTCAGGGCACTGGTCATAGATGAGGGTACCTTGTGAGCGAAACAGAATCACAAACCCCTCCGAAGTCCTTGAACCTAATTATATTTAATTTAAATACTGAGATATTTGAATATTCTCCACAAACCTTTTGGGAGCTGGAAGGGGAAGCTTGTGAGAGCTTTATCCTTAATGAAGTAGATACCAAGAACAAAAGGTTGCTTGTTGCAGAGAATTGTCACTGCCACCAAAAGCTGGGTTGGCTGAATATACATTACATCTGTAATTAACACACACATAATTGCCCTCATATTTGCCTGGGCAGGCTCTGAATCAAGCCTCGGAAATATAAAAATTACACTTTAAATAGAAGTAATTTTTTTTCTTATGTGGACAGCATAGTCACAACTGGCAATGTGTTCTTGGAACTAACTTGGCAAAACTCATTTTACAAGCTATTTCTGCTGTCCCTCAGGGCATTAACTGCTGCCTCCCAGGAGTGAGATGCGTATCTTGTCCTTGACATAAAAAACCATATACAACTCAGTGAGCCTTGGCTTGGCCTTGTGGGCTGTCCTTTGTTTGTCCCATGACTGGGACCACCTGGGCTCCGTGGCCTTTTGCTTGGCCTTAAATTACAAGCAAATGGAGCTCTACCATTCTCTGCCCTTTTTTTGCTATTTACTTGGAAAATGCTTCAAGAAGGGACTGAAAGGAAAGGGGTAAGTGATTTTAAACTGTTTTATCTTCCTGCTGCGGGGAATGGGATTGTCCTTATCTGCACGTGGGCATTCCTGAATTCATTTCTGTGGGAGAAAGCTCCTGTGCTGTGTTCCAGTGCTGCTGATTTGTGTCCAGCTCTGCTGCTGGGCTGCTTTGGTGATGTTCTCTCCTGCTTGCAGGTTGCTGCTGCTGACCAAACTGGCAGGGACAGTGCTGTTGTCCTTCGCTGCCTGCTGGCTCCCGTTCGCCACCGACGTGGAACAAATCATGCAAGTACTCAGAAGACTCTTTCCCATTGACAGAGGCTTGTTTGAGGCATGCATGTTTTCTTCTCCCCACCCACTGCCCTGTCCTGTATTCTTAGATCCCTGGAGAAACCTTCAGCCTGACCTTTAGGGATTTCGTGGGGGAGACACAGCGCAGGGCGAGTAACTCGAGATGGCTTCTTCAGCAGTCGTTCCTTGCCAGTTATTTAATCCAGTGTTTAACCCCAGCTCAGCTGGCATCTTCCAGGATATTATACCAGTAGACAACACTTATCCCGTCATCAAACCCATACTTCAATCCATACATTTTTCCATTGAAATAGATTCCACAGTAATTGACAGTGTCAGAAGATGTAACCTTGAAAGTTAACAGCTTCAGCCTCTAGGGTTCTGCTCAGCTCTTTTCAATGGGATTAATTATTTCTTAAAAATAATTTTAAAATGGTGTTTTATATACAGCCTAGAACTTCCTTTTTGACCCACCTTATGCCGTTTCCACAATATTTTCCAAAAGTTTTAGGCCACTTCTGCTTTTGGTTTTGCTCAGGCTGTGGCTGTGTCCATGCTGAAGGTGCTGAGCCTCAATCCAGTCTCAGTTCCTCGTTTACCCAATGGCAATGCCACAGGAGTTTGGGATAAAGGAAAGGGTTCCCATTCCCCAAGTCACAGGGAGTTGTTGCTGCTGTTTTGCTTAACTGGGGCATGAGTCAGTACTAGACTTTTTACAGCACATTCTCAACTTCAAGCTTAACCCAGAAAACGAAGCTTTGAATTTCCAGGTTGTCACGGGGATTAAAGCAAATCCTCCTGTAGTTTGATTAATCTTAATTATTCTTTTAATCTTTTTTAGATGTCAATAATATCACAACTGGCGCTTTTTTTTTTCAAATTTAATGTTGATGTACCGATGGCAGTGGAAACGTTCTTAGTGTATTCGGTGCTAGTTTATTTAAAAAAACTCCCAACAAACACCAAACAACCTCTTCAAAAAAGACACCCCCAAAAAACCCAATGATCCTTTTCCCTGAGAATTATCTGGGATTTATAGAAGAATCCTTTTGCTCACCACACTTTTTATTAAGTACCAAGTTTAAAAATAAAATCTGTAAACGACAATAACCAATGAGTTCACAAGAGCAGGAGGATTTTAGTCTAATATTAGCCCAAATATTTTCTGAGCTGCTCAGGGCAGTGACTTGCTGGATGCTGATGGAGATAAACTGAGAATTTGTCCACGTAAGCAGCGCTCAGTAACTTGGCCTGGGGTGTGACAGGTTCTGTGCCTGGTTCCCATTTGCAGCCCAGGAACACTTGCTGATGGCTGGAAAATCAGCCTGGCTGTGAAGTGCACTTTGCTGGTGCTGCCAGGGCCCGAGTTCCCCGGAATCCCTGGCAGATTCCGGGTGCTGGCGAGCAGGGACCAAGGGGGCTCAGTTGTTGGTGGGAGTCGCCTCGGTGGGGTTGTGTCTACACAGCTGTGCCTCCAGCAGCTGTCTGGGGATGAGTTTCACCAGCAGGAGAGCTGCAGTTACAAATTTAATTTTGAAAGTGATCCTAGCACAACTGCTAATGTCTTTAGACTTCTTGATTTATTGGAGGTTAACTCTGTCAGTGCTAGCGAGCAGTGAGCACAGGCACAGGCAGGTATGGGAGAGAGGATTCACATGTGCCACTGCTCACCCAGGGACAGTTCCACGGCCCTAATTCCACAAAATGTCTGCTCTCATGAGTTAAAGTCATTGTCTCTTGTGCTGAAGAACTATTTCTCACTTACTTTAGAGCATGTTTTAATTGGGTCTCTTGAAACTTTCCGTTTTTGAAGAGCAGAATCATCTCAAGTACATCTGAGAATAGGATGTGCATCTGCAAGTGGGTTTTGCACTCTCACGGTAGAAAGCCAACAATCCTCATCTCCCAAACCCCATTGTTCCCACAAACATTAGTGTAATTGTATCTAATTATCACTGATTACCTTTTTATGTCCTTCCAGGATAAAGTTGCCAATATTTGGTGCAGTCTAAGTGTCCTTATAAAGATAAAGAATGTAATATCCCCTCGAACTCAGCTAAAACTCAGGTAAGACATAACTGAAGTGCTTTAGGTAGATTTTATCTGCAATATTTTTTGCAAGAGGAGTACATTTTCTCAAACTGTGTTCTTTCCTATACTTAATTTTTCTCCCAAGTCATGAGGGAGAAATGTTGGGAACATCCATGACTGAAAAATTCCCTGCTTGTTTATACAGTGATTTGAGTTGCTTGGTTAAAACTGAGTCAAAATCTGCAAATTCAAAGAATTACCTCTGTCAGCGCTCTTAGAAGTCAGAGCTCCCAGTTCTGTTCCTTGACTCAGTGAAGAATTCAGCTCTGGCTCTGCAGAGCGAAGTGTTAATGGCTGGAGTCACTCACGTATTAAAACTGTTTTTCTTACCCAATCCTTTAGTTTTGCTGTAACATTCCTGAGCCTGCTCCCTGCCTGTATCAAGCTCACTGTCCAGCCTTCCCTCCGAGGGTTCAAATTTGCCTTGGTGAGTGTTTGCTTTTCATTGCTCCTTGTTTTAGCTCCACCACAAGCACTGGAGTGCAACCCGCACTTCCAACAGCAGTTGTGCAGAGCACAGAGGGTGGGAGCCATGAAATGCTGAAGGAATTGGTTAAAAAGTGTTTCACTTCCACAAATCCAGGGCTCTGACCTGTCCTTTAAACCCAGACTTGTTCCTGAAGCTCAGTTTTCTTTATTTAACACTGTATTTTTATTATCTTCCTCTGAAGAGCCTTTAGAAGATTCCACTCACATTAAAGCCTCAGAGAGAGCTGGGATTTCCCCTCTTTTTGTTTGGCTTCCAAAGTGCCAGCTTTTCTTCCTTCATTGGCTGCAAAATTCAATTAAAAAGTCCTCAAATGGACATTATGGGCTCATTAGTGATTTGAAAAGTAAATGATCCTATTTTCCAAAATGATTGCCTTCTCTTAGCCACGTCATTGAATTGAAGCACCCTGCCATGACTCCATGTGAAAACTGAGTTCTCCTTGAAAACAAAATTACATGGAGCTGGCTCCTGAGTTTCAGTGTTACAAGATAACTCTTTTAATTTTATCACAACATTGCCTCAAACTAACATTTATCTGAAGAAATGGCTGATGTTTTATAGCCTGTTTTTATTTGGTGGGTGGATAAAAATACAATTTGTTTACTTTTTGTATTGCCTGGTCATGATGAGGAGCAAAATTTTATGTCAGAAATGTGGGTAATTCTTACTATGAGTGGGATTTGCCAGTGCCTGTGTGTGGGAATGTTGTGATTCCTTGTTGGGAATGTTCCTGTCAGGGAAGCTGAGCAAGAGTGAGGGCTCTTTGTGAAGGACTTTGTGCCTAATTTCGGGTAAACTTTCAAACAAGGTGGTTTTGGTAGGTGTGGGTGGTTCCAGGAGCTGCTCTGGGTGCCTGGGAATTGCACTGGAGGCGATGTAGCAGTTAATTAGGAAACTCAGCTCGTTTAGCTGCTGCCTCCACGCAGAGCCTGTTCCAGCAGCCACCACAGCAGAGCTTTGCCTTGCACTCACAGACTGACACAGCTCTGCTCTCCTTCCTAAGGTTGCCTGTGCCTTGTCATTTTTCCTGTTCTCCTTTCAAGTCCATGAAAAATCTATTCTTCTCGTGGCAGTGTAAGTAAATTATTTTCCTGTGGATATATTTTGATCTTTTCCTCCTTTTGTTGCTGCATGCTGCTTTCACTCACAAATATATTAGATTTTAACAACTCTGCACGTCTGCTTTTCTAAGTCAGTTGTAAATGAAGGTGTGCAAGTACAGCCAGGCTGGTGTGTGGGGGACGGCCACCAGCACTGCTGCTCCGTGGGGATATCCCACATGGACCTGGGAGTGCTGTTTGATTAGGGGATGTTTGATATCTGGTTTTCTTTTCATTCCAGCCCAGTCTGCTTACTCATAAATGAAATCCCCTTTATGGCCACGTGGTTTCTACTCGTGTCAACTTTCAGGTGAGTTGGAAACCATTAACGGAGCTGGAGAGGGATTTTGGCCAAGGGATGGAGGGATAGAACACAGGGAATGGCTTCCCACTACCAGAGGGCAGGGATAGATGGGATATTGGGGATGAATTGTTCCCTGGGAGGGTGGGGAGGTCCTGGCACGGGGTGCCCAGAGAAGCTGTGGATCCCTGAAGTGTCCAAAGCCAGGTTGGAGCAGCCTGGCATAGTGGAAGGTATCCCTGGCCATGGCTTTAAGGTCTCTGCCAACCCAAACCCATCCGTGACTCCATGAAAACCACGCTCTTCCCCAGTTCTAGTAAGGATAAATATATTTACTGGTTTTCCCTCTTCTCTCTGCGTTCTCTGAATCCCACCTGGAACGCTGCTGGCACTGGGATCCGATGCCATTTCCAGCCTGCTGCCTCTCCTGCTGAAGGATGGGCTGCTCCTGGCCTACGCCGTCACCACGCCCGCCTTCCTGGCCGTGTGCTTGGCCTCCTTCTCCATCCTGGAGAAGACCTCGGCAGAGGACCTGCAGCTCAAGGCCTTCTCCCTTTCCCTCAAGGGATACATGTCTTGGTTTAAGTCCTTTCCCAGGATTGTCAGGAGCCTGGTAAGCAAATTTCATTCCTTTACTTCTTCCTTGCAGCTTTTCCCAGCACTGAAGTACCCGTGGAGGGGGAGATCTGATATTTTGGTGCCATGTGAAGAGTACAGAGCACCCAAGCCATGAAGTGACAGCTGACCTGGCTGAGGTGTTCCATCAGCAACACCTCACACATCATTCCTTGTCTTGCAGTTCCTTCTGTCCCTGTTGCTGATGGGAGTCCTGTCTGTCTTGAGTGCTGCAGTGCCTCCTCCCCCGAGCCTGCCCGATTTATTCCCCGTGGCCGTGTCCGTTGTTTCCTGCTCACACTTCCTGTTGTTCCTGGTGTACTTTAATGTTGTTATACTCTGGGACTCCAAGAATAGAGGGCAGAAGAAAATGAGTTAATGAAGCTGTGAAGCTCCAGGACTGAGTGTGCTCAGTGAGTGGTGCCAGCACTGCAGAGGAACCTGTGTGTGATGGACACAACTGCTGGAACCCCAGGAAAGTCAGGAAACACCTTTTGCTTATTTAAACGCAAACAATCAAAGACTATTTTAAAGGAGAAATATTTTGGAGAGCATTGGAAATGGGAATTGGTTTGTTTTCTTTGGAAGTGTCACACTTTTGTTACCATTTGTAAACCTAAAATGCCTAATAAAGGACCAAATTTTGAATTAATGCTAAATTACTGTATTAGCAAAAGTATCATGAAGTTTCCTCCTTCCCCAGCATCAAAAGCATGAGGAGGGAGTGCAGGTAAAGTAGAGACTCGTGCCAGGCAGCACTGAAGTTGTGCTGCTGTTTATGTTATGACACAAGCTTGATTTGTGTTATCAGTCACTCTCCCTCTTTGGCTGGGGTGCAGCAGCTCTGGGCTGGCTCTAAAACTGCTGCAGCCTCAGGACTCAACCACTCTCTCTTTAACAGGACTGAAAAGCCAAAACTTTGGTTCTACTGCAGTAAAAGCTGAGGTGCTGCAGTGCAGTTTGAAAAGAAAATCCCCAAAGCCCCAGCACCCCACTTACTGCACAGCAATTTGCAGATGTAAACTGAACTCAACTCTTCAATTTCTCCCTGGGCACAGCTCAGCCTCCAAAGCCAATAATTCAGAGAATACAAATTGATTGAGTAATTATAAACATAACAAAGCATGGAGGAAGAAAATAAATCATAAAGCAATTTAGGGTTGTATAGTTTAATTAGGAGTCAGTCTATCTTTTTTTTTCTGTATCTATATATAAACATTAAAAAAGCCCCCCCTCCTTGTTTGAAGGCTTCCCCTGTCACATTCCAGGCTGTCACTGCCCTGAGCCTTAGTGTGTGAATCAGCTGTTCTGGGAACTTCCAGCTGGGCCAGTTCTGAGCCCTGTCAATGGAGTGCCCACCAGCTCAGTGAATTGGTGCAGTTTTTCCAGGCTTATTTGTTGTGGAAAAAGTACCCCCAGCCAACACTGTCCCCCCCCCCCGGCAGCTCCCACGGAAGGGAAAAGGGGCTCTGGAGTAGGGGCTAGAAGGATGTTGGGGCTGAGCACAGTTCAGCACTTTCAGTTCACTCTAACAACAAGACTTCCATCTTTTCACAAGCATTTGGGATTTTCTGCGGGTGTGACTCTCAACTGAGGCACGCAAGAGCTCTGCCCACTTCATGGCCTTTCTTTCTGCAAGTGTGGGCTGAGTGGCCCTGATGGGAATCGGCACACAAAACCAGGGATCTTTGTCTCCAGAGGCTGTGAAATCCCAAAGCCACCGTGTTTCCCCCAGGCAGGACTGGGGGAAAGGCTGCCTGAGCCTTGTCAACCTGAGGAAGGGCTGTGACATGAGAAGGGGAAATGAAGGTGGATGGAAGCAGAGGGAGCCCAGGGTCTCGTTAGCCCAGCCCTGCGTGCAGCAGGAGCCCAGGCCCGTCCTTCCCCCCCATACCCAAACATTAGTTTTGAGTGTATCCCTTTTCTTTGTCCTTGAGGTGGCCTCGGGGGGTGATAAAGTGAGAGTCACCCGATCCACCTTGTGTGGAACTGGAAATGGTTCTTAACAGCCCCAGCTGCTTCAGAGGCAAAAGCCTGGTACAGCAGGAGGTCAAAGCCACAGTAAGTGCCTAAATAGCTGAGGTATGGATGAAGGGCATGTGCAGCAGGATCTCAGCGTACAGCCCTCTCCCCCTAAAAATGCCCAATTTAATAATTGCCATGGGCTGAGTTCTGCTGGGACTCACTGCTGTCCATCATCACCTCTACTGTTGGTTCCTGTACAAGTTTGATGTTGTTCTTCCAACACTGCCCACAACAGCTCGGTTTAGACCCGCTCAGTCGGTTCCAGACTCCTCTCAGATCAATAATTATTTAATTCCCAGCTCCAGAGGTTACAGTCAGGTTATAGAAACTCTGGCTGGTTCAGGTGCCCTCAGCCTACAAAGCCAGGGGCTGGGGCACCTTCCACACACAACCAGCCCAAGCTCTGAAAGCCTGACAGAGCAGGGGGGAAATGAGAACAACTCACACAACTCCCTCCAAACCATTACTAACATCTTTCCCAGTTGGACTGCACAGGCAGTGAAGTGCAAAACCATTTTTATTAATTAAAAACTCCCAAAGCTTGAGCATGTGCATGTTCAGCCACACCCTGAACACATTTATCATGTTGGTGCTCAGAGTTTTAGTTGTAAAAATCAGTTTATTTGAGAAGCAGGACTTTGCTGTGGTAGAAAGGACATTCAAGTGTGTCTGTGCGTGTTGGACTTCGATAAAAAAGTATAAATCATTTTACTGGACTTTTCCAGCCTCATGCAAGGATTTGAAATCCAGGGGATTCACTTGGCTCAATGGGTTTAGTCGAGGAGAAGGAAAGAGAAAAGCAGCTGGTTTATATAAAACAGCTCTGTTCCTACAGCATTAAATGCCAAAACCAAACTCAAATGTTGACCCAAAAGCAAATGTTACAGCAGAGCTGTGTGTTAATGCTGGGTTGGAGGCTGAGGCCTTTTTGTTGTGGGGCTGGGGTTGAGTTTAAAGGAACCTCATATGGATGGGAAATCTGTCCCCAACTGTGGCAGCACCACCAGGGAAATGTTTGCAAACAACTCAAACACATCCAGGGTCAGAATAATTCCTTGCACTGCAGAGCTCCCTCCAGCCTTAGAGCCCAGTCAGTGCTGGAGAAGGCCCTGCAGAAGCCACAGTTTATTTTCCACACAACACCAACCTCACTCACACAGGGCTGCCCAGCCACCCAGGGTGGATTATTTACATTGAGATTATCTGGTTGTGCACATTGTTAAGTTGAAATAGATGCCAGAAATGTTATCTGGACGTGCACCTGCCCGGCACAGCGAGCGCTCCCCAGCTGGGATTTGCTGGGGAGATTGGTTTACACTCAGTTCTTCGCTCCTTTTAAGTCCAGTCCAGCAGATGGAGAAGTTTGGGTTGATGTGGAATGCATTTTTCACATAATGCCTGTGGGGAGATGAGGAATGACTAAAATAAATAGCAATTAGACAGCAGCAGCATCTTTCATGGGATCTGTTTGGAGTTATGGATCTGATGTCCAGTAAAACACACACACACACAGAGCCTAAGGCAGGGCAGCAGCCCCTCTGCCCTGAGCTGCAGGAATATTTTGGGATGTTTTAAGGAACAAGGACAAGTAGCCAAAGGAGCAACAAGATGAGGAGAAACACCACGGGATGTTTTAGAGGGGAGGCAGAGTTTCTACAGAGTCACTTTGTCACGGTGCTCAACAAACCAGGAACAAATCCCCAGCCAGGAACAAATTCCCTGTGCAGAGAAACACCTGGTTCCCCTCAGGCCCTTGCAGCCTGCGGGACATCCCTGAGCTCTCTGTGCAGGGTTTACAAGAAGTACCTTGGTCCTGGTCACTCTGGCAGTGCCTCAGTTGCTGTAGAAGGCTCAGAGCATGCCCAGGGGCTCCTTCCTCTGTCCAGGAGTGAATTCAGGAATGCAGCACTCCCAGCAGCCTGGAGGTACCCTGTGAACAAGAACACAACACAGAAATGAGGTGTATGATAAACAACATTGGTGTGATGGCAGAATTTGTGCAAATCCTGCCTCAAACACGAGTTAAATGAGTTGTTGTGCTTAAAGAACCCGGAACCCCTTTTCCTTCAAACACGGTGCCAGCAGGAATCTCAGAGCTTGTCCTGATGAGTGCTGCACGTGTGGTGCATCACTAGCACTGAGAGCAAAGCAGAACAGAATGTGCTCTGAGTGTGAGAAGCTGCTGCTGCTTCTTGCTACAAAAAATGAAAGAATAAATGAGAATCCTCAAGGGCTGTGTCAGCAGAACCCAATCAGGGCTTGCAGCAGAGGAACACCCACCCCTGGAGCCACCCACACCTGAGCCCACAGCCCGGCAGGGCAGGGTGAGGGCTGAGCAAGTGGCTGGGACAGGCAAAGGGGAAGTGTGCAAGGGCAGAAAGGAATGCAGGGAATGGGAACATTTGGGAAAGGGGCTGGAAGCAGGTGCATGTGAGTGCCAAGGCTGCCAAATGTCCCTGCAGCAGATGAGCAGCTCTGCTCCCAGCACCCCGAGCTCTGGGGCTCCCAGGGTGTTTGATTCCCCCAGCACAGAGGGGTGAAGGGAGAATTCAGGATTCTATTGAACACACAAAGGGACATTTCCAGCAGCTGGAGCCTCCCAGCTGGGGAGGGCACCAAACCCCAGGGCCAGGGGGCTGCTGGGGCAGGGTCTCCTCAGTTCTCCCCACCTGGCTCACCCTGACCCCACAGGGACCTCACACTGCCAGGCTGTGACTCCACACCAAGACCTGCCCCCGGACTGGGTGACATTGCCTGGAGCTGACCCAGGGCAGCCCCAAGTGCTGTCCTAAGAGAAGAATCACAAGGTTACTCCAGAAAATGGAATCCAATCCTCCTGGGCCTCAGGTACCACTTTTCAGCAATATTCCTAATAAACATCATTTGTTTACACAAATTATCAACAAAAAACACCAGAACTGTTTCCAACAGGAAACTGTCCAGTCTTGTATGGCAAGTAACAGAAGAAAGGCATTTCATTACAGGCTGGTTTACTTGTGCTAAATGCAATTCCTTTATGGATTTGATTTCCCTTTAATTATGGATCACAGCATATGGACTACGCAGTAAGTAAAGAACCCAAAAATACCAAAACCACCGGCCAAGCTCTGCTCTGCACTCTGAGCTCTCCTGAAAAACAGAAGCTGCCCAGCCTCACATGAAAAAACATGGACTCAGCTTTGTTTCCCAAACAAAGAATCATGGAATGGTTTGGTTTGGAAGGAACCTTAAAGCCCATCCAGTGCCACCCCTGCCATGGGCAGGGACACCTCCCACCATCCCAGGCTGCTCCAAGCCCTGTCCAGCCTGGCCTTGGGCACTGCCAGGGATCCAGGGGCAGCCACAGCTTCTCTGGGCACCTGGCCCAGGGCCTCCCCAGCCTCCCAGGGAACAATTCCTTCCCAAGATCCCATCCAACCCTGCCTCAACTCTGAGCGAGCTGTTCTTAAAAGCCTCAACAGAGCAGACACAAAAAACCCCAACGACTCTTCTCTCTCTCAATATTTTTACATGCAGAGCTCCTGAGTAAGTTCAGCTCCATGAAACCAAAGAGAACATTCACAGAACTCCTGGATGAGGATGGCTGTGAGCAGAGCAGCTGGACAAGGGATCAGTGAGGGGACCAGAAGGTGCCTGGGCTGTGGCAGAAGGGGTGGCTGGTGCAGCCTGTTCCTCTCCTCAGCTCCTCTTTGAGGGCTCCCAGGGCCAGGCAGTGCCTGGAGTCCCCACATGGACTCCAAAGGGTTGGCAGATCCATCCCTGCCCTTGGACATGGCCTCTCCCAGCCCTGGCCCACGGAGGCACTGAAAGGGCTGAATCCTCCCAAGTTTCCTTTCCGCTCCAAGTTCCCCCACCATTCTCTCCCAACTCTGACTGCTCTAAAACATTTACAGATCTAAAAAGCAGAGAGGAAAAAAATGTTCACCTGTCGGGTGATATAAAACCAATCTTCTACTAAATGTGCCAGAATAATTTTTCTCCACCTCAACCACAGTTAAAACCTTCAGTCTATTCATTACTGTCTTTTTATAGTATTTTTATTTAATAAAACCTATTAAGACTACCATACAAATCTCTTTACTTATGCTTTTATCTTTTAACTGATCAATTTTTATATTGCTGACATCCCTTCTTCACCATTTGCTCATTTAAAAATTCATAGTATATGAGCTATGTCTCTGGAGAAAACGTCTATAAAATTTGTTACAGCTGGCAAATGTGTATGAGTCAGTGATAGCACATGACTAAATGCTTCACAGAAAATAAAATTTGTTTCTGTAGTAAGCAGAACTGTTTAAATGTTATTTATTTTTATGTTTCAAAGAAAATATATTGTGAAGTGCTGCATTGATTTAATACGCAGCAATGTCTGTGTACACGCTGTACCGGGGAAATTTATGAAACCTTTGCACAACTCCTTTAATTGAATTTTCCAAATCTCTCACCACACACAAATAATCAATATCTTCTGCAGAGAAAACCAGTCAGAATTATTACAGTCTTTCTTTTCAATTTTGTTGTCATCAGCACATACAGAGCACCTGGATATTTGTAATGTCTGGATAGCAAGTTATTTACACCTCTTAAACATATAATTGCTACTAAGTGAGTCCAAACTAATGTTTCTTTTCCTTTTTATTTAAAATAATTATATTCATGGGAGAAAGCAGAATTTATTCTCATGTAGGAGTTGCTACATGTTGGAAGAACTACAATTCTTTTGAATTTTTCATTAAGCTTAATACTCTAAACTAGATCCACCAGAATTAAAAATTAATAGCTGTTGCATCTCTGAAAAGGTACGTAGGAAAATGGAGTGTAAAAACAAGGGGGAAATCTGTGAATAAATGGGGCTGCCACCTAAATCTAAAATGCAGGTTGACAGTTCTCTGTGTACTTGTCTGGGGCCTCCAGTCGTACGTCTCATGTGCATTTCTGTATCTGCCACTGCAGTTAATGGCTTAATATTTCATCTACATAGCACAGGCTGTTCAATCACTGCAGAGCCTTGGAACTGCCCCTTCCCTCCATCCTTCCATCCCAAAAGCTCCTTGTGCTGCTGGCCCCAGAGCCAGAGACTCCTCCAGGCTGGGGCTGTTTGTAAAACACAGGTGTGGGACAACCCCACAGCCCCAAATCCCGCTGGGATGGGGCAATGGAAACCTCAGCCAGCTCCTGGAGCCGGCACTGGACAGGATTCCTGCTGGGAAAAGCAGGTTGGGGGTACTGGGCTGAGTGGGATCTGCTGGTTGGTTTTAGTTTGGGACTCCCATGGTCCCAGACTAAAACCAACCCACGTGCACTGAGAGACAAAGCCCAGTTTAGCCAGAGCAACAACAGATTTCATGCCCAGGACACAGACCAGGGCAAACCACACTCCTGGGGGGCAATCCCCACCCAGCGAGGAACTGAGATCAGCTCTGCCCCAGAGGGGATGGCAGGAAAGCCTCAGGAGCACAAACTGGGATATTATTCCTCAGGGAAGGGCAGATGAACAAGGCCAGATCCCTCCAGCATCACAATTTCTGCTCAGCCAGTTCCCAGACTTACTTGTCCCAGCAAATGGCATTTCTTCCCTGAAAATAAATACAAAGTTGGGCTGAGGAAAAGAAATGTGGTTTTTAGGTTAGGGTTTTACAGCTGGAAGAATCCACTGCTGTGCTCCCCTTTTCCACAGAAAATCTCAAAGGAGAAGGAAGGAAAGGTGGCACAGACACCCAAGTACATCTAAAGGTCAACACATTTATTTAATTTGAGAAAGATGTGAAAATAAATTCCCAGCAATCACCAGAGCCAAGTCTCAGGACTCCAAACTCAAACTGACACAAAATGGGATAAATGGTGGAATTTTGTATTTTTACCTGGTTTGAGGAGGAGCTCTGATTATTAAGGAAGTGTTTATATTTTGCAGTGGTTGCAAAATGGGATTTACGTTTTACCACAAATCCAGTCTTCAAAACTGGATTGGCAGGTGGAAACTCGGGAATTTTGGTCCCTAATCTCTCCAGCTTTGCTTTCATCAGTGATTTCCAGTGGCATGGAATAAAATCCACCCAGTTAACCCTGATCTATTCTCTTGGAAAGCCCCCACTACCGTCCCAAGAGCACAAACCTCAGTCTCTCGGCTCAACCCCTCTGTGAAAGTTGGGAATGTTCAGAACTCAGCGCAGTGAGGATCAGATTTGCCCAGGGGCTCAGCAGGATGAACAGCACCACAGCAAAGGAAGTGTTTTTTAATTTCATCACAGCCTGAAAAGGCTTTTCCTCAACACTGCAAGTGTTTGATCTCTGAACACTCTTGTGGACAGCAGGCAGCCACGGCCATGGTTTGTGTCAGGGTTTTGGGGAATTTCCCTGCGATTTGGAACAACCAGCTGGAGCAGCTTTCCCTTTTAGAGCCTTCACTCCTGGAATCTCCAAACCTAATAAATTTTCCTGTAAAATATGCCCTCCCAAACCTACCCACCCATTCTCAGCACACAGAAAGCACATTTCGGACTCCCAGACACCGGCTCGATTCATCTCTCGGCAGTTGTTTTACAATTTGCTTACTTTCTATTCAAAAACATTTTGTTTACTGTAAATTCGAGTCATGGCCAAACAATGATGCCCTTTTTCCATGCTGGTCACCCAAAGTGATAAACTGAGCTCTGCACAACGCTGCCCATTGAGGCAGGAATGTTTTGTACGAAGTTGTTTTAAGAGGAGGTTGTTCATGTAAAGTAAATAAATTTCATGCCTCACCATGTGATGACAATGTGACATTCCATCTGGACCAAGCCACAGAACAGTCATAAGTTTTAAGCCTTGCCATAACTAATTAAAAATAATTATGAAAAAACCACATCTGAAACGAAAAGGCAAAGTAAAACATCTCCAGATGCTTTTCTTTGATCACAAACTTCTCTGCCTCTCCTGCTACTGCATTTTCAAGACTGCAAAACCCGATTTATTCTTTGTGAAAGCAAAACTGACATTAAAACTTCATCAAAATCGCTCAGCCTAAACTCAGAATTCTCTTTTCCACCCTGCTTTCACAAAATATTTCTCATCTAAGCAGCGTGGATGTGTGTTTGGTGTTAGGGGCTGGCTTGTGGAGCAAAGATGGAACTAGAAATGTGTATCTGGTGAGCAGTAAAGAGCACAAAGGCAGCAGGGGCTGTTTCAGTCTGTGCCAGCCCACGGCATTCCCATCCCTGCCAGGCAGGAGCTGGGATTGCTGCACCAGGAGGACTCAGGGAGCTGTAAATCACCGACTGCAGCCTGCACAAATGAGCCCAATTCCTTCCAAAGTGGTGTCACTCCTTTTCATTTTCAGGCAATCTGCTGCAGCCCAGGAAATCTAAGCTCGATCAATTTTCTGTCCTCTAAGAGAAATCCCCACAGCAGAGATGCCACCACTGCTCTTGATTTTGAGTTGACTCTGCTTTAAGATAGCAAGTGTGAAGATCACAGCAATATCAGAATATCCCTGGGGAGTGGTTGTTGATTTTACTGTGTGTGAGGGAATTAAACAATTCCTTCCTGCCAGGGCACTAAAGCAGCTGGGTATGAAATGCCACCGACTTCAAATATTTCCACAGCACTGGTTATGAAGAAACCTCAGAGCTGGGATTTCACAGCCCCCTGGGGTGGGTGAAATACCCCACAAAATACACAGAGTGGAAAGGAGTGTTTTTGACTGAAAACACCGTGGGAGGGAGGAGGATGAGGAAGAACAAGGATAACTGGGATGTATAAAAGGTACGGAAGTCTCCAGGACCTGCCTGCACTTCCTTCTGGACCGTGCCCCAAGTGCAGGGCCATGAATGATTCCTTCTCCTTGCACAGCTTCATGGGGAAATACCCAATACAATGAAAACAGCAGCAAATATTCAATTTACATTTACATATTTAGCAGAAACATATTTGATAATCATCGTTTTCATATCCTAAAGGTTACCCAACCTATTTCAAGTGAAAAGAACTAAAAAGAAATCAAGCAAAAAGGAATCAAAACATCTGTTACACAGGAGTTCTGAAGAGTTCCTTACCTTGGGCAGGGACTTTTCCACGGTTTGCTTTCAACAGCTGCAGTTTTTCTGCTTGACTCACTAGTGAAGAAATAAATCCAAAATCAACAAATGTTGCCCCAGAGCTTTCAAAGAAAATAATACCTCTGCTGCCTCCTTCACTTTCAAAGCATTTCAAAGAAAAAAACCCCCTCCTACCTGTGTGACTGTGCTCAAATAAATTGACAACAATTTTCAAAATTCAGATCATTCTGGCAGGTTTTGCTTCCAAGCCTCACACCACATTTTGTTCCCAGTTTTTTTTGTCTCTACTGCTGACGTGGTGTTTTGTTCCTGATTCAGAGATGGGAAGAAGATGCTTCTTTCCCAAGGAGCTGAGGGAAAGAGTGGCCCCAGGAGTGTCAGCAAGAGGCCTGAGCTGTCCCTTGGGCTGTCTGTCTGTCCCACCCAGAGCAGGAAAAACCCAGACTAATTCCAGGTGACTTCATCCTGCCTAAGAAAGGATCTGGCATTTCAGCGGGCACGTGCAAAAGGAAAATGGAATGAGCTTTGGAATACAAGTCAGGGCAGACACGGGAATCTAAACAACAGCATGTGATGCATGAATTCCACTGTTGGGGAAGAAAAATTCTCAGGTATCTGGGGCTTTACTGTCCACCTGTTTCCAACTGCAAAAAAGCAGCAGCCTGGGCACTTCAGGTTTGCTTTCTGGGCTCCTTTGGAGAAGTAATCCAGATGTGCCAGCTGCGAAGCGCCCTTATCCCAACACAACAAGCATCTGGAATGTCCATCATTTAAAGGCACATGAATAGCGATTTTTAAAGGCTGGAAATTTATATTCAGCCTAATCCTGCTGACAGGCAAACAAACAAACCAACTTCCTCGGAAGAGGAGAAGAAAGGCCAAGCAATCCAAGTGCAAAGGTTTAGCCTAATCCCTACCTAAGTAGCCACTAAGTATCTAACTATTTACTAACCATTTCCATAAGAAAAGGTGTTGCTTTTCCAAGTTTTCCCTCCCCAGTGTGCCTGGCTTTTATGTCCCTGTTGGATGCACAGGGACACTTGAGGTGCATTTTTCCTGAGCAAAACACGAGTCCTGGGGAGTTCCACAGAGGGAGCATCTGGAGCGATCCTTGTTAAATGGAATAAAGGGATAAATGGGTTGAAGCCCCTCCTCACCCAGCGCTTGGGTTTTCTGCAGTTCAGCACTCAGGACGCAGGACGAGTGTGAGACTCCGAGGAGGTTTTCCAGCTCTCTACTGCCCTCCAAAGCCTGGAAAACAAGAATTAAAGTCATTGTTAAATCCCATTCCCAATGTCTACTCCACGTCTACAACATACCAAAACCAAATTGGAAATTGTTCATGAGCTTTAACTCACCCTTTTCTAAATAAACATTGCAATTAAAATGTTTTCAATTACTACCAGCTTTTTTTTTTTTTTTT
>VZRN01001083.1:666548-676704 GCA_013397935.1 Dasyornis broadbenti | reverse complement strand
TTTTTTGTAAATAAAACCTTGCCCACATGAAATAAATCAACGCAGTCCTCTGAGTACACTGAATTATTCCTCAGCTCTTGATGTACAGCAATGAGCCTTGTGCTGAATTTAGTCAGGAAACAAAATGGGAATAAAACACAGCAGTGATTTGCATTTTAACACGTGTTGGGCTATTAAATAATGAAGCATTAGTGGTAAATTAAATGGTACAATCTCTTCAACACAAAGGGGTCTTTAATCTTCAAAGACATAAAAATCTACGTAGCAATAATTCATATTTTAATTTATAAATAACTTGAGAACTACTTCACATGTTTTTATTGATGCACAAATTAAAAATAGAGGACTTGGAAAAGCAGCTCTTCTAGTTTAAAAAAATCCAGTAAGTTTTGAGGTTTTTTGCATTTTTTGGATTTCCAAGTCAAACTTGCCTGGTTTCAAGTCTTTCATTTGCTTCCCTATCCCTTAAAACTCGAATGTTGCATATAAAATCTTAATTTTGCTTCCAAATCCTATATTAGAAGTAGTTTAAAAAACAAACCAGTGTAACCCAGACCTTTAGGCTTGTCAGACTTGCCCTTGTTTTGAGAATTCTGGGCAAGGAACTTCTCACTCGGGACTGCAGCTCCAGGAACCTGTGCAAAAAAAGGTAAAACAATTCCAATTAGCCACTCACCGAAAATCCATGTTTGTAATGTTTCCTGAGTTTTTTCCCATTGAAACCAGGATGGATCCAGCTCAGCTGGAAGGATTTATATCAGCGTATTGGACAATGTATTTTCCATCGGTAAAATAAAGTGTAGGGAAGTCCACATGAATAATAAGTGTAGGTGTTGGTTTATACATGTTTTTATTTGAATGTCACTGCTGGGCTCCTGCAAAGCTTTTGAAAACACTCTGAATTATTGAATGCAAACATTTCCATGTCAATGGGGCCTCTAATTACTGCAATTGTTCTGTAATTCCTGGTTCCTGTCACTAAGAAATGAGGCTGGATGTGTTGACCAAGGGATTTACTGAGCCACAAAAACACCCCAATTAATCAATTTACAGTTTTACACCGGTGTAATTTTAATATTTTATTTTTCACTGTTTAAATGTCATCCAAAGAATTCTGTCCAGCTCCATCACTCGGAAGACACTGCCCTACACGGAAGGAATTTCAGCCTAATGATGGAGAAAACACCCATTAGAGGGAAAAACCCCCAGCAAACAAACTGAGTTCAAGCTCAATAATGAAAAGGAAGAGCTACACCTTCAAACATGAGATTTAATTGAATAAATGTCACAATTATTGTCTGGTGGTGAAAAAGAAATGCAATCAGAGCACTGCACCCGCAACAAACTTCAAACTGAATCCACTTACACGTCCTGCTCTGTTTGAGGCTGCCCTCTCCTGGATAATCCGCTCTCGGAATCGCTCTGCTCGTTCCCGTCTCCTCAGAGGGTCACAAGGAAGAAGAGAAACAAAGATAAAAATAAGAGGTGGAGTATTTGAAGCAGCTCAAGAAGGGGTTGGTGGCTTGACTGCTGAATGAGCTTTCAGGAAGAGGAAAAAACCCAAGGCTCACTTGGAAGGCAGGACTTGGATCGAACCACGCTAAATTATTTATAATTTACACTTTCAGAATTTGACCTCTCATCAGTTCCTGGAAACCTTGGGATTACAGCATTAATAACTGGAAGTCAGTATCATCCTGGCAGATAATCACTGTGTTCTTCTCCGGAGCTTTTTATCCTATTAACTGCCTAAATACAGCAGATTAACATGGAGAATTATCCTGAAAATGCTGGAATGACTGAGCACTGAAACTCCCATTTCCCTTCATAAAAACTGCCTGGCCCCAAGTCCATTTTATAAACAACCACAAAGACACTGGAAATCGCTTCCCAAGGCTCCAAATGCGCTCTGCTGACAATATCATAGTCCAGCTTGGCATATGATGGATGGGGCAGGATAAATGTGACCTCTGACCACAAAAGACTTCCCGAATTTCCATTACTTATACAATTCCCACAGGAATCAGATTAGAACAAAACCAGATTAAAATTTTATCTGGTCTATCAATACTTGCTCCTGCAATAAAAAAGTCACATCTGACTATCAGAAATGATTTAATTGTGGTTGAAGTTGAAGACATCATAAAACGTGGAGATTTTGTAAATTCACCTCTAAGTGAAAGAGTTGGAATTTACCACGGACTTAACAAATGTACAGATCCCAGACAGACCCTGTGGAATGAGGTGCTTTCCACATCTCACTGCAATAAATCTCCTTCCTGCCATCAGACTGAAAAAGAGAGGCCACACTGAGCATTAAACACTTTGATTTCTTCTTGCCAGATCTCAATTATTACATACAAGTATCAGCGCTCAAGGATAAATTAACTTTTAATTTTAATATTTTGTAAAACATTTAGAAACGCCTCAGAGTGACAAAGTGCTCTGAAAGTTTAAGCTGTTCCAATACAGCAGCTCAAAGTTAAGACCCCCAAAGATTTAATTTTAAATCTAAGTAGTCAATAGAACTTGGACTTAAATCAGTCATCAATTATCAAACTTTTAGACCAGTACTGTGGGTTTTTTAGAAGGAGAACAGAAATTGTGGGGTTAAATGGACAGCCTGAAAGCTGGGATATATTAATTATACCCTGCTATTTTGCTATATGGACACAGGGAAAAAAAAAAAAAAGATGGTTGGTGCTATCTGAATGAGTAATTATCCATCTAATGTCAGCTGTGATCATACATGGAAATCTGGCCTGGGAATGCGCTGAAAATGCTTTTATCTCTGTAGAAAAACACAGAGTAGATAAATTTACAAGTCAAAGGCATAAATTCTGCATTTTTATTATTATTATTACTATTTAAATAATTTGTAGTCTTCATAGCAAGACGTGACCATCTTTTTGATGTAAAGAAATAAAAGTTCTATGGGGAAAGATGACAAAAAGTCGCTTTTTATTCTTTTTTTTTTAAATAAAAAAGTTACACCAGGTGACCTGATGGTTCCTTAACACTTAAAGAGGCCACAGCCACAATTTAAACATCCATAAAAGCAGCTCAATCTATTGAAAATCTACTTCTTGAGCAAAGTTTGCATCAAAAACTGGGACTGTGTAACTGAGTGGATGTGTATCTCCAAGGGAACTGGAAATAATAAAATTATTATGATCATACAAAGGTGCATTTTCTGAGAGTTAATGACAGCCAGTGTTGTGTTAATTAAAAATTGCCTCACTCAGTTGTTTCATAAAAAAAATCCAAGATTTACACTGGAAAAATTCAAGCTTTAAACCTCAATACAAGCTTGTCCAAAAGGGATCGAAATTCTTCGAGAGGAAAAAGAAACCAAACACAGCACATGAGAGAGAAGCTCTTAAACCCACCCAAAGCCCAGGAAAATGTTGATGGAATGCTCAGCTCACCCTCTGCTGGGGGATTCCTGGGATTTTGTGCACCGTGGCTCGTGGGAGAGGAACAGGGACTCATCTGGCGCGTTCCCGTGGTCGGCGAGAAGAAGCTCAGGTTTCTCCTTGTGACCTTCTCAGGGGTTGCATCAGGTGGCTGAGAGGGAGAAAAAACACCCCAGAAATCCAGAAGAATATTGACAAAACCTCTCTGAACTTTTACTACCTGGTAAGATTTTCCTGAGTAATTCCTAACCGGATATATTCCCATTTTGGAAAGTTCAGTGTCGTGGTGGGCTGAGCCTGTGCTCACCAAGCTGCTCCATCACTCTCCCTCCTCAATAAAATTAGTTTGACTCTAAAAGATAAAAAGCTTCTTTCAACACTTGTCTCCCAGTTTCCATAAAGAAAAAATATGTGCTTTCCTGGGATTTAGGTATTCTGGCATGGTTGGGGTTTTTTAAAGCAGCAAAACTTGGTGTTATTTTTACTCCAGTACTGAGAATTGAAGAGACATGAACGATAAGCAAATATTTTTAGATTTTAATTGTATCAGAAGTTATTTCTAATAGTTTTTTGAACAAGTGTTAATTGAAAAACTCCAAAGTAGAGTCCCTTAAAGCCAAAATTTTTCCTCTGGTTCAGGGTTTCAATTTGTCTAATGACATAAGAGGAGTTCATTAGTGAAGTTAAAGGATTTGGGCAGAGAAGCTTTCAGAAGAACAAGTCTGCAGTATGAACTGGGATTATCTGGGAGACACTCCAGGACGCTGAACTGCAAGGCTGAGAAACCGGGATTTCACTGCGCTATTTCTGTACTGAAACTGAAAACAACCCAAAACTTGACTTTACAACCCACCAGTGCCAGGGCTGGTCATCAGCAGTGGGACTTCCACCAGATTTTAAAAGGTTTAATTCGCTGCCCCCTTGCCTCTGGCTTGTTTTAGTCTCAAATACCCTAAATAATTTCACACCAGCCATTTATACTCTCGTTGCTGTCTGTCAGTATTTAAACTCCACCTGATGGAAATCCTCAGTCTGCTGCCACCGATGTTTTGCCACATCCAAGCAGGTTAAAGAAATGTTTCAAATCATTTTCAAATGAAACACGAATTAGAGGATCAATGCCAATTTAGGGATTTACATGGCATCAAATCTCCTTTGGAACAGGCAGAATCTCCAAACATTTCAGGGTTTTGGTTTTTTCCTGCTTTTTTCCTGAGCAGCCACCTCACTTGTTTCTGGATATGGACAAGGTTATTTTATACAATTACCTGGAGAAAATTCCTGTAGCACTTACAAGAACAATTTTTATTTCTCAGTACATTTGCCTCTTCCAGGAAGAAGAGTTTTTGTCCAGTTACGCAATTTTTTAACAATACCACGCTAACATTCCAAAATTTAAAAATACTCCTTCCTGATCTGGGTAGTTCATGAGTATTTTAACCAATGGAAAGAGAGACTGCTGAAAAACAGGGAAGAATGGTAGAAACAGCAAAGATGAAACAGATATTTCACCCAAACCATGTGTTTACTGCTTTCTGTTCCTTCTTACCTTCTATAAAGTTATTTCTCTTAAATCTTTGACGTGGATCTGTTAGAGGCATTGTGTGAACTGAAAAACCAGTGTAAAGCCACATCACTGAGCCTCCACTAAAAGTTTTTGACATTCAGATGGGCTTTTCTTTAGCTTTTTGCTGCACCAGAACCCGACTGCAGGTTCAAGAAACTCTTTTCATCTTATGGAAAAGGGCAGGGAAGGATTGGCTTTAAAGCATTCCATGGAATTTCAGCTGGACCACTCATCTACAAAAACATCACTACAGCGCAAGAAGCAGATGCAAAATTACAGTCACAGCTGCATTCTGAGCAGAACAAGTTGGGTAATGGTACACTAAGCTGCTAATTAAACTCCTAATGATTTTTTTTTTTAGTGCCACTGCGGTATTTTGCCACCTCTGTTTAAATTTTTAAAAAATAAGTATCTAGAAAATTTTTAAGCGGCCAATTTCTACCTCACTCAATACCAGCGAGGCCTCCAAATATATGCTGCATATAAAAAAAATAAACCTCTTCAAAACGACACAGGCGTGGAGATTTACTGGGAGCTCGTTTGCTGACCAGCTCTTTTTCCCCTGTACTTTTCCAAAATTTCCCTTCCTTTACACCCTGCCATCCTCCCGGGCTCCTGTGCACTGCTGTCTGCAGCAACACCCACTGTGGGGAGATAATAAACCGACATATGTCACGACATGCTGGTGCTGGGAGGCTGCTGGAGCCGCATTTACAAAAAATAATAGCACCAGTACGATTTTATTTTTATTGTGATAACTGCGGCGAAATTTATGGCAGCGTTAGTAGTTTATTGTTTCATTATGCCAGATTAGCTGAGGGAGGTAATTACAGCCCTGACATGAAAATGCCTTTAATGTTTTCGTTTCAATTTTGCAGTTTATAAGACGCAGATTACAGCATTATGATCATTCCATATTGTCACATGTACAATTACATGGCAGAACATTTGCTTCCCAGGATAATGGAGCTAATTTCTAATAAATGATTTCACCAAGGATCTTAACTCATTCAGCTCTTGGGTAAATAGTGATGGCAATAACAATACGCACATTTTTCAAGTGATTCATGCAGATGTACATTACTTAACGCCAGGCAGTTCTGTGACAAATGAAATACAATAAATTTTATACTAATATTTGCAGCAGTAATTTTGTGCTTTAAGATTTGCCCAGACAACATCCAATCTGTAACAATAGCAAGGCAGCTAAAATGGAATGGATTGTTTATATACACATTTATTTTTGCACGCAGATACACACACACACACACACATATATATATTTATTCAGCCCAGATGGCTTCACACATCAAAAAATACTCACATTATCTTTTTTAACAGAGTCCAACTTTAATGCTCTCTTAACCCTGCAAAAGAAAAATATGGGCAGGTTTTACGGTCACCTAGGCACGAAGATTTCTGTTAGCAAGGTGTCTAATTGATAATGTCAAAGACAGTTTCCTTTTCTGGTTTCACATTTACTGGTGGCACCCAAAGCAAATCCATTCACTGTACCACGAATGTTGCTTGTTTAGAAGGATAAAGTGTTTGCCTAAGGAAATCTGATTCTCCATTTTATACCAGACATAAAATCAAGGCACTGAAGTGAAATCACGCTGAGTATTTATCTTTTTCCTCCAAGACTATAAACAACAAAACCCCCACAAAAGCATTTTCATTTACATACCTTCTGAGCAAGGCTTGAAATTATTTTGCCATTAGTCGAAATAATGTTTAAGACATTTAAGACACAGGTACAGCCAAGGTGAAAAAAGTAGTTTTTCCCCCTCTTTTTAGCTCTTAACATGATTCAGTGCTACCAGACTATGACTTAACTGGGGAACAGATGCTCTATGTCTTTACAGGTCCCCAAACCATAAGAAACTGTTTGCTTCCCTTCTTCCCTCTCCTGATTCAGGAACATGCCAAGCTCTCTCTGCAAAATCTGCTCCTCTGAACTGGATGCCCAGCTGTTAATGGCAACACTGGAAGGGGAAAGCTGAATATTTATAATACTTTATATGGTACAGCTGTCTTCCAAAGAGCAGTCATCAAAATTTTATTGAATGCAGGCTAAATGCTCCAAGGAAAGAAAGGTCAACATAAATTAAGACTATTTTTCCCAGAGACAACTGAAACTTTTTAAGCATGTTCCTAAATCTTAACAATAGTTTAAAGGATGATATAAAATGATGAGGAAAAAAAAAATCTTGGTGAGAACAGTCCCCTAGAAACATATAGATTACACTGAATTAAACAAGGTTTGGAATATACATCATATTTCAAGAACTTAGCTCAGTGTTCATCTTGGAAAAGAATGTTTTGCCTTATAAGGGATTCAGATGACCTCATTCCAAACACATCCTTTTAAAATTTATGTTGCTATTCCAAAACTGTAAATTAAAGTAGCGGGAAAACAGAATGGAAACACATCTTTGATATGTAACTCGGGCAAGGGTCTTACATGAAAACTGTTTTACAGCCATCTCTGTTCCAAAAAGGGGAAAAGAAATATCCTGTCTTAAAAAAGCCAAGTAAACAGGTAACATTTAAATTAAAAAAGCCTCTGAAATCCTGGCCAAAGGGCAGCCAAAGCTGTAACAGTTTGATGGAATTCTTTACAATGTATTTCTTTTTTAAGGAGAAACCCATATTGCTCAAGGAATCCCGACTCCATTACAGCTTCCAGCTCATGGCAGCAGAGAAATATTCCATTTATTAATGCATCCATACTGAAAGGATGCTCTGGGGGCCAATGCATTTGCATGTGACACTCAGGCATGTTCTGATGGAAGTTTTTATGACAGACTTCAGAAAAAGCTGAAAGCCAAAGGAAAGCAGGATCAGGACTGGGCACAGCTGTAGGATGAAATAAATGAGAAACGACATGAAAATCCCACTAAGTTATAAACACTGAGAACATTTCTTAGGGGGAAAGTTGTGCACTGATCAAAGCCACGTTCTCTGAAGTCTGTCAAACATTGTGTGCAGTGGCAGAGCTGCACACAGCCCAGATTTCTCTCTGCAAGTAGCCTGAACTGTGGCAGCAAAGACGGAGCCCCATTCCAAGCATTTCAAGAACTGGAATATTGTATTGGAAGACACAATTTCAGCTTCAGGAGGTCAACCTTGCCTCCCGTTACCCAATAGCCGGGCATACTTGGGCCTTGTTTATAGTGATTGTCTTCTCAATGCCATAAAGTGAGAAGTTAAATCAAAATAATTTAAATTTCGTGCTCTAAGTCTACATACAGTCCCTGGCTCGGACCCCAGGAACCAAATTCATCCTGGCACCTCACACGAAAACCCTGTTGGTCAAACTGCCTTCTCTCAGATCTTCCAAAAGAAGAATGTGGAACAAGAAAAGGAGACGGAAAGATGAGGCACATGGGGTGAGAGTATTTAACCTGAGTTTCCTACCCCTGAATTAGCCTGACAAGGCTTAATTTATTTTCTTAACCATGCAGGGAATGATGGCACATGTTTTCAGCCAGATGTACAGCCTGCAATGCTTATTCTGTCGCTAATATTTATCAGGTTAAAGAGCTTAACTTTCTTTATTGATCTCCAGAAGCCCACGATGAGCAGAGATAAACAAGAGCAGCACCAGACTTACATAGTTTGATTAATTACTTACTGCTTGATAAATTGCAAAACATAGGAGAAATATGAGCAGGATTTATTCCCATTGGAGACAATATGAGGAGATACAGCTCGATGGAAAACAGACACAGGGGGTGTCATTCCCTGATCTCCACAGGCTGCAACTCCTTCCCACACTTCTGCACCTGAGTGTGTGTGGGAATCTATAATTTAGTCACTGCTGTAATTGTAGTAAATCCTATTGAATCACTTTATTAAATATTAAATCAGTCTGTGATTAAGTGCTGCTAAACTCTTTTTCACCTGTATCTTTTGTATCCGTATCCTTTGTCCCTGTGACCTTTTGCATCCAATGTCTCTGTGTAAATCATTCTAAATCGATTCTGATCCCATTTTCCTGTATATGTTCCATCTGTATAATAAGCAATAGAGTGAACCTTGCCATCAAACTCGGTTAAAGTCACACTTTCACAAATTCATATTAAAAAAGTAATATATTTTGCCAATTCCTTCAACGGTGGCCAAGGGAGGTGTCAGAGGATGGACTCAGTGGTGCCCAGCAATGGGACAAGAGGAACGGACAGAAAATGATGCCCAGGAAGGTCTGCCTGGATATGAAGAAGAACTTCTTTCCTGAGCAGTGACTGAGCACTGGAACAGGTTGTCCAGAGAGGGTCTGCAGTCTCCCTCACTGGAGATATTCCAGAACTGCCTGGATGCAATCCTGTGCCATGTGCAGGGGATTGTTGGACCCACTGTGGTCCCTTCCAATCTGAACCACCCCGTGATCCTTCCTCCTGCCGCTCTCCCACACAGCCCCACGGTGTTATCCATGGGATGTACAGAGGTACAGAATCACAGAATAACTGGGGTTGGAAGGGATCTCTGGAGATCATCCAGTCCAAACCCCCTCGCCAAGGCAGGCTCACCCGGAGCAGGTGACACAGGGTTTGGAATGTCTCCAGAGAGACTCCACGCCATCCCTGGGCAACCTGTTCCAGAGCTCTGCCACCCTCAGTGTACAGCAGTTGTTCCTGATGTTGAGGTGGAACTCGTTGTGTTTTAATTTACGGCCATTGCTCCTCGCCCTGTGGCTGAGCACCTCTGAACAGAACCACGCCGACCCCTCAGAAATGCAGAATACAGAGAGTTATCACCCCCAGCAGCACCGCCCACCCAGCCCCGCCCTTAGCGCTGCCCCAGGAACCACCATCGCGAGCATTTCCCGGTCTCTGTTTTCGTTTGGAAACAAATCCCGCCCCATCGCTGGCCGCTCCTCCCCGCTCTAGGCCGAATCTGAGCGCACTTTTCCCCTCACGGAACGCGCTCGGGAGCCGCAGCCCGCCGGGAGAAGCGCTCCCCTCACGGCGTCCCGCCCGCGCCAGCGGTTCCCGCCGAGCCCGCGGGAACCGTCCCACTGCCGGGAGGGGCGGAGAGGAGGGAAAAGAGGACAGGGGGGAGAGGAAGAAGAGGAAAGGGAGAGAGGGCGGACGGAGAGGGAGAAGAAAGGAGAGGGAGAGCATCGCTGCCCCGCTCCGCAGACACCTACGACATCCCGGAGCCGTTCCCG
>VZRN01001083.1:611871-666543 GCA_013397935.1 Dasyornis broadbenti | reverse complement strand
CCCGCCAAACGCCGCCGGCTGGAAACGGCGCCGAGGGCGGGCCGGGCCGGGGCGGGGCCGAGGAGCCCGGCAGGGCTGCGGGGCCGGGACCGGGACCGGAGCCGACACCCCCGGGGCCGAGGTCGAGACCGGTGTCGGTGCGGACTCGCCGGGCCCCGCTGAGCGCGGTAGGAGCCGGGATGGGGCCGGGGCGGTTCGGGCAGGGGGTCGAGTCGGCCAAACGCACCTCAGGAGTCCCTCAGGGTCCGCTGGGCAGGGCTGAGGGAGGGAAGGAGGGAAGGGAAGGTTGATTCCCCTCAGGGCTGCGGGAAAGGGATTATAATTTTTCTTTTTCCCCTCTCCTTTCAGGGGAACGAGGCCGGAGAAGGGCGAAGCTTCCCTGTGCGAATGGGGGTTCTGTGTGAATGAGCCTCGGACATAAAGGTAGAGTTGGAAAGGGTGGTCTGACTATGCGTATCAGGAGGAATTTCTTCACAGAAAGGGTGGTCAAACATTGGAAGGGGCTGCCCAGGGAGGTGGTGGAGCCCCTATCCCTGGAGGTGTCCAAGGAAGGCCTGGATGTGGCACTCAGTGCTCTGGGCTGAGAATCTGACACTGCTTGGGCTTGGAAGGGACCTTAGAAGTGATCCACTTCCACCCCCTGCCCTGGGCAGGGACACCTTCCACCATCCCAGGTTGCTCCAGCCTGGCCTTGGACACTTCCAGGGATCCAGGGGCAGCCACAGCTTCTTTGGGCACCCTGTGCCAGGGGCTCCCCACCCTCACAGGGAAGAATTCCTTGCCAATCTCTAATCTAAACCTGCTCTCTCCCAGTTTGGAAGCCCTGGCCGGATTGCCCTCCTCGGTCTATTTTTCTAAAGTGTCATTTATCCAGTAAAATGTCCCAGCCTAAGCCATGGTGCTGCTGGCAGTGCTGTCACCAAGCCATTGCTCACTGGATTTCCCAGCGATGGACTGACAGCACTTCATGGCCCACATAAGAAATACCTCAGTAATGGGAAGTCCAAGGAGTACAAACAAGAGTTCACATTTTATAAACTGGTTGCTGGAAAATTAACATTTATTCTTCTTTTCCTCCTTGCCTTTACCCCCAGTTCCATTCCGTGTGTGTAGCACTGGTGCTTAATTATAGTGACACCCGTGTGCAGGAGCCAGACTGTGTCAGGGGTCCCTGTGGGGTCCTTCTGGTGCCTGTGTAATATTAAAGTGTCAGGGTGTTACAAATTGGGTACTTCATCCTTGATAAGCGATTATTATCTGCCTTTCCCAAGTGTAAAAGACCTGTATAACTCAACAAGGTGCCAGTGATTGAGGCCTCCTGAGTAAAAACCCAATGAGTCCTGAAGGGGACCCTGGGATGGCGTTGTCTTGTTGCTGAACTTGAGATATTCCATTTATTATACTGGAATACATTTCCTGAACTCAACGCTGGGTAAAATAATACAAGAGGCTGTTAGAGCAACAGCACAACAGGATTTAGTGTCCCTCTGTGATGGCCTTCTAAAAACCTTAATCACCCCTGGTGAAAGCAGAAGGCTGCTGCTGGAGTTTACTGACCTTTGGTGAGCAAACAGCATTAATTGCTGCTTTGAATTGTTTTAATAATTGAGAAAAAAAGTGCATTTCTTGGTTTTTTTCATCCATTTATAATTATATGGGTCTTGGACTTAAAAGGACGGAGTGGCTCAAGGTTTAGTGCACACTTATTTTTAAAGTCCTATGCACATTTATTTCTATTACTTATATTTAGGTAACTCTTAGAAATAGAATGCTGTGCTTAGCTTGGCATTTTTGAAAGATTAAGGGTTACAATCTCGATCAGTTTCACCGTTATCCATGTGTTTTGTTGAGTTATAACTGTGAAAAGAGAAACATGGATAGCAAAGCCTTGTTTCGTAGATAACATGAAAATGTGTTTTTATACTTTTAAGAATAATGGTTATATAATATTTATATTATGTAATATATAATATATAATATCTATATCATATCAAATGTCTGAAATGAAATAAAATACAGTGAAATTAAACTTTTACTGCCAATGAAGGATGAACTGTGAATAATAAGTAGAGCTCAAGCTCCTTGTTTGTGGATCTCATGGTGCTTTCCTGCAAGTGGAGATAATTATTCCCATCCCAGATTTAGAGGGTAGAAAGGATGTGACTTGGATGTTTGGATAATTGGGGCTGGTCTGTGTTCCAGAGGACAAACAGAGTCGTTATTAAGACAGTTACAAACTCTAATTGGAATTGTGTCCTTCACAGGATGGCCAGCAGTCCCAGGAATCAGAAAGCCACGCACTCGGAAAATTCCCAAGGGGAGAAGTCCCAGCATGCAGAAGAAGCCACATTTTACATGAACTGCAGAGCGGCTTATCTGACTGTCTTAAAAAGCAGTTTAGAAAATATTAAATCAAAAGAACAACTCGGTTTAGGTAAGGATTTCATCTTCTTCCCCACAACTGTTGCATGTGAGGATTACAGTGAGTACTTTACAAAGAGTTCAGCAGTGAGGGTATCCCAGTGCAGAACCTCAGAAACTGTTTTAAGGAATTTAGGGTGGTTTTGGATGCCTGCTGGAAATGTGAATACTAGACTGAGCTTTTTTTTCTGTCAATCACCAATATGAAAGGTCTCAGTTCAGTTTAGAGTGGGCCATTGCCCTGGCACAGGAAAATCACTGTAACTGCTGTTCCATGAGAAATCTTTATTTCAAATACCAAATTACATAGATTAAAACCAAAAGTTCTCATTTTTCATCCAGACTGTATTTGGTGTAAGTGGTGGTGTTGTCAGCAGTACAACAGGGGAAAAAAGCTCTGACTGCTTCAGCTGCACTAAATAAGGGTGTTGGTAGATACTGCAAGCTGTGGGGCTTTGTTTTGAGAACTTAGGGAATTTCAAAGAGAATTGAGGAAAATTTACCTGAAAGCTGGAAGTTGGTTTCTTTATATCTCAGTGACCAGGTAAGATAAGGAAGGAGTAAGGTAAGTCTGAATTTTGAAAGAGGTTTCACTTCGCCGGATAAAATTTCTCAAGCAAACGCAACTCCAGCTTTGCAGTCTCTTGGAGCTGTAGGATTGTGTGCTCCGTGTGGGTGGTGGTTTCTTTCTCTCAGAGCATTTTTGTTCTTTATTGAAAGGTTTTTCGTGGGAAACCCCCACTGTAAAAGCTGAGTGCCCTTCTCTGTTGCACCGGTTGTAGCTTCTTTCCCTACACCAGTACACGAAATTCTACCCATTGGCAAGCACATTCCTACAGCTTGTGACTTGGTGCTCTCCAGGCTTTCCCAGCTGCAGTAAAAGGGCCTTTGTAACATCCTAATGATAGTTTTGGACAATCTGGATTTTAGCAGAGGGGTGGTGTGAACAAATGTCTTCTCTTTAATAAATGCTTTGGCTTTCATCTCTATCCATATGCCACTTGGCTCCACAGCAAGTGTCCGGGCATTTTGCTTTCAAGGTCAACGTAGAGAGGGCAGTTACTTGCTTAGATTCCCAATCTTTTCAGAGGTATTTAAGAATTTATTTTAGAATTTGTAAGCATTGAGAGTTAAAGACTTACATTTCATCTTAAGTCAATTTTGGCATTTCTGAAATGAGAGGTGCCAATGTTTAAACATCTTTTGCTTCATGAAATTTGGCTGATGTTCTACAGTGCTCCCTGAGAGACTGGCCCTGTGAAATTTTTTTGGTAGGAGTTTTGCTTATTCACAAGTAGTAACTTCATTTCTTGTCTGTTGTAATATTGCTGAAGTGACTTAGCAGAATCAGATTGTAAAGAAATATAAATAAAAGGTGCAGTTTGATTGAACTTTCACAAATACAAGTTGGGAGGCACATAGGGAGTGGCAAGTGCTGATCTCCCTGGAGCTACAAAAATACAGGATTGTATATTTGAAGGATGCTCTGTTAAATACAATAATGTGATGCACTGACATTCCAGGGAACTCTGCTATCCATGGAAACAAACCCACAGAGTCGCTGCCCTTGAAATCCCCAGACCATTGCTCCGTGCCCAGGCGTGGGCTCGGATAAAGATGTGAGCTCTGCTGCGTTCTCCTGGCTCCTCCAGCAGAGGTGGCAGGGCACAAATCTTTATTTAGTCCTTGGCATGGAGGCAGGGATGAACACCAAAGGAGCCTGGGGCTGGTTTGGTTTGCTGGGGGCACAGTTGCCCACGGAGCTTTGGAACGCTGCCACCGCCTCGTTTCACAGATGCTCCCGAGCCGTTCCCAGCGCAGGCTCGGTCACTGCTCAGCTGGCTCAAAACCAAATGCCAGCCCAGGTAGAGATGAAGGATCTCTTGTGCTTCCCTAAAAGACTTGATGATTTGAGAAGATAGAAAAGCATCCCTCTAATTTCAGATAGAATGGGCATTTGGATTTGATTTCCATTTAACGTAATACCTTCATTGCGCTGAGAACTGATGAAAGGAGGGTTTCAGCAAAGACCTTGATGAGGCAAACCAGATGCAGCACATACATTTTGGAGAACGCCAGTTGTAACATCCATGGCACTGGCTGTGTGTGTGGCGTTGGCTGTTGGCCTGAATTTATGTCTGGTGCTATCATTTTTCGTTCACAATTCATGTTGTGTGGTTTGAATCGATACATTCAAATGTACACGTGGGACATAAAATACTGTCTCAGATAAATTCTACTCTAGGTCTCAGTTCTTGGCAAAGAAAGTGCAAAGATGTTGATCTTAGTAGGAATTGGATCTAATAACATGCAGGCCTAAAAATAAAAACTTTTTGGTATTAAGACACTCGGTATGGGCTGAATTTTACACTTGAGGCTGTCTTTGAGTTCATGGATATTTTGATTAAGGTTATAACCAAAACTGTCCTTCAGACCCACTTTTCACTTGGAGAGATTTGGCTTAAAAGAAAAGTCTGCACACGGAAAGTGATTTCAAGGATGTTTTGAGAAAACTCCTTTCCTAAAAGCTGCAATATGTATTTAATATTGTGTTTCATTGTTCAGTGCTTCAACAGGCTGGAAGAAATCCTTCTCAAAAGACCATTAATAAATACTGGACTTCACAAACAACTTCACTGAATTTTGATGATTTCTGTGCTATTTTAAAAAGAGAAAAGCCAGCTACAAAAAGTGAACTGCTCGAAGCGTTTGGAAAGATAGACACAGATAAGGCTGGATATATTTTACATGATGAACTTTATAAAATTCTTACAACGGTAAGTGTCAGTAGAAACTTAATTCTCCATCTTTAAGTAGTAGAGATTTTGGAATTTAGGTGATAAAATAAGCAAGAATGACTGAGAGCTGGGTTTCCCCAGTTTATGGAAGATTTTCTGGAACTGAAGTGTCCTTCATGGTGAGTTTCCAGAAGACACCACGAAATTGCATAAACTGATACCAAGTATCTCTTCAGTATTTGGTAACATTGTAAGGACGTATTTTTTATGATTTTCACCTCTGTTTTCGTGATTCAAATCAAAACCCATTTAAATCTATTGCAAGATAAGATTCCTTGAGAGAATATTGAACGACTCTTTCTCTGTTCATTAAATTTGCACCGTTGGTGAACGGCATCCTTGATTAGGAACCCAAACTGAGCTGTTTTTTAATTGCAGAGAGGTGATAAAATGACCTGGGAGGAAGTGACCACCATTACCAAACAAGCGGATTTTAACTGCAGCGGCAAACTTGACTACAACAAGGTATGGCCAAGAGTGATATTTGTTCTTGTGGAATTGACAATATGAGCATTAGTGATGATCTTAGGCCAGGATCCTAAATTTTGGACTGGATAAACAGTCCATAAAGATTTGTACATAAATATTGTTTTATAGGAGGAAAACTGGTAAGAATCCTGTGTTAAAATCAGTCATCAAATATCTAGAAAGACAGAGTTGAAAATCACAATTTTAATTCAATATTTGCATCTCCTTGTTGAATCATGGCTCCATTTTACTGTGATGCTTGAGTGGTTGTTCTGATTAATGAAAATTAAAATTAATATTGGGCTTGAAGAGGAAATGCATTCCGTCTACCGACCTGTCCTTTCCTTGCTAATGCCACGTTTTCCTCCTTAAAACCATGAGAAGGATAACCTGGGAGGTGAAATATTCTTTCTTTATCTCAAGTTCTGTGAGCTGTACCTGAGCACCAGTGAGCAGTGCTGCAAGGCTGCGAGGGACAGGCTGGAAGTTGACCCTCGAATGAGGCAGCAGCACTTTGGGAATCAAACTGAGAATTCCTCTGAAGGGATCACACTGCCGACGTCAAAACCATCCCCCAGGAACTCCAGCAAATCTGATCACAAACCGGCTAAAGGTATTTATAGTTCATATGTTTTATTTTTTCTTTCTGTTGGAGATGAAGCTGTGGCTCAATGAGCAGTTGAGTTTTTGTTTAATTTGTCCCAGATTAGTAAGGATTTTATTGATTAATATGATTTCCACTGTGGCAATCACATCAATGTGTCAGTAAAATGTGTTCAAATGGCTGCATCTGTGAAGCTCTCAAATTCCTAAGGGTGGGTTTTGTTGACTGTCATGTGGCACAATCCAAAGGGAAGACAGAAAGTGAATGCTCAGGTGTTGCAGTAAATTTATTTCCTTCCCAGATCAGAGATGAAACCTTAAACATTTCTCAAGAAGCTGTGTGTTGTTTCAATTATTGAGGCTGATTCTCAAGCACAATCAATAGGAGAGTTTAGGGTCCTTCCTGAAGTTACAAAGATACCTAAAAAGCTTCCCAAACTGGAAAAGGTCCACAAGGAACAGACTACAGAGGCACCAAGTAGGAAATATTGGCATGTAGCTTGTGCTGTTCCAAGTCACTTCAAATCTGGGCAAACCCAAAGAGGTGCAAAAATGACACAGCAGCGATGAAGGGAAATTCTCTGGTTGAAGTTCTTGCCATGCAGTTTTCTTTCTGCTTCTAAATGCAAGGTTTGTGATAAACAGCACTAGAAGAGGGTTGAAATAATGTAATTATAATTAAATATCTCTGTTTATAGGTGAGAGCAGAGCTCCTTCAAGACCCCCATCAGCTGCAAGTGGCAAAGCTTCCACCTCCACCACTGTCACTGTGGGCGCCAGCAGCAACAGGAGCACAAAGCTGATTATTGAGCCTGCCACAATGAAGGTATCACACTGAAATGATGGGGTTTTCCTCTAGGCACATGTGTTATTGCATTTTAAACAAGCTAAAAATCAGAGAAAAATGGTGTCTTATGTTTTATTAACACTTTGTCAAGGGCAGCTATAAACTACTGAGAGCTTTCTTGATACTTACTATTATTAACATTTTTATATACTGTTGGTTTTGCTGACAACAAGTTATTGGAAATAATTTTTCAGGTGTGAAGGTTTCATAGAACAAAATGTGGGTGTTTTTTTATAAATGAAACCATTGTTGGAGAAAACATGTAATGACTTCTTGAGAAATTTAAAATTTAATAATTGATTAGGTTGGTGAGAACTTTAAATGCTTAAGTAGTCTGAAAGATTGTTTATCATAAACCTTTGCATGAAAGGTAATTGGAAATAAATAACAGAACTGTGAGCATATTCCTTTTCTTGGTCACTGCTTGGTAAATATATGCTGTAACCTGAAAATATTGATTTTTAGTTAGACTAATATGTTCTATCAGTATTTTCTTTTGAATAAATCACTCATTCAATATAAATTCCTGGGGGAAGAGAGACAACAAAGTCACTTTGCTAAGTCAATATTTGTAGAGTGTTAATATTGATCTTTTTCCCTTTGTTTTCCCTTTCTTGACTGAACCTTTACTAGTTTTCTTTCAACAGAAAATAATAGCTGTAGAAATATAAAACATTAACTGGAAACTGCTGGGATACATTAAAAATGTGCACCTGGAGACTCCTGTATAAAAGGGAAAAAATGGTTATGACCACACGGTGTAACTGCTGCTGGAAAACTGAACTGATTGTCCTCAGGAGCTGCATTTTTGTTTCAAATAACAACTCTGGATTTGTTATTGAACTCTGAAGTCCTTTATATCTTCCCCATCGCTATACAGTGACGTTTGTTCTATATTAAAATTTCAAAACTGAATCTCCCAGGAATTTTTTGCAGTCTGTTTAGGTATCTGGACCTCCATGCAATTTAACCTGCAGTCTCACCTTGTTCAAACGTGAGGTGTAGAGTATAAAACCAGCACACGCTTACCCAAGATTGGATTCTTTTTAATTTCTACAAGCCAGTAAGAACTGACTGAAAAAACAGCAGCTGCAGATATTGATTAGTATTGATTGGCATCATCCAAAACCTGAAATCAATCAATAAACATGCAAAGGTGTAAGTAGAACTATGAATTTTTTTTACCTTTATTTTGCACAATGCAAGCTCTGCCAGAACCGATGAATAAATATCTGGCAATCAAAATCTGGCACTCAAAAATTCTTCCAGCTTTTATTGAAATTTATTTTTTTTTTGCTGTTCACTTGCTTTTTTGTGTAAGTAAGAAAGTAATGCCAGCAGGAGGTTGGACCAATGCCAACTTTACGTTTCTGACAGAAGAAAACAGCAGAAGTCAAAACATGGTGAATGTCTACATTTAAAAACCCTTAGAAGATTCCTCTCACAAACGTTGCTTTTTATTAGGAATGATGCATTACTGTGTGGACATTTTCAATGCTAACTTAAATTGCAGAGGCAGTGGCCAGCAGCAGGTAGTGCCTCACGTTTCTTTCCAATTAACATTCCTGACACAAACGTTTCCCACTTCAGCTGTTATTTGACTTCTGTTCTGCTTTGAAGTGACAGAGGAAAATCAAAGCAGAAAATCCTCTTTTAGCTTTCCCTATTTACGTCCCTGTTTGGAATTGGATAATTTAGGACTTCTAGCACCACCTTATGCTCTGTGCCAGAATAACAGGATTTGATTTCCTAAAACACAGATAAAGTTTTTGTCCAACAGTTTTGGCAGGTATTATTAAGCTTGGAGCAAACAACCAGTTTTTTCAGATGTGTCAAGTTTAAAGAAAAAAAAAAAAACCCTCCATTTTTTAAATCTCCTTGCAGATGAAGTCGGGAGTCATGGAAGTGTGGGAATAAAGAGTTTAGGAACAGCAGTGGGAATGATCCAACAGGCTGAACTCCATGTTGGAATTCTGTCACTGACTTCTGCTGACCCCCCTGTTAATCCCTGCTCCCATTATCCTCTCTTTGACTGACACAGCCCCAGCTGTTGCTCCATATTTAACCCTCGCCATTAAGTCCCAGGAATGTTTTCTCTGTTTCCTGCTTTCCTAATTGTATTTTATGATTGGTCCCCTTTTGCTTGTGCTGTCACCACAAATCCATTCTCATAGATAAAGCTGAGTTTAACGTTATTGGATGGCTTTGTTAATTACCTTTATTCTGCTCCATAAAAGGTGGCCAGGGGCCGATCTCTGGCTCCATGGTCCAGAAGTAGCTGCACTTCCATAAGGATTATCCCTGGAACCTTCACCAGCAGGTTGTGTCCACAGTGAAAGGATTATGGGAGATTATAGGAGGGGAGGGACTTGGATAGCAGTGTCTGCCAGGGATTGGACATCCCACCTAATTGTAAATAATTAATCTTTGTCTTTTCCACTGCCTGAGGAGCTTTCAGAGGAGCTACATTTAAAGTCTTTTAGAACTTCTTTAGCAAAATCTTTTTTTTTTTTTAATTCCAAACCTCCAAAGAACAGCAGAAAGTGAGTTGCAAAGTCTATAATTTAAATCACTCTGTGCTGTCAGCTGTTATTAAACACAATTAGCAGAATCTTCGTGGCAATTCCAATTTGATTTTCAGCTGTTGGAGCATTGGGATAATCAGTGTGTTTTTCAGGCATTTTCACAAGTGAAGTAATGTCACTTTGCAAAAAATTGACTACAAAAACGACTATTTGGGATTGTTTTAAAAAATAAAAGTATATTGGTGCTGTATCTTGTAGTGTGTTTTATGCAGGAATTATTAAATAACCAAATAAATATTTCAGAGAAGGCACCTTTATCTCCATCCAAAATGAAGAAAACACCTAATGTTTGCTTGGTTTCCAGGAATGGCAATGTGCACAATCCAAAGGATGCTTCTACTTGGAAGAAGATGGGGAAATCATCAGTCACAAGTACAGGCTGCACTTACCTCAAAGATCTGCAGTCTGTATCACCATCAAACCTTTAAATATTCCCCAGGTGGAAGGTGAGTGTATTTAAATTTCATTTTTTCTTAAAAAGAGGTGGTGGCTTGGTCATTTACCGTGGAGATTCATCCAGATGCTACACTGGAATTATTTTTTTCCCCAAGTAGATGATTCTCATTTTAATCCCATAAAACAGGAGCCATTAGAGTCCAAAGTTGTTTTAAAGTCATCTGGGCTGTTTTTTTTTTTTTTTTTTTTTTTTTTAACAAATCTGTGTGGAGTGTAACCATTCCTTGGTATTCTTGACTCTTAATGATAGAATTAATTTATCAACAATTCTTAATGATAACATTATTAATATTAATCATTATCTGTAAGTCAATCCCAAGGCTTGGAATAATTTGTCTTCTTGACCTAAATGGGAAGGAAATCCCAATAGCATAGAAAAGATTCTCTTTTTCCATTTTATTTCAGCAGGGATCAGTATTACAAATACCATGGGAATACTTTGAGATGCAAAGGAAAACAGTTTTGTGTCATTATCAAGCATTTTTGGGGAATATTTGTCTTTTTAGGAAAACCTTGTCGCTGGTTGTCAGTGGATACAGCTTTGTTCATTCTGAAGGAAAATGAAACCCGAGAGAATCTACAGCTTGTGAGCTTTACTGAGCTCCAGAATAAAGAGGTTAGAGATTTCTGTTGTATTCCTGGTTTAATGGTTATGTTTTAGTGTGTGTGTTAATGCTGCAGGGGTGAATTCCATGTGTTTGCAAGGAATTCCAGCTGTACCCGGTATTGTTGAGTTGCTGGGTACATTTACAGCTGCTCTGTAGAAACTCACGTGTATTCCTGCACCTTCAAACACAAACATTTCCAAAGCAAAATCTGTTTCAATTTCCTTTAATTTTCTTTCTCCTTGCCATATCTAATTCTGAACTTCCTAGTGCACAGAATACTCTTACCCTGTGGCAGAAATAAGGCGTCACGAGCTCATTTCCCCTTCTCTCATCTCTCTCCTGTACATTTTTCTAACTTTTATTCCAAGAGATTCACTATTTTTGTGTCTTTAACATGGCATCACACAGCCTGGATTTTTTTTTTTAAGGAGAGAACTCAACATTCCCAGTGTTTTCAAGTAATTAATCATTTTTGTACGACTATTACTGATGATAAAAGCATTGTTTGAGAAAGTGCTTAGCAACTTTTCCGTCTTCCTTTAAGAGCAGATGTTTGGGTGGAGAGGGGAGCTCGGAGCTGGGGTTTACTGGCTGCTCCCTTTCACAACTGGCTGTAGGCTGAGGAAGGTAAAAACCCAAATCACTGGAGAAGCCAAACTGGTGTGGAGAGATGAAGATGGAGAGCTGGCTCTCACCAAAGAATTCCGGTGAGTTTTATTCCCAAAAGTGGCGACCTCTCTATAAAATGTGGCTTTTTCAATCCTCGGGTACTCTTTGTACAGAATATTCTCAAACAGACTGAACAGTTCTTGGCAATATTATGAGACAGTAAAGGCAATGGAAGCCTTTAGAAATAGTTTGGCCTTTTTCATCTCTCAGAGCTGCGTTGCTGGATATATTTGAAACGATTGATTTGGATGGCAATGGCCTCCTGAGCCTGGAGGAATACAACTTCTTTGAGCTGAGGACTAGTGGGGAGAAATGTGATCAGGAAGCCTGGGCTGTGTGTAAGGGTAAGTTCATTACTGTGGTACAGCTAATTAGAGCTATCAATTAACTTCCGAGCTGGATAGAACTGGGTATTCTGTAGCCTGTTCCAAGAACATGTGTAGATATTGTTCTCTTCCCCCTTTATTTTTCTTTTTTTTCCAGTCTCCTGTCCTCTGTTTTGCTTCATTCTGGTGTGTGTGCCACTGACCTTCTGCTGAGAAAATTCTTCCCATTCCTAATTGTTTTGTAGCTGCCAAAAACGACAGGGTTTCTAATCCTGGATCATATGGGGAATGAAACTGTCACAGGTATTTGTTTAATCAATCTCCTTTGTGCAGATTGGGCTGGTGCTGCTTTGATACCTCACAAAGTGTGGAGAGGGACATTTAATTAGTGTGTACCTGCTGCTATCAAATGGCATCCAGAGTTTGTGTGGGCTGCCAGCGTCTCATAGGATAATACCCACGTCGTGTTTGACATAATTCCTTTGGAGGCTGTGGCACATTGGCCAAAATACTTCAGCTCTGTCAAGCCCTACTGATTATCTCTCCCCAAAACACCCTGAGGTATCAGAATTTTTCCTAACTGATGGAAAACTCACGCAAAATACTTCCCCATAACTGAATTTCCCTTCTGTTTCATCCCTGGATGTGCTTTTCCACACTTGATGGCTTTGTCAGGGTGATGCCTCTGATCTCCACACAAGTAGGAGGGGTGGAAATGTGTGAATAAATAAGAGAGGAAAGAGGTGAGGATGGAGAATGTTTTACCAGGTCATCAATCAGTGGAAGGGTTCACACGAATGTCATCAATCTTGACACCAAAGTTCAAGCCATTTATTACAGCATCTGTACCCTTGGATAGATTTATTAAATTGGTAATCCCTTTTTAATAATATATAGTAAAGATTTAGCATTGTTATGAAGATGAGAAAACCATTTTTAAAAGTGCCTGACACGAGGACATTTCAATTATGTGTTTGCTGACATTCGAGTGCTCCATCTATGGTATTCTCTCTAGAGAGGGGTGTTAGGATTACTGGAATTTTATTGCTTTTTAGGAACTAAGTAAATCATTTCTGTAGCAAGGACCTGAAGCACTCAAAGGTGCTGGCTGCAGCTGACTTTCACTTCCCATTCCTAAAATACCCCATTCTGCAAAGCTCAACCACAAAGTTTTAGGGGGAAAAATATCAATATGAACTCTTTTTGTTTTGAAATCTCACCCTTTTTTGGGTTCTCCAAGGGGCCAGCTGTTCGTAGGCATTATCCCAAATCCATAGGGGAGCTCTGCAAACAGGATGTGCCTGGTCAAGGACGTTCTTTCCCAAATAATATTGGAAATCCTGAGGCTGCAAATGGGCTCCATCTTTTAAACCTTGTTAGCAGGAGTGGGATTTTGGCTTTGGAAAGATAAAGGTATTTGCAGAGGGAGCAGGCTTCTAAGTGCTACTTTTTATTCCTTTGAAACAGAGAATTTTGAGATGAAGAAGAATGAACTGACAAGACAAGGATTTATGGATTTGAATCTCATGGAAGCCAATGACCGGGATGGGGATCCTTGGGACCTCTGGGTCACTTTGTTGTCCCTGGGCTACAACAAAGCCTTAGAAATGACAGAGGTGGGAGAGTCACAGAGCAAAAATCACCGCACAGTGTGACTGCTGCGCCGCTTGTGTCTGCCACAAACCGATTGCAGTCGGGCAGGGATCCGCTCCAAACACCCAGGGCTTGCACTGCCCCTTTTCTTAGGATAGCGCTTGGATCCTTGAACGAGGAAATTTTCCTTTTGCTTCAGAGAAAGCTGGGATTTTGTGGAGTTGTAGAGGAAGGAATTTTAGATTATATCTATTGAAAGAATGCATTCTGCTGGTGGGGAGTGATAGGAAGATGAGGATGGTAAACCATGACCTGTCAGCAAATTTAGAAAATACAGGACTTGCTCTCCTTAAAAAGTCACTTTTCTGGCCCAAACACAACAGAAGTGGATAAGGATAATTTTTTCCCCACGATTCAGAATTCCTAGTTTCCAGACATAACTATTTCTGTTATTGTTGCCTTTCACAACAGTGTCTGAAGGTGTTCAACATAAAATTTTAATGCTTCATTAAAATTTTTAATAATGCTTTTAATAATACTTTTTTAATAATGCATTTAAATAATGCTTCATTAAAATTTTGGGGTTTGGGTCACACACTGTTTACTTTACATGACAAGGGATTATTTCTCTGATGTTTCTATGCACTTATGCAGAATTTTAAAAATAATTTTGTTTATTTTTATAGAAGTACCATTACTTCTGATGTTAATAGTTCTCTCTAAAGAAAGAGGATCTCTTTAACGAAGAGAAAAAAAAATGATGAAAAATTAAAGCATTAAATATGCAGATAATTAAATCATTTCATTCCCAGGAAAAGCTGATTTTTAGGATCACAGCCTGATAATATTATTTAATTTTGTTAAACAGGGCAGTGTAGCCACTATATGAAATATATGAAGACCTAAAAGTAGTCAATATGAGAGATACCAGTTGTCCCTCAGTGAAAATCTTGGGATCGTGGTGAGGGATTTAAGGATGAGCAGTTTCTCCTTTCCCTCTGAGCCTGCAAGGCTGTTTTTCTGCATTTCAGCCACAAGAGAGAGCCCTCCTCCAAGAAAGAGCATTTTGGGGAGGTTTTTCTCCAGTTAGGAATTTCAGGAAGGTGTTTTGTGCCTTGTTCCAGCTTTCCTTGTTTGTGCTTTCTGGCTCCAGCCTTTGCTTTCCAAAGGACAGCAGAGCTTTCCAAATGCTTCAGTAATTAATCAAAAAATCTCCAGCTTGTGTCTCTCACTTAACTCTTTCATTCCTTGATTTTAAATAATTTAAGGCTGATATTTTGGGAGCACTTAGACAGGACTCGACAAATCCTGGCAGATTCCAACAGCCTTTAGAAAGGAACGGAGGTGCTGTGACCGAGTCCAAGAAAATGTAAACCCCTGGTTGTTACACCAGGAGTAAAATGTAGCCAAGACACTCCCAGAGTGCACAGTGTAGCACTGTAGAGGTGTTAAATCTGCAGGAAGTGGCACAAACAGCAACAGTGTGACAGGTGAAGGAGACTGGGTTATTTCAGGCTCTGGATTACATTCATATTTCATCTTAATTCCTGGATATATTGCTGTCCAAGGAAGGGTTTGCTGTGTTGAACTGCGTGTCAAGTGTACTGTGAATGGCATGAAAAGTGTCAATTGTCCTGAGCTTTCATTTGGTGTAAAAGATTGCCACAGCTCTCAGGTTTGGAATATTTAATATTCAGGGAAATATTTGTGTCTGGGTAATTCTAGTTCAGATATGAAAATACTTAGGAGCTGTGGGGGAAAAACTGAGGGGAAAAACCACAGCTCAAGTGATGCTAAAACTCCTGTTCTTCACTGCAGGCCTGCCCCTTTGTCATTGACGTCTGTGCAGAGAGGTGCAAACCCAGAATCAAAGCCTTTTCTCTGGAGGCAGGGGGCTCCCAGCTCAGCAGGGCTGTCTGCAGGGCTGTGGTGAATAAAGGAGAGGCCAGGGTGCTGGATGGCTCTGAGAACATCATCATCTACACCTACAGATCAGGCAGCAGCATCACCTCTGTTATTGAAAACAAGGTATGGCCTGAGACCTCTGTAAGGCACCTTGTGTTAGTAGCTGTTATTATTCCTCCTCCCTCCTTATGTCATATTTGAGAATTACTTTTCCTGAAATCAGGTTTTTGTGTCTGTTTCATTAAAAACGCCACGGCCTGATGTGCTCCTTGTGACTTCTAAAGAGCCTGGATTGGTGTTCTTGGAAGGGACAGGTTATTATCACGAGACAAGCAGCTCTAAGTACCATAGAATCGGAATATTTTTGTGTTCCCATTCCAATTTTTCAATTTTTGTCACAATAGAATCATCACATGAGAAAACTAATCACTAACAGCAGGAAATGGAATTAGAGCAAGGGCAAAGATCACAGCATTGACACTTTTGAGTATTTTCAGTGCCCATAAGAAAGTCAAAGAGCAGTGATTTTTAGGAGTGTGTTATGGATGAGTTTTTAGCTGTTTATCCTTCCAGGTGTGCTTTACCAGTAATTCAAGCTAAGAGTTGCAAATCCAAGTGGAAGTGGTTGGTGAGAAGCAGAGATTTTAAACCTTTTCCCATAGATCACAGTGAATGTGCTGTTCCTTCTCAGTGTCAGTTATACCAGGAGCTGTGTACACAGCACAGTAAGATGTTAAACTTCAGATGCCTTAAATCTCAAAAGATCACAGCAAGGAGTGTATTTTTAAATGCACAGCCATGCAAAAGCGGGTGGCTTGCGGCACTAATATTAGAACTGGATGCTGAGGCTCCTGGAACTCTGGGTTTGGCTTTGCACTTCGCCCTTTAGGGTGGATATTGCAGAGTTATTTATACATTTGGGGATATGTCAGAGAAGTTCAGGGCTGCACTGAGACAACTGGATGCTCTCTGCTTCAGATCCCTGCCAGTCTGTTTATCCTGGTTGGGTTTGGTGTGTGGATGTCACCAACCCGGGTGGGAATGCTCAGGAGTCTCCACAGGGGGTCTGGACAGGCTGTGAGGTTCAACAAGGCCAAGCTGTATCTTCACAAGTCCTGGTGTTGTTTCAATGAGTCTTAAGTGGCTTTTGACCAGGAATGTGGCACTAAGCTACATTTGAAACTGTTACTCTTCAAAGAGTATCCCTAAAGCATTTCTATCCCGTGGAAACACCGAGGGAGTCGGAGGAAGTACAAGGAGTGTGCAGTTGGTACAAAACGAACACACACTTCACCTGTAAAGTCTAATTCATGTTTTTTTACCTGCAGTCTGAAAACAAAGTGATTATTCACGTCAACAATGAACAGAGTAAGAACTGCCTAAATAATCGGGGACTGACAGTTTTTGCTGTGGAAGTGGCTCCAAAATCCATGATGGTAAGGTTTTTTTATTGCTCAGCCAACTTTAAGCAAGAAGAACATCGTGTAACATCTTCATAATTTCCTTTTGTAGTCTTTTATCATGACAATGAGCATGTGGAGAGTGGCACCTTCTGACCAGAACAGATCAGATGCACTTCTTGATATTTCAAAGCTGAGCATGTGCTTGATGTATCCCTGTTTCCCTGTGCAGTTTGCTGTAGAAATCCATGACTTCTCAGTTTTTCATACATGGGCCTGGTTCAGTTGTCCATGCTATACATGCACCATTCACTAATATTTTTAATAATCTTTTACTAAGGCTCTATTTAATTTTTTTTTTCCATCTAGCAGTTTTTAATCCCATATGTTGAGCCTGTGAGAAACAGACCGAGCGTGCTCTAATCAGAAACAGAAATAAACGTATTGCAGTCCTTGTGCACAGTGTGATTTGCAGGTTTGTTAAACTTAATTTAGGGAGCACGTTTAGCCAGGGGGCAATTCGATTGCTGAGCCCTGCTGCAGAACTGGGCAGGCTGTAGTGAAAATTCCAAACGAGGGTTCTAAGGGATGGAATGTGATGGAAAATACATAACTTCATCTGTGTTTGTATTCTTCCATTTATTTATGAATAATACCCCTGGTTTTATTTTTCTGAAAGTACACTCTCTCTGTTTAAAAGCAGAGGCGTCCAAGCTATTTTATATTTCCCAGCTTTCCAGGGAGGATTCATTCAAACCTGTTGTAAACAGAGCAGTCCCATGACATAGGCAGGGCTGTGGCCTGTTTAAATTGCTACTGACACTTTAGATATCCACAGCCTCATCCTGTAAGGTGATTTTTAATTTGAATTTAGGTTTCATTCGGTATAAACTGTAGTCTCAGTCCTTATGGGTATTTTGCTGTTAAATTCAACAGTAATTTTTAAATATCGGCTGTCAGTGTAGATGATGGATGTTCATCATTTAGTGATACAAGGACTGAACATTTTGCTTACCCAGCACACTGGGTAACAGCTCTCCAATGAAGAGAACTCTCTCTCACCTCTGCTTTCTCTCTTGTGCCAGGTCTCTCAGCACGCGATGGCCCTGAACGAGCAGGAAGAATGGATTTACAGCTGTGTGCACTCCCTCGTGTGTTAAACCTTCCAGTGCCAGGGCTTGGGAGCAGCCACACTGAACCAGGAATGGCTTTGGGCAGCTTTTAGACAATTTATAATCTTGTCCTTCTCAAAAAGCTGGCATACCTATATTTCTTGATGATCTTGGCATGAAAACACTGAGGCACAATAAAAATTTGTGCTGTTCGGTAATCCAGCTGCCAGTTGTAATCTAACTGTGCTTTGTAAAGGCTGGCTTCCCTAAATATGCTCTTGTTTTCCCTACCATGGATTGTAGTTCCATCACAGGCTGGAGCTGCCTCACTGAGGAAAAACTTTGTTGAACAGGTTCCTAATTAAACATTCTTGTGGTGTTGACATGAGAAGGATAAAGGGATGAGGCTCATTTTATTTTGTCACCTGTTTAAGGATTTGTTTCTCTCCTTTTTTTTTTTTGTCATTTGCTGATAATCCTCATCTTACACTTGTTCTGTAATTACTGCCTGATTTTATATTCTTTTCTGTAAAATAAAGTCTGCCTTTTCATATGCAGTAAGGAAAATAACATCATTTGAGAAAAATGAAATTTTGCCTTGGGCTCTTGACCGTTAACAGCAATTAATTATTTCCAGGGCAGCTGAGATAAGAAGACTGAAGTACACCAAGTTTAGGCTGCAACAGCAGTGAAAAACATCTTTGAGGTACTAAAATTATTCTGCTTATTACATTTTTCTGGTTCCTCTAAATATCTGTTAATGTGGAAAAAAAAGAAATGATGACCCTGGCCACTGGATGCTTAAAAAGTGTTTGAGTTTAAAATAGCCATTAAATGTATGTGACCTCGTGTGTGAGGGCAGCAAGAAGTGTTGCAAAGCTATTTTTATCTGCCCTAACTCCTGCTCTCTGCTGTTACTCTGCTGTAATCTTACACTGGGCAAGTAAATGTCAGTGCCAAAATGAGAGCTGGGCTCTGATTTACACACTGCAGCCATTGGTGCAGGGTAGGATTCCTGGTGAGCTTCTAGTTTTCCATGTCTTTTCCTTAGCAAGTACCACAGGTGTTGTTTTCATTTTCAGAACTCTAAAAGAAGTTGAGGCCCCAAAAATCATTTGGTGATTTTTAACTCTGACTGAGCTCTGCAAATGCTGCCTCAGGCAAGGTGTGGGTAAATCAGAAATTCCCAGCTCCTTGTCTAAGAAGGAGCTGGGAAATAATGAGACACTCTGTGTGGAATAGACACTACAAAGTCAGCAGTCCATTATTTACATTTCTTTTGTTTGTAAAATCAGCCTTTTTAGATGTGGCAGGAATTCATATGCAACTCCCTCTGCCTTTTAGGAAAGGAATGGTTAAAGCTGGAAGAAGGGCTTAGCTGAGAAATCTCTGCACGTGGAAAGACTTGGGTTTGCTGCAGGTAAAAAACATGGCACAGCAATACACAGGGAACCTCAGTTATTTTCTGATCCTCCTGCTGCTAGGAAAGGTTTAATTATTCAAGTGTTTAAATGGGGACATAGGCAAGTTCTCCATGGCAGGCTCCACCTTTCCTGCCCTGAAAGAGGTGAGAATACAGATCTTGGTTGTATGTGCAGAGTCTTTTCCAGTTTGCTCCAAATCCAGGTACCACCGAGACAGAAAAACATTGCAGCTTCTCATTTTAAGGCTGAACACAGGTGTCAGCTTATTTTCTTTCTTGGGAGAAAAAGTGTAACAGCTGTAATTCCAGTTTCTGGAATGTTACCTTCTTGTGTGGGGTGATCTCTTGAGGCCTGGCCCTGCCTGTAAGGCCTGTGGTGACATCCTGCTGGTGGTGTCTGGAGCACCAGGGGCAACTGGGAAAGGGCTCAGGCTGGAGCAAAGGAGGCTTGGGGGGAACCTTGTGGCTCTGCACAGCTCCTGACAGGAGGGGGCAGCCGGGGGAGTTCGGGCTCTGCTCCCAGGGAACAGGGACAGGATGAGGAAAGGGCTTTCAGTTGTGCCAGGGGAGGTTAAGATTGGATCTCAGGGAATATTTCCTGATGGAAAGTGTCCGGTCCTGGCACAGCTGCACAGGGAAGTTTGGAGTCCCCATCCCTGGAGGGATTTCAAAGCCGTGTGGATGTGGCACCTGGGCACCTGGGTCAGTGATGGCCTTGGCAGTGCTGGGCTAACAGTTGGCCTTGAAAATCTTAAAGGTCTTTTCCAACATAAACCGTTTCATGGATGCTCAAATCCACGGATTTGAGCAGAGCACCAGGGCATGGAGGTGCTCGGGGCTGTGTCAGGGCAGCATCGGTAGGACAGGGCAGGGCAGTGCGAGCAGGACACGGCTGGTGTCGCCTGCGGCCGCTGCGTGCCCGGCGGGCAGCGCGGGCGGTGCCTTTAAGGGGCGGTCGCGGGGCGGTGGCGGCGGCGGGGCCGGGGCGGCCGCGGTCCCCCCCCGGCTCCCGGAACTCGCCCGGCGCCGGCCATGGTGCGGATCGTGACCGTGCAGACCAAGCCCTACGGCGACCAGAAGCCGGGCACCAGCGGGCTGCGCAAGCGGGTGACGGTGTTCCAGAGCAATGCCAACTACACCGAGAACTTCATCCAGAGCATCCTGGCCACGGTGCCGCCCGCAGAGCGCCAGGAAGCCACGCTCGTGGTGGGGGGAGACGGCCGCTTCTACATGAGGGACGCCATCCAGCTCATCGTCCGCATCGCCGCCGCCAACGGGGTAAGCACCGAGCCCCGCGGCTCCAGGCTGCCCTCCCCGCGCGGCCGACAGCGGAAATCGCTGGCGCTCGGCGTGTGCGCGGCGTGGAACTAACGCGGGGAGTGAGTGACAGATGAGCTGCCGGGCTGGCGTGGCACACCTCGTGGGCCAGGCAGGAAAACTCCCCCGGGAGCCGGGAGCATCCGCTCCTCCGTGGGCAGGGCGGAGGCGTGGAAGCAAACGCGACTTTTCTCTTGTTGTTTCTGGCTGTCGCTGGGGTTTCCAGCTAAAACACGAACCAGTAGCACAGCGTGCAGGGGGTGAGGTGTTGGGAGGGAGCAGCGTTCCCTTCCACGGCGCTGGAATGCATCTCACTGCTGGGGGATTCCTCCCTCCATGTGTCCTGCTCCTGTCACTTGGTAGCCCATGGGAATCCCAGCAGGGAATGCAATGTTGGTAGGGAGAGGTGTGCTGAAGTCAAGTTTGCAAAGGGAGGCTTTTCCCTGCATTTGCTTTTTTCCAAATGAAAACCATCCCCTTCTCCTGGGACACCAACATCAGCAGCAAACATTCTTCCTCATGGATCATGAAGGAGAGAGGGGGCTGAGGGTGCTTAGGGTTGGACATCAGGGTAGAACCTTAGAGTTACCTGTTTCATCTTCCCAGGTGCTTCAATGCCAGCAAATATCTGACTTCTTAGGAAAAAAGTAGTAATTTGGGGTTGCTGCCTTCTTAGGACATAAAGAAGCAAATAACTGGTTTGGATTCTTCTTAAACCATGTAGAAATTTGCCTTTTGTGATGTGTGGCAGCTGCTTCACTTTGATTCCATAGCCGAGCATCCCTGGATGCTGTGTGCACCTCTGGAAGCGATGGATAGTGCTGCCTTCCCTGCTGGAAAAGCAGCAGGCACTGGTTTATTTATTTGTTCCAGGAAGGGGTTGGAGTTGGGATATGCAGCATTCCTGCCTGACTGCACACAAAGACAGGATCCTTATGGATCACTGTGAATAAGCAGACTGGGAAACTTGTTCCCTGGGATAAAGTGTTAGTTTGTGCAGATTTTGAGATGTGCACCCGGGGCCTGGTGGGATGTGGCAGCATTCCAGGCACCGAGTTCTCCATCTTTTCCACTTCAGCTCCATCCCAGAAGCAAAGGCCTGGGGGTAGAGCCATGCTGGGGTCTGATGAGGTGTTTTGGGAAGGGTTGAGGGCCGGGAATGTCTCGGATCATCCCCGGGATCGTGCAGTCGCTCACGTACGTGCAGAGCTGAGCTCGCTGCCAGAGCTGCAGCAGCGAGTCCCAAGGGCTGCCCTTGCCAGCAGGAATTTGCCTTGGATCACTTTGTCGACGTGAACTCCAAGTGCTAGGACAGAATTGGCTCTAAAGTCAGAAAATGCTCTGAAAATGCAGGAAAAATGGGAGGTGGAGAGAGGAAACGTGTGGAAGAATATGTGGGTAGTAAATGAGCAGCAGGTAAAGCCTGGATGAGTAACCAGAGGTACAATGGGGCGATCTACAGAGGGCAGAGCCACTGAAAACTCCATTACAGATATTTGCTACGTTTCAGCAGCACTGGCCGAAATAAGGCCGTGCAGGAATTGCATTGCCAAACTCAGGAGTTGCAAAACCCTCTGGTCCCATGAAATGAGGTGACTAAAACCAGAGGGTTTCTTTAGCAAATGCAAAGAACTGTTCTTTAATGAATTTTGATGTGTTTGCCTTCTTATTTTGGAGTGTTTGAGGGATGCTTGGTTTGTGGGGTTTTTCTGTAATCCCAAATATCCCAAATATCCCAATTGTGGTTACCACAGTGGAGTTAAGGAAGAGTCTGGGAAAATCCTCTTTCTTCATAGTAAATAGGAAGTGACTGGAAGTTCCCTGCCCTTCAGAGAGAAGGATGGACAACTTCTGTTAACTGGTAAGAAAGTGCCCTGCAGAACAGGGGACAGCACATGGGAACGTGTTCCTGCAGCTTTGGGTTGGTCCAAGGGCTGGGATTCTTGAGCATGTCCTGATTCCAGCAGCCAGGTCTGGGGGGAAAATCTCTGTGGCCTCATACTGAGAAAAGCTGAATAATACCAAGAAAACTGCTGGGAAACTGCATTTCAGGTCCTGAGGATTAAGAGGTGATTGATGAATGCTTCAAAATCACGTGGTGTTACAATCTGGTTGAGTGGTGGTCTCCAGCCACAGGAGAGAGCTGAGGACCACAGCTGATGATCTCTAGTTTTACAACACGAAAAGAAAGGATGCTAGAATGAGTTTGAATTTTGTCTCCACCTGGAATGGTTAATATGCAGCTAAGTATTTATTTTTGACTAGCAACTACTCAGTTTGTAGTTGTGAGATTAAGGACTGTTTATCTTATTTTAAAGTTTGCATCTCTGTAAGTAAACTGAAATGTTTGCCATTCCCAGCTGGCATACAGTGTCGCCTACCAGCTTTGTTTGGTCTGTGTGCCAGCTTTCCTTGATATTATTCCCACACAGTGAGCCTGACTTTTTAATTACACAAATAAGATCTTCACAGGTCCTGCTGGAGCATCACACATCAGTAGAATCGTGGCTGGGCAAGAATTTTATGTCCAAAATGAAACTGTAAATCCTGATATGATCCTATAACCAGCCCCAGGTTGATCCAGTGACATTGAATCAATTCACTGTGCCCTTGGTTCCTAACACTTTTCCAAGGGCTGCAAAGTTGCCACACTCAGGCACGTTGCTGGAAGGTGTTTGGAGCGCCAGGCTGTGCCTTGCATGTTAAAGAGTGCCTGCTTTTGTTTTACGGCTGCAGGACAAACAGGGCTTTTATTAGAAATGCTGCTCTCTCCCCCAGGAAGTTTGGGTTCCTGGCTTGGCTGCTATTCACCTTTACCCCGCCTCAGTTATGCAGGGAAACCAAGTGTTCAAATTGCATTTATTTGCCACTGCTCTCCTTTGGTGTCTCCCCTTTATTTGCGCTGTTCTGCCATGGCTCCCAGAGCAGTTCCCACTGAGATCTTCCCTTTGACTAAGAGCTCCTGGAATTAAAAACATCAAAATCAAGTGATCATAAAGAAAGTTCTTCCAAAAAGCAATCCCTGTGTAGCAGAGTTAGATGTGGTGACGCTGGATCCTCCAGGCCAGTAGGAAAACCCTCAATTTTTGGTTTTCTTATGTTACTGTGTTTTTCTCAGAGGCAGAAGGGGAAATTGAGATAGGATATCTAAAGTAAGGAAATAAATACCACTTGTAGATATTTCCTGGCTGCAGATGATGTGGATTTTAGAAGCCAGCCCTGCTGCAGCAACTCTCACAGCCTCTTTTTATACCAGCTTAGACTCTTTTTGCCTGTAAAGTTAATTGGCTTATGTCAGTTTACAGTGGAAGGTGATTATGTGGTCAGGTTGTCCAGTTTCAGTGGCCCTTTGGAATTTTAAACTCTGCACTCGTGAAACTCCACCTCAGAGCAAGAGCTAAGGTGCTTTGCAGTTAATCTCTGCAAATCCAGCAGGCAGAGCTGAAATTCATCCTACCAGGGATGTAACTGCAACCTCCTGGGACAATGACACTGCATAACCAGGCACCCCAGCTGGGGCAGGGCAGCAGGATGGAAACGTCTTCCTTTTGTCAAGACAAAGTTTGGGATGGGGAGCGGGGCTGGAGAGCTGTGGTCCATATGTGTTATTCCAAATCCGAGCTCATCGGGACTGAGAAATGCACTGTGGGGGGTCCTTGCCATCCTGTCGTGGTCCCGAGTCAGCCAAAATATTGATTAGTGCTTCAGATGAGGAGCTGGAGCATATTTTAGAAATCAACAGAAATAACTTAAGTAATAATTTAAGTAAGAAGTTCAAAGAATTTTGAAGTAATAAAAATGTGACGTACACTTCTAGTGCATATTCACAGTACAAGTTGCACAGTAACATACTGAGGTGCAGATGTGATGAGTAAAGGACGGAAACTGTTGGCAGGATCATCCAGCTATCCAGAAAATCATAATTTCTCCATTTTAAAATAAGGTTGTTGTAAGTGAAAAATCAGGACAAAGTCTCATCGGGAGCAGGAGCCCTGAGTGCAGCACAGGCCCTCAGAGAGGATCCAGCCTGGATGCAGGAGACATGAGCAGGAATGGCCTGGGGTCATTCTGTAGGGAAGGAATTCTTTGTGAGGGTGGGGAGGCCCTGGCACAGGGTTCCCAGAGAAGCTGTGGCTGCCCCTGGATCCCTGGAAGTGCCCAAGGCCAGGTTGGAGCACCCTAGGATAGTGGAAGGTGAGGGGTTTTTTTGGTTCAGGTGCAGGTTTCCAAGAGGATCCAGGGGTAGGGGCTCTGTCTCAGCAGGCTGGGGCCAGACATCCTGGAGCATGGAGGAAATCCTGCTGGAATCCCTCCCCTTTTCCCTGGTGCAGGGGCAGGACAGCAGAGATAAAACGCAGGTTTGGGTGTGCTGGGCAGAGCTGACCTTTGAACAGAAAGTTTCTCAATCCTGGTGCTGGTGTGTACCTACCTGGGACAGGAAGGCTCAGCCCCTGCCAGGGAACAAACCTGGAGATGGGGGCTCATTCCCAGCCCTGCCAAACCCTCCCTCTGCCACCCAACTTTTCTTTTTAGCTAGGCTAGGAACAGAACAGTCTCCTCATTCTGGGGTGGTTCATATGTGAGAGCACTTGTGCTGTCATCATGGTGCCAAATAATGTTTTTTCTCTCTGGGATCTCTACTGCAACTCCCAAACTCGGATTTTTAATTAATTCTTAATAGAAACAAAACTTTTCACAGTTGGGGCAGCACTCCTTGTATGACTAATAACACCCTTGCAGTCGGTTTATTTTGCTTGGCCTGGCATTACCAAATGTCACTCACAGCAGTGGCTGCCTGGACCAGAGTCATCCTCGGGCAGCAAGCGCCAGGTTTTGGCAGCTGCTCAGTGGGGTTTTCGAGGCCTCTTGGCACCCTCTTATGGCCAATGTGCAGGGACAGCAGCGGCACCGGAGCTTTCCCGAGGGCAGGAATTAAGGGAATGGGATTCTGCCTTTAAGGAGAGGCACAAGAGAAGTGTAAAGTGCTTTTACTCCATTTGTTGCCCAGAACTTCATGCTGAGTGTCTTTCTGCCTGCCCACAGAAAAGGAGCAGAAGGAGCCTGTCACCAGCTGCTTGCTGTCAAAACCCCCTGCAAAGCTGGAAAAGAAAGCTTGCAACTAAACCCAGCCCCACAGAGGGGACGTGGGCTTTCTGTGCCCTCTGAATGGGGACAAAGACCTGCGAGAGGAACGGGAGGGAGAGGAGAAAGAGGAGGAGAGGTCATCCTGGACCTTGGAGAAGCCTGGCCCAGGGGTGTAGCAGGGGACGGGAACAGGGAATTACTGCTCAGTCTGGCACAGGCGGTTCCCCCCACAATTATTTTTCTTGCCTGAATGCCAAAATATAAAGTTGTAGCTTGGAGGAAAGGTGGGTTTGTGTCAGTGAGGAGCCAGGAGCGTCTGGCTCTAACCCTAACCCCGGTCCCAGGCTTGGGGAAGACTCCAGATGAAGAAGGCTCTGCCTCCCAAAAAAGATGGCACAGCTCACACAGGGGGAGGGGGGATGGGTAGGGACCATGGAATTGAGCCAGGGCAGGAGCTGTGGCTCTGAATGTTTCACTGACATGAAATCCTCTCAGAATTGTCTTGTTTGTCTTTTTATCATTAAAGTCAAGAGTTCGTTCAGATTTTTAACTCTGTTCCTGTGTGTGTGAAGGGCAGGACAGGAAAAGGGGGCCTGGGTTAGGAAATGTCCCTGTCTGGGCAAGGTTGGCTGCTGGGAGAGGGAGATTCCCTCACCATGGGGAATAAGAGACCCAGGAAACAGGAGCGCAAGGAAAAGCCCAGGAGATTGGGGCTGTTTGCTGTGGCAGAGAGGGCACTCAGCCTCTGCTGCCAGAGGATTGTTTCAGTGAGGAGTTCTCAGGAAGAGGATTATGATCTCTTTGTCTGCTGTGTCAGCTCAGGAGGATTCACAGCAAGGAAGATGTCCAGAGGATTGTAGGGGAGCACTTCCAACTGCAAGGCTAATCATGCGCTAGCAGGGCTTACCTGGAGAAAAAGATTCCAAGAACAAGTTACGTCAGCTTCCAGGAGGAGACCTGGATGCAGCTGATCCTGCAGCAGCTCTGGGGAGGGAGCAGGTAACCTGTTGAGTGATTTGTAGTTACCCCAGCAAAGTCTCCCAGATCAGGGATCGAATGCCCTTTGCCCAGTCCCTGCCCCAGTGCAAAGGTGCTCAGCACCCACCTTTGGTGACATTTTGCACCTCTGAATGTTCTGGTACCCATGTGGTCCCCAGCCCCTCACCAGTCCTGGCTGGCCAGGTATTGATGATTTAGTTTCTCCTAAATAGTGGTGAAGATGTTGCAGGAAAGCCCTGGGAGCAGGTGAGCATCCCAAGAGTGGGATTGGTGCACCTGTCCTTGCCCCTGTGCCTTTCATGCACTGTTTTATATTTCATTTGATAGAATGTATTTCACTTTATGAACACAAACATTACATTAATGATCCTCCTCTCCTGCTTAATTTTGGTTGGTTCCTGTCTACTCCACATGCACTTCATCACACACAAATTCCAACCCTCCCTAGGCCTTTCCCCTGCCGGTAAATCCATGTGCATCCCATGTGCAGTCACGGGAGCTGGTGGGTGGCCTGTGCCCTCCTCCTGTCACTTAATGCCACGGCATTTCCCAGGACAGCAAGTTCATCTTGAGAGCAAGAAGGGAAAGAGCTTGCTTAGGCCTTTTCCTGCCAGGTGTAATTTTGGGAGCTGGATTTTGGGGTCTGTGCCACTAGAGGGAAACCTGCGCCTTTGCATGGGAGTGAAGAGAGCTGCAGGATGCTGGAATAGTGTGGGTGGAGAAAACTCAAACCGGTTGTTTCTGGCTGTGTGTCCCAGGCAGTCTCACTGTTGGGGTAAAAGATGTGTTGGTTCACATGAATTATCCAACTCCCCTTTCATGTGCTGATGGATAAAGCAGGATCTTGGGGACGTGGTCAGTGGTGGCCTTGGCAGGGCTGGGTTAGTGGCTTGTCTGGATTATCTCAGAGGCCTTTTCCAACCTTTATAATTCTGTGATCTCCCTTGGAAGAAAAGATATAAATTATGGGAATAAGGACAGAATCTGCACCTCAGGAAAGAGTCCCTTAGCACCTTCATGTCTGAGACAATTCAGCTGTGCACGTCACCTTCTTCCTGCTTTTAATAGTGGGACAAACAGAGTCTGTTTGTCTGTTACTAAGTGTCTGTTCTTTAATTGCACCAGTAATGTCTAGAAATCGTTTCCAGTCCTCAGGCAGAGGACTCTGAGCATTGTTAAAGAGATTTAGAGGAAAGTCTGATTTAGAATCATGGAATGGTTTGGGTTGGAAGGGACCTTAAACCCATCCCATTCCACCCCTGCCATGGGCAGGGACACCTTCCACTATCCCAGGTTTCCCCAAGCCCCACCCAGCCTGGCCTTGGACACTTCCAGGGATGGGGAGTCCACATCCTTCCCTTCATTGCCCTTCCCCATGCTTGGGAAGATGAAGCTTCATAGCAATTTCTTGATGTCTGAGTCTCTCCTATTTGTGTTTAGGCTGTCCCACAAGGAACAGCGTTACGGGATGCAGTTTTCCAAAACATTTTATAGTTTTTTGTGGGTTTAAGCTGGGTGAGACTTGCTGGGAGTGTTCAGTTGAGGCTTGTGAGGCTTTCCAGCCAAAGGCTGAGCTGCTGCTCCTGCTGGAAAATCTCCCTGTGTTTGAGGGAGCCATGGGAAGACAGGTTGTCAGGGCAGAAGTCGCATGAGCAAACGGGAGGTAACGGATCTGTTCCCTTCCATTTTAAGAGTGACCTTTAACTCACCAGACTTTGCAAAATAGCTCCAGCAGGATCCTGCTGGAAGTTTGCCTCCGGAGCCCCAGCGTGCGGCCGGTCCTGGCACTGCCCTGCGGATCCGGGAAAACGCCGGAGTAGCGCATCCAAGCCGGGCTGGGCTGCTCCCACCTCCCTGTCCGAGGGAGATCCACAGGGATTGACACTGCTGGGCTCCATGGGATGGCCAGGAGCAGCGCCTGTGGCAACCAGGAGATGACAGAGAAGACAGGAATCCTTTCCCAGCCTTGCAGTGAGGGACGGCAGCGTGGAATTGTGCGTTCTCCGTGACATTGATCCCCCACCGCAAGTGCGAGGCCACGGCTTCAGTTACAGAAGGTCCAAGGAGCTATTTTTGGGTGTTCAACAGCTTCCCTGAACTCCTGTCTCATAGGTGGGCCATTGCTGTGGCAAGGTTGGGGGTTAATTTTGGCATATTTTACTTTTTAAATGAATTTTTATGAAAAAAGGACATGGAAGACGCTCCCCTGCCTCTGCTGACGGTGCCAACAGCTCCTTACAACGACCAGAAACCGGGAACCAGCGGATTACGGAGGAAGACCTTTTACTTTGAATCCAAGCTGAACTATTTGCAGAATTTTATCCAGAGTATATTTTTTTCCATAGACCTAAGAGATCGCCAAGGAGCCTCTCTGGTGGTTGGAGGTGATGGGAGGTACCTCAATAAGTCTGCAGTGGAACTGATTGTGCAGATGGCTGCTGCCAACGGGGTTGGTAAATGTTAAATGCCTGAATTCCTGTGGGGTGTGGCTGAGAGGTGCAGAAAGCCATCAGAAATTAGGCACTGTGAGATTTCATTTCCCCAAAGGCTTGGCTCAACTGCTAATAGTGAAGGTTTTAATGGCTAATCAGTTTGAGAGGACAAAAATTACTGGTTTTTCACTCTTAAGTGATGCAGTTGGGCAGGGAATCCACATGGAGAAAGGGAAATAAATTCTGCTTGGGATTTGTGTGTTCTTGTTTTGTGCTTTGACATGCCCTGAGCTGTTGGCACCTGTGAGTTTTTCAGTCTTTCCAGGAGAATATAAAGCCCTGATGCTGTTCAGAAATGAAATAACGGGGAGAGCCACCAGCGTGGCAAAGGAAAAGAAACAACCACGTTTTGCCTTTCTCACCAGGTGTGAGTTGTGGCCGTGGGATAAATGCTCAGGGAGCCTCTGAAAATTGATATGAGAGTTAGCAAGTGAGTGACAGCTTTTACAGGGATCTCAGTTGTGCTGGAATTCTGTGTTTTGGAAGCAGAGCAAGAGGCTTGTGTCTTTGTGGTAGATCGTTGGTTCATGCACTGAGGTTTTGTCTTTGTTTCCTTCTGCTCTTTAAGAAAAAACTCTGTGGTCTGTCCTGGATTTCAGTGCAGAACAAACTTTGTGCAAAGGGACCTGGATTTTAGGAATTTGTTTGACACAAAACTTGACTAGAACAGGGGGAAATAATTCTATTAATTTATTTTTTAAATTGACGTATTTTCCATCTTGGGGGGGAAAAAATCTTCTGGCGTTGCAAATTAATATCTTCCTTTGAAATCAGTGTATGGGCTGTGCAGAAGAGCTGGAAAAGGTGCACAAAGAGCTGGAAAAGTTGCACAAAGAGCCAGGCTTGGAGTGCCTGGCAGCAGGACAGATCTGCTGGTGAGGGGGAGATCGGGTTCATCTCCACCAACTGAGATTTTTCTCTCCAGCACTGGGCCCGGGTCTGGCTAAAATGGGGTTTAGGTGCTGGTTTGGGTGTTTTCCATGGATTTTTCTCCTCAGGCTGGCTGGTAACTGTGCTCGGGCTCAGGGTGTGGGGTTGGTGACTTGGGCTGCATCTCCTGCACGGAAATGGCTGGAAGGGTGGGCTGCAGACACCAACTTCCATGGCCTGGAAATGCTGTTCCCCAGCTTCCTGGGGGAAGGAGGGTCTGCAGGAGGTCTCCTTTATTCCCTGTGTGCATCCTAATGGGGCTTTCAGTAAAACGAGGGTGCAAGGGTGGCCTGGATGGTTTTGAAGTGCTGTGACCCAAACTTGCTGCACACAGTGGGTCTGTTTTGAGAATTCCGTGAAAGGTGTTTCTCCATCATCGCAGCCTTAGGTTTCCCTCGTAAGAAATCCCCCACACTCAAAAAGGATTAAGTGTAAATTGCTCAGCACAGTGTTACATTGAGCAACCTTCTCCCGTGGTTACCACCAGGGATTTAGCATTGGATGGGTGAGGAATGGCAGCTGAAAACCTCTGGAAGCCAAGAAGGACCCCAAATCACAGAGCAGCTCACATGGAGATGTTTCTTCCTTTTCCTCCTTGCTGTGGGGAAAAGCTGCAGTTCAGCTGTGCAGGGAGGGCAAGGACAGGGGATTTGCTGTGTTCATCCAGCTCTCCTGAAGCTGCTGCCTGCTTTGGCAGGGAAAATCCCTTGTTTTGCCTTCCTCTGCAGCATTCCTGGGGCTGTGTGCAGGGCACTGATGCACAGGGGTGGTGCAGAACCCGATCCTCAGAGGGAAACTGGGGAGCAGGAGGGGAAGTTTCCGAGAGGAGCTTCCTAAATGCCACATGAATTCTCAGGGAACCTGAAGGAGCAAGGTTTGGAGGCTGGAATAAAGCACGGCACAAGTTGTGTCTGAGAAGGGGGAAAAGCAAACCCTGTGGAGGTTGGGCTGTGTTAAATGAAACGTGAGGTGCAGTAAGTGAGTGATCAGTGGGCACAGTGAGGGCTCCAACACGAGCTCCTGTGGCCAGCTGCAGGCAGAACCCTCACTTTGGGTTTGTAAAGCGCTTTTTCACATTTCTGCTGTTATTTGCTCGAGGTGCAGCTCTGCCAGCAGCTGGGCTGTGACAGCTGGACCATGCAATAACTGATGGGCAGCGAGGCTGGGGCTTAGCACCTGGCAGTGCCAGGGGACAGGAATCACAGCCATCCCATGCCCTTGGCTCAGCACCCGCCACGGCCTGGGAATGCTCCTCTCGATTCCTGCTTCAGTTCGTGACTGAATGAACTCTCCCTCCTCTTTTCCCGGTCTGCTCTGGCTCTGACCCCCTCGGCTGCTGCTGCGGAGTCTGGTGTGGTTTTAAATCCTGTCACCTCCTTGGGGAGCTGTGGGAAGGAGCTCTACCAGGGAATATCCACCTCCTGGGCTCCAGCACAGGGATCCTGATGCTGCTGTATTGCTCAGCACATTGCTCTGGATCCAATCTCAGTCATATCCCTGGATTTATGGGAACGGTGTGTTACCCTCTGTGAGGGAGAATCTGCAGCTGCTCCCATGATGGTCAAGTTTTGCGGTTTTTTGGCTTCTCTCTGTCCCATTGTGTGTTTTGAAGGCAAATTTCGAGGCCACAGCCAGAGGGGCTGAGTTTTTGGTGGTGTTTAACACCTGTGGAGAGCTCAGCCCTTCAGTGCTTCCATGTCCAGCACTCATGGAGGAAATGCTACAGCAGAGCAGGGCTGGATGCAGCACGGCGAGCTTTGGCAGGATCAGGGCTGGATTTGACCTGTCCCCAGTGTCTGGGGTGGTGCTGGCTTTGGAATTTACCCTCACAGTGCTTTGCTCTGCTCTCCCACTCTCAGATCGGGCGCTTGGTCATCGGGCAGAACGGGATCCTGTCCACGCCGGCCGTGTCCTGCATCATCCGCAAGATCAAAGCCATCGGGGGCATCATCCTGACCGCCAGCCACAACCCCGGCGGGCCCAACGGCGACTTCGGCATCAAATTCAACATTGCCAATGGAGGTGAGGGCGCTTGGCTCATCCCACGGGCTTTGTTGTTATTGTTTATTCCTTGTGTCCACCCCGAGGATCCCAGTTCCTGTGTTCATATCCCAGGGATCAGTGCCCTGAGCAGTGGGTTCCCTAAATGGAGCAAGTGATGCTCTGCTTCCCTCATTCCCGGGTGTTCTTCTCCCAGGGGGATATTCCCAGCCCAGCTCTTTGCTGTATTCCTGAAGGACATTCCTCTTGCAGTTGGAGTCTTTAACATCTTCCCCTTGCCCATTTCACCTTGCAGGTCCTGCTCCTGAAGGCATCACGGATAAAATTTTCCAAATCAGCAAGAAAATTGAGGAATATGCAATCTGCCCAGATCTCCAGGTGGATTTGGGCACCATTGGGAAACAGCAGTTTGACTTGGAGAACAAATTTAAGCCATTTACAGGTAAAAAAGTGTTTTCCCTCTTGGAAAGGGTGAGAAATTGTGGTGTTTCTGTGGCCATTCTGACCTCTCCTTCTCCTCTGTTGGATAATCCAAACACATTGCTTCTGGCATCCTGGCATTTATTTATTTGTTGATTTTGATTCATATCAGTTTCTGTCCCACAAAAGTTTCTACTTCAGTAACAAAATCTTGATCCATCAAATTTCCCTCAAATCAAAGGCTGTTTTGCCTGCAAGGCAGACATGAACTTGAAAACACAAAAATGCAGTTAAAGTGCATTTTCCAGAATAAAAATCACAGAGTTTAATCTTGCAATTGATTTTTATCACGGTTTCACGTATAAAAGTTGTCCCTGCGAGTGGGAAAGCTGCTACATTTCACATGTGACTTCTGCCAGGCAGCAGTGAAATCTGAAAATACATTACAAAAAGACTTTTTCAAAACACTGCAAGTATTTTTTTTTTACCATCTCCTGGTGCTTGTAATTAAAAAAGAAATAAGTTAAAAGATGGTAACAGTTGATATTTCTCTCAGTTTCCATTTCTGTCTAGTGGGATTTTTATCCTATAGCTTATGTTTTTATATTCCCTGTTGGCTGCAAAGGTGCAACTTTTTTTGAATATTGAATATTTTTGGCAAGTTCACACTTGCCAAAAACTTTGGTGGAAATTAAAGGTCTGATTTTATGTACTTTTCCCTTTTCCTTTAATCCTTTAAGATAGGTGAAGTGGGACTGAGCCCTCTTGAACAGAGTTTGCCTTGAGGATTTTATTGGTCCTTTTGTGACCTGACTAGCAGTGAGCCTGTAATTAAATTCCTAATTGAGCCCCATTATTCCTGTCCCTATGAACTGATCCTCTGGGATGTTCAAGGGCTTTGTGCTGCGCCCTGGCCCTGCACTCCAGGACTTGCTTACCAAGATTTCAGGCTGTGAGGGTCGATCCCTGTTTCCTTCTCTTTTCCAGTGGAAATTGTGGACTCTGTAGAAGCCTATGCCAGCATGCTGAGGAATATTTTTGATTTCAATGCCTTAAAGGAGCTGCTGTCAGGGAAGAACCACCTCAAGATTCGCATCGATGCCATGCACGGGGGTACGCAGGGCTGGGCTTGGGGTGCCGTGGGGTCAGGTGTCCTTGGGGATTTGCCACCTATTCCAGAGGGAGAGATTTCCTCTGGAATCCATATTGCAAGTTTGGGTTTTGGTTTGCAGCACACTGGGTTTTTCTGTTTGTGAGCAACCTTTTCATGTCTTATGCTGTTTTCTTTTGTCAAATGTTGTGGTTTGGGGGTTGGAATGAGCTGATCTTTAAGGTCCCTTCCAAGCCAAACCATTCTAGGATGCTGTGAAATGTTTCTTGGAATCCTGGAATGGTTTGGCTTGGAAGGGACCTTAGAGCTCATCCAGTCCCACCCCCTGCCATGGGCAGGGACACCTTCCACTATCCCAGGTTGCCCCAAGCCCCGACCAGCCTGGCCTTGGACACTGCCAGGGATGGGTTGGATTTTGAAGTGAGCTCCTAAACCATAAAGCACCTGGAATGCCCAAACTGAGCAGCCCGAGGCAGGTGCTGCCCGAGGGCCGAGCCAACTCCTTCCTCTCCGTGTTTTGCCGAGGCAGTTGTGGGCCCTTACGTGAAGAAGATCCTGTGTGAGGAGCTGGGAGCCCCAGCAAATTCAGCTGTGAACTGCACCCCCCTGGAGGACTTTGGGGGCCACCACCCTGACCCCAACCTCACCTACGCTGCTGACCTGGTGCAGACCATGAAGACGGGAGAGTACGACTTTGGAGCTGCCTTTGATGGAGATGGGGTAAAGGAGCTGCTCTGAATTCCCCTTCTTTCCCTCTACCCAGCTCTGGGGGACTGAGGTGAACTTTTTCTCTCCCTCTCTCCTCTGTGATCGTGAGTGAAGTGAAGCACTCTGCAGTTTGCCAGCACAGCAATAGTTGGCTACTCTCTCAATAAGCCCAAAATGTATTTAAATCACTTAAAAGTTGTGTAAAACCAGCAGGAAGGTGAAACACTGTTGAGGTGCTGCTGTTGAACTTTCTCCAAGCTCCATATTTATGTCAGAAGATCTCTGGGAATTGTTGGGTCCCTATGCTGGGCCTACCAAGGGCTGAGCTCCTGAGCAGGGAGCTGAGCTGTGCCTGTGCTGTCTCCCCCAGGATCGCAACATGATTTTGGGCAAGCATGGCTTCTTCGTCAACCCCTCCGACTCCGTGGCCGTCATCGCCGCCAACATCTTCAGCATCCCGTACTTCCAGCAGACCGGAGTGCGCGGCTTCGCCCGCAGCATGCCCACCAGCGGGGCCCTGGACAGGTAGCACCCACCTGTGTGCAGGCCAGGGGAGGAGGGAGCCCTGCCGAAGCAGGGGATGGTTCTCTTTTGGGATTTCACATGGATCTGTTCTGTGGGCTTGGTCTGGGGAGGAGTGAGGCAGTGCTAGGGCAGCGGGGAGCTTTGATGGATTAAATCTGCCTGGGGACATGGCAGAGCTGGGCTGAGCTCTTGGCTCTCTCTTCCCTACAGATAAGCCCGAACAAATGACTCTCCCCACCCTTCCTTTTTTCCTTAAATTTGACAGGGACACTTTCTTGGTGAAGTGCTTTGAGATCTGCAACTCTGAATTGCTCTGAAGAGCTGTGTGTTCGTATCTGTTCTTTAAATGCACACCCCACCCATTTCCCAAATGTCACGCTGGGATCAAATGGAGGGATTGTACCCAAGCAGTGACACCCCAGGAGAGATGCTGATCCCATTTCTCGTGGGAGCGCCGAGAATCCAGGGATGTGACTTGACCCTCTTACCTTGGCAGGGTGGCCCAGGCTACAAAGATTGCTTTGTACGAGACTCCAACGGGCTGGAAGTTCTTTGGAAACTTGATGGATGCAAACAAACTGTCTCTGTGTGGAGAGGAAAGCTTTGGGACTGGTAAGTCAGCGTCCCCAGTATCACCCATAATGGTGATTCCTTATTCTTTACAGCTTGGGATTTATCTTCCATCTGGAAGCTGTTAATACTTGTAAAATATTAAAATATAAAAAGAGGCTTGGAAGAATCAGTGTGGAAATGAACACAATTTAAAGGTTTTGTGAGGCAGGAGTGGTTCTCCTCCCTCTCTCCAGGAAGGCACGTGGAGATAGGCAGGAAGTGTGGGGGCCTCTTTAGTAGCCCTGTCACTGAGTCTGCGGGGATTAAGTGCAATGCTAAATGTATTTTTCAGCTCTTGGTGGCCAGGAAAACCTTCTCAATGTTTTCATTTCTGGAAAGAAATACGGTTTGGAGCACAGAGTTTTATTAGGGAAGGTTTCAGGTCACTATTAAATCTCTGTGCTTAATAGGGCCCTCATTTTCCTGTTCTGAAAACAAGGTATGATTTATAAAGTTTAAATTAACACTTGCCTTTGAAGAGTCTGAGCGAGTTATTGGGTTACTGAGAAACAAAGTGAACATCACCAGGAATTTACTGGGGGTGTGCAGGGAAGTCGATGGGAGCAGGATTTGCTCCAGGTCGGAGCAGGGCACTCAGAACACTCAGGATTCCCCGGAGATCTCTGCAGTTCCTGAGCTCTCCCTGGTATCTCCCATGGGGAAATGGGTCCCTCCCTGCAGGCAGGGCCCTGAACCAGCATCTGATTCCTGCACAAAGGCTGAGTTTTATCTGGCCTGAATGTTCCCTGAGATGTTGTTTTTCCTGTTCTCTCTAAGGATCTCTGGTGGGATATGCATGCCACAAGGTCTTGAGGGAATTTCTCACTCAAACCTTGTGCATTTTCATTCCACAACCCCTGGAAAACCTTTCAGCCTGTCTGTGGGTGCCTTAAATCTCCAAATACCTGGAGTGGAGTGCATTATGGAGCTGGGATGCACAGCTTGACAGAAAAGGATTACCCCAGCTTTCCTGTGGCTGAGGAAATTGGATCACAGCTGTGGTGCTGGGCAGCTTTCAGGGGCAATATTTTTGCAGTCAGATATTGCTCTGATATGTGGGACTGGGATTTGGCCGTGGATTGGAAGGAAAGGGGAATTTCAGGAAACTTGGTATCTCTCTAAAGAAATCTTGGAGTAAATGGTGAGTAAAGAAAGATTCTGGAGTTTTGCCCTGAGTGATTGCAGCATGTGCTGAGTTTATGTCCTGGACCTTGGCTAATGGCAGGGCACTGTGCTTCAGCAAATAAATAAAACCAAATTCCTGGAGCTGCTGATGGGAGATGCTCTCAAATGAGCAGCTCCCCAAAACTGTTTCCACCTTTGATTGTACGAGCAGCAAGCTCAGTTTCTCTCCATTCCCCAGCAGGTAAGGGATTGCCTCCCAAATCAAAGTGATTCCAGGAGCAGCAGGGGCTGAGAGGGAGGTTTGGGATTTGGGCCAGGCAGCAGCACATCCTGGGAGCTGCAGCAGTTTGGGGGAGCAGATTGGGAAAGGGCCCAGGAGCGCTGGATTCCCCCCACAATGCAAAGGGGTTTGTCCATCTGGCAAATGCACTCAGGAAGGGAAAAGGAATGAAAAGGGGGAGGAAGGTTGGTTGATGGGAAGTTAATGAGGAGTTGTTTGGAGCTGGACAGAATGGGAGTGTTGAAGGGGAGAGAGGTGAAGGAGCAGCCAAATAGGCCCAGTAAAAATTGAAACAAACTGTGAGGTGGTGGGACTGGAGTCCAGCAGCAATTAGAGTAATGCGACATGACAGAATTCCTGCTTGCTTCCTTGGGTATTTTATTCCAGCAAGAAGTTGATACATCACATGGGACTGGTGTTTATTTAGCATTCCTCTCCATCACCCCTGCCCAGCTCTCTCCACCGTGAGGGACCGTGGGGATAATTTATGGCCACATCCACAATAGTGGGATTTGTGCAAAGCACCACGTAACCGCTGTCCCTTTCCCAGAGGATTCCCACTCTGGCACTCCTTCAGAGGGTGACATGGCAGCTCTGGGCTGCTCCTGGGATTTCTTTAATACCTGTTTGGAGGTTTTCCAGAGAGGGAAGGAGAAAACTTTGCATCTGTGGGGCACAGGGCTGAACTCGCGAGCCAGAGGCAGCGAGTGTGGGCTGGTCCCTTCCAACCTGACCCGTTTTGGGATTCTGTGAATCTCCTCCAGCCAAGAGAGGGGCTTTTCCAGCCCGCAGTGAGAGCAGGCTGGAGGCTCTCCTGCTCTCTGCAGATGGATGGGGCTTGCCCTTGCCCTGCTGTTTGCCAGCCCCATGGCCAGTGCTCCTCTCCCCATTCTGGGGTGATTTTGGAGTGAGTGGAGTTTGGTTCCCCAGAAGGGCTGACATTCCCCTTGGTGCTGGGCCAGGAGATGGTCCCAGGGTGCTCCTTGGCAGATGGGACACGACAGCTGCTGAGGAGGTTGATGATCCCCTCCCTGAGCTGCTCCTTTGCATTTGCCTTTTTTTTTTAATTTGATGCCCTTCTTACTGTGCATTCCCTGTTCCTTCCTTGGGAACAGAGTTCAGGATGTGTGAGAGATTAAGGATGTTAATGAGCGTGTGTGTGTTAAAAGATGCCGAGAGTTTTATTTGGGCTGCAGCCGAAGCAGATGATATCCTGACCTGTTTAGCGGTGCAGCAGGGATGGACCTCCGGAAATGCTTCCTGTTTGTGAGCTGTAGAGCTGTCAGGGGGATGGAGGAGAGGAGCCAAGGTGGGGCTGTGGGGTGAAAGGAGTGGGAATTGTCTGTGCTCCCCACAGGTTCTGACCACATCCGGGAGAAGGACGGGCTGTGGGCAGTGCTGGCCTGGCTCTCCATCCTGGCCGCCCGCAAGCAGAGCGTGGAGGACATCATGAAGGATCACTGGCAGAAGTATGGCAGGAACTTCTTCACCAGGTGGGGACAGTACTCCTGAGACCTCACATTCCCTGTCCTGTGTCAGACCCAGAGATTTTTTTTTCTTCCAAGAGTCTTTTTTGCCATCAGTTCAGTCTGGTTCTTGAGACCCCACATCCCAAGTTAATTTGTGATACCTTCAGTGTCTCATGGAATGGATGCCCAGCCCCACGGCTGTTATTTACCTGGCTGAGTTCCTGTCCAGTCCCCAAAGGCTCACATTTAACCTGCAGTAGACATGGAAGATGGCAAGGGAAGGAGTGAGAACCAGGCTGCACACAAGCCGAGGTGGGAGCACTACCTGTGAAAGCATTAGGCAGAAATCTTTCAGCTTGGAAGATCTACATGAAAATTCCATCTCAAATTGCCAAATGAAAGAACTTGCCTTTTCCTTTGTATTTTTTTTTTTTTCTTCTTACCCCCCCTGCCCCACCACAAAGCCAGCACACATCTGAGGCGTGGAAAGCTGGGGAAAAATGCCAAAGTCAGGGATGCAAAAGGCAGCCTTTTAGCACCCGAGGTATGCGTGCAGAGCACGCTGAGCACAGGGTAGGCGGGTCAGCCGGCAAACAAAGCGGCACAAATCCCGCTGGCAGTGGGAATATGGAGTCTGGGATCCTGGGGTGTGCTCCAGCCGCTCTCCGCTGCCCCTCTTAGCCGGGCAGGGACATCAAAGCTGGCACTGGGTGTTTTCCTGGTGCAGTCCCAGCTGCTGTTTGCTGTGGGGATGCACTGAGGCTGTTCAGTTACCATGAGGGAGCTGGTGAGGTGCTGTGGGCAGAGCTACAGGAAATTCTTGGCAGTCAGTGGGAGCTTGGCCCTGCTCTGTGGCACTTGCTGTGAGACAGCTTTCATCTCATGGCATCAAATGCCTGTGATAAGCTGTGCTGGATCCCAAGGATCTGTGTGGATGTGGCTGTAGCTGCACACAGATCCTCCTCTCTTTTCATAGAATCCCACACTGGGTTGGGTTGGGAGGGACCTTAACTCACCCATCTCATTCCATGGGCAGGGACACTTCCCACTATCCCAGGTTGCTCCATCCAGCCTGGCCTTGGACACTTCCAGAGATGGGGAGCTTCTCTGCAAAACCCATTCTGGTGCTTTTATGTGCCTTTTCTCCCTGTCCTCTCCTCCACTACGGGAGCAGAAAACACCCCCAGGGTGACCACAGAGCTTGAAAAGAGCATCCCAAACCATCACAAGTCATTGCATCCTCCGAAACCCTGTGTGTGGTGCTGGCTGCAGGTACGACTATGAGGAGGTGGATGCAGATGCTGCCAACAAAATGATGAAGGATTTGGAGACGCTGATGTTCGACCGCTCCTTCGTGGGGAAGCAGCTGTCGAGTGGGGACAAAGTCTACACGGTGGAGAAAGCTGACAACTTCGAGTACAACGATCCCGTGGATGGCAGCGTCTCCAGGAACCAGGTGGGCACAGCCTTGCCTGGGCTGAACTGGGAGGGTTTTCTTCGTGTCCTGTTTCCATGGAAGAGCAGTGGGTTGGGAATGCTGTGTCTGGCAGGCAGTGCCTGGCGCTTGTTTCAGGAGCAAGTTGTCCAATGTGGGTTAGGATGGACATTAATCCCTCTGGGAGTGGGGACAGGGTAACACAGGAGCCTTTTGCGGCTCCCTGAAGAGCAGGGATGGTGCAGGGCAGGCACAGCCATGCTGGCAATCATTGCAAATCCCTTGGTTGGCCAAGAGCACAGAGCTGAGGGGCCCTTCCCTCCCGTGTCCCTGAGCAGGGCTTGCGGCTCATCTTCTCCGACGGCTCCCGCATCATCTTCCGGCTGAGCGGCACCGGCAGCGCCGGGGCCACCGTGCGGCTCTACATCGACAGCTACGAGAAGGATGCCCAGAAGATCAACCAAGACCCACAGGTGGGTGCTGCATCTCAGTCCTGGCTCCCAGAGCTGAGCCCTTTCTTAGCCCTGCTTCGCTTGGAGCGGTGTGGAGGTGCCAGGAATTTGGGGAGCATGGGTTTGGTATCTTCCATCCCGGTATAAATAAGTTTATTAAAGGAAAGCTCAATGTGGAGTAAGTGCTCCTGGGAATCCCTCACAGCTGCCTCTGCCACAGCACAGGAGTTTTCCTGACTGTTACACTTGTGGCTGGTTTCAAAACAAAGAAATGGGGTCACAGGATGCAGCTGTGCCTAAGGTGACACTGCCCTGATCTGTACTGAGTACATGTTCTACATCATTTACAAATGCTGCTGAGCTCTTGTAGGCATGGGGGGAAAAGAATCTTCTCATATTTAGGTTTAGGTTGGATATCAAGAAAAAGTTTCACCCAGAGGGTGGTGGGCTCTGAACAGACTCCCCAGGGAATGGACACGGCCCTGCGGCTGCCAGAGCTCCGGGAGTGTTTGGACAACGCTCCCAGGGATGCACAGGGTGGGATTGTTGGGGTGTCTGTGCAGGGCCAGGAGTTGGATCAATGATCCTTGGGGATCCATCCTTCCAACTCAGGGTATTTCCTGATTCTATATTCCCCAGCAAACACTGGAAGCTCTTTGTGCCCAACTTACCGTGCCATTATTGAGAGGAACAGACTGGATTTAGGATGTACCTGTCCTGTGCTGACAAAACAACACAGGGAGGGTGTCAGCAGCACCACTGGAGCTTGGGATTTCTCTGAGCACTGCATGCCTGTCACTGCTCAGGTTGTGAGCCCAAAGTAGTCCTTTGGCCAGGAGAGCTGAGCACTGGGTGCCCCAGGCTGACCTGGATGCGGTGTGGGAATGCTGTGAGTGCTGCTCTGCAGTTCTGAGCCCTCTCTTTCCTCCCTGCAGGTGATGCTGGCACCTCTCATTTCCATTGCACTGAAACTTTCCCAGCTCCACGAAAGAACCGGCCGCTCCGGGCCCACCGTCATCACATAGAGCCCCCTGTGCTGGAGAGTGCAGGGAGTCAGCCCAGCCCCTTCCCTTGTCAAATCGTCACTAAGAGAGGAATATTGATTTTATCCCTGTATTTAAGAACACTGTTTTGCTGCTAAGGATAGCCAATAAACCCCAGCCCTCAGCACCCCTTGTCCCCTTTGCTGCTTCTCTGTGGGGTTGAGTGTGGTGCCCCTTGGGGGCAGCTCATGGACTCCTGGCTTTTCCTTAAACAAAAGGTTCTAGGAATAACAGAGACACTAAATTCTTCAATAATTCATAAGCTTTTTTTCTATCTTGGAAACTTTTCTGGGAAAGAAGCACGAATACTTTATCTTGGTTTGGATGAGCTTGTTTGGTTGAATGTGGACAGTAAGAGCCTTGGAATAATCGGATTCGCAGGCATTAATGTGTAATATCGTATCCAAGGGCACAGAGAGGGTCACTTTGGAGACAGCTGGAGCTTTGTTTGAAGTTAGGGCTGTGCAGCTGCACCCTCCTGCCCTTTTCCTGGAAATACTCATGTTAGTGGGATGAGTTTAGGTCCTGTCCCCCCTTGGTTTGCTTTGCTTTGTCACCCAAATCCTACAATCCCTGTGCCCCACCTCGCCTTCTGCCCAGGGCTGAAACTCCCTGGGTAGGCCTGAGGGAGCAGCTCGATTATCCAGGAATGTGGAACATCCCACCCTGATCCCGACCTGCCAGCACCACTTCCAAGGGAGACTGGATGTGCTGACAAAAGGCTTTTAATCTCACCTGTGCACAGCTGAGGTGTCTCTGCTGCTCCGTCTGCACTGACAGTTCTGCTGGGGGAGCTGCTCTGCTGTGGGGTGGATAAAACCCCTCAAAAGCGAGATGTAAATGAGTCTAAAAGCCGAGGTAGGATTTGGGAAGAGCCTGTGCCTGAGGCTGGCAGAGCTGTGTTTTCCATGCCATGTCCAGTGCTTCCCTTGGCAGGATGCTTCCAGAGGTTTCCCTGTGCATGCAGAGCACTAAACCAGGAAGCTGGGATTAGTGGGGGAAAACCAATCTGGCAGCTCTAATTTGCCTTTAGAGCACTGTGTGAACAAGTGACCCTGGAGTTTATGGTTGGCCTCTTGTTAAAGCAGGTCAGTCCTGGGTTCCTCCTAATGGAAGTGTGCGTGTTTTTCAGTCAAACTGTGCTCAGAGCTGCTCTCTGCCCATCCTACTGCTGCCTGGTGCTAACAGCTCTGGTGACACGCAGCTCTCCTCTCCTGGGGCTGCCCACTTCTTTCAGCACCTTCAGAGTGAGGGGCAAAGCTCCCTGTGCTCTCAGGAGAGGCAAAGCTCCCTGTGCTCTCATGGCTTAAGCTCAGCTCAGTTCCTCCAGCTGCTCCTTCCTGCCACCGCTACAAGTGCTGCAAACTGGAGCCCAAACTGATCCATCCCCCTGTTCCTTGTTCCTGGTGACAAACAATTTGTGCCTGTGCAGCCCTTGCCTGGCTGGCTCGTGGGATCTGGAGCTTTGTGCCAGGGGGAAATGCCCTTGCAACTCCCTGGCAGGACGTTGGAACCAGGTAGGGATTGGGCTCCCGGATTGGACAAGAGGAAATGGTTTCAAGTTGCACCATGGGAGTTTTAGGTTGGATATTGGGAAAATTTCTTCCCCAAAAGGGCTGTCCAGCCCTGCACAGCCGCCCAGGGCAGTGGTGGAGTCCCCATCCCTGGAGGGATTTAAAAGCTACATGGATGCGGAATTGGGGATGTGGTTTAGCAGTGGGATTTGCAGTGCTGGGGGAACAGTTGGACTCGATGATCTGAGAGGGCTTTTCCAGCCTCAATGATTGTGTGATTTGTGGCTACTGGCCAGGGATCCCTCTTGGGGAAGCCCAGGAGGATTTTCCTGCTGGGTCACTGAGCAGGAAGCAGCTCTTGGCAGTGCCCCAGTGCCAGCACATCTCTGGCACCACAGCACATGGAGGGGAAGTGGCTGGTGGTTCAGGATACCAGGCACAGGACACTCCTGAGGTTCAGCTGGTCTGGATTTTCTCAGGAAATCCACTCTTAGCCCTGGGCTGGATCATGGTGGATCCCCTCCAGGTCATGGACAGTGCAGGAAGAGGGGAGCACGGTCAGTCCATGCAGCATTTGATGGGCTGCCTTTGCCAAAGCCGTGGCCACAGAGGGCCTTGCAGAGACACAGCCCCTCTGCAGATGGAGATTTGCATGAAAAATGACTCCTGCTCTTTCTCTGCCTCTCTCCAGGCCAAAGCTCAGGACTGACTCCTGTCCCAGAGGAGCGCGATGAGATCCAGATGTCTCAGCCGTCGTAGCGCTGTAATCTTTCTGTAAGGCAGGATCTCATTTCTGGGTGCAGTTTGCACTGCACAGAGATGGAAAGACATCCCAAGAGCTTCCTGGGAAGAGCAGCCACAGCCCTGCCCGGAGCAGAGCTCAGCCCAGCCCCAAACTGTGCTCAGGACTTCCCTGGCCCAGCCTGGTTGGCTGTGCAGAGGTGCCACAGCCAGGAATCAGTGCCCAGGGTGACTCCCAGCACAAGGGGCATGGCTGAACCCCTGTGCCTGAGGCACAAAAGCTCTGAAATCCTGATTTTTCTGGAGCTTTTCCCACCCTGGAGATGTACTGTGCCTCTCTAGATGGCACCACTGGTAAGGAGTCTCTGGGCTGCCTCCAGCTGAGGCAGAGTCTCGTCACACCTCACTCTGCTGTGATTTCATCAATAATCCCGGGATTTAGTCACAAGTCCTGCATTCTGAAGCCTGGGTGAGTGCACAGGCTGCCCTACTGGTCTCTAAGGATGGGCTCCCATGCAGAAATATTGGCACAAACCACAGGTTTGAGACTACCTAAAGCAGTTCAGGAAAACACTGCACAGTGCTGTTATTGGTGGGGTGATTCCATGTGGTAAATCCAAAGTCTAATCCCCAGGTCTTCAGCACGCAGAGTTTTGGGCAAAATTTGCAGGTACCACTGAAAAAAATATGTTCTTTGGCATGTTCCCATCACAGCACTGACAGCAGTGCCCAGGCTTAGGTGGAGAAAGTGGAAGCAGATGAACTAAACCAATTATTAAATCAAATCAACTCTCAGTTTTCAGACGCTGAGCAGGGATGTGGGACTGTCAGCACATTCCAGTGTCTCTGCTTTTTCCCAGCCATCAGAAGAGCTTGTCTCATCCCTTTCCTTGGTATTGCCTCGCATTCACCAGCTGTGGGAAGCTCTGGGAAGATCCCAGAAATGCTGAACTGGGACCAGAAAGGAGCAGGGCCAGGCTAGGACCAAGGACTGCAGGCGAAGGACCAGGTCAGAGAAGCATGGTAAGAATGGGACAGGATCAGGATCTGGTGCTGGGATGGAGGAGGGAGCAGTGGGGTGGAATACATGGAGACTGGAAGGGATAGAACTCCAAAACTGAGAGGGATTTGGTTTCAGTGCCTTTGTTTTCACAGGCTGTGATTGTGAGCCAGAATTAGGAGGGGTAACAGCCCTATCCCCACCCTGGGAAATGGCTGTACAAGGCAGTGCTGACCCTGCTGCTCCCGGCACCCCACCTGTGCTTCACTTCTGAAAACTCCCACCCTCCTAGCGCTGAACACTCAGCTCCACACGTCCAGCTTGAATGCAGGGAACAAATTAAGTTTTAATTAGGATGAGGAATCCTAGCGAGGAGCACCAGTCCAGGTCTGAAATTCATCCAGGCTGCTCGCGTGACAGCGTGTGAGAGCAGCCAAGGCTGCAGCTGCCAGGGTGGATCTGAGTGATGATGGTGATCAGATGCTCCCAGGACTGCAGCCCCTCTGCTCTGGGAGAGCTGGGAATGTTCACCTGGAGAAGAGAGGGATCCAGAGAAACCTCAGAGCCTCTTCCAGACCTTAAAGGGGCTCCAGGAGAGCTGGAGAGGGACTGGGGGCAAGGCATGGAGGGACAGGACACAGGGAATGGCTTCCCACTGCCAGAGGGCAAGGATGGATGGGATCTTGGGAAGGAATTGTTCCCTGGGAGGGTGGGGAGGGGCTGGGATGGAATTCCCAGAGCAGCTGTGGCTGCCCCTGGATCCCTGGGAGTGTCCCAGGCCAGGCTGGACAGGGCTTGGAGCAGCCTGGGATGGTGGAAGGTGTCCCTGCCCATGGCAAGGGTGGTACTGGATGGGTTTTAAAATCCCTTCTACTACAACAAGACAAAGGCTGGTGAAAATCCTACCTATGGCACATTTAGTTTGCCAGAATTTCAAACTTTCTGGAACCAGCAGCGATGAGATGAACACTGGAGGAGTTTGGCTGCACTTCATGGCTCTATTTGATGTCATGACATAGCTTAGAAAGATTTTACAGCAGCTTCAGATCAATTCAGTTCCCTCCCCACCTCTGTAAAAGCCAGCAGGAAGGACCTTTCATGCCCTGCTCCCTTGAGGTGCCCGTTTGGGTGCCCCAGGGTGACTCCCAGAAGTGCTGCAGCAGCTCCTGCTGTGGTGCAGAGTTCCCCGTGCTGCCTCCTCTTTTTCCAGTCCTTCCTCGCATCCAGAGCACAAAGGAAGGGAAGGAAAAGGTGAGTTGTGGAGGGAATGAAAGGCCACGCGAGCCCTGTGTGACAGCGGGTGTGCAAAGCTTGGAATCATCTGAGTCCGTGTTTATCCAGCGCTCCTGGGAGACAGGGGGAGCTGAGGGAAGCAGAGGAGTTGAAGTTCCCAAGCAGAGTGCTTGTGTTGTTTCTGGCACGGATTCGCAGTCATGTGTGTCCCTTCACAATGCCATGGAGCTCCCGTGGTGGGGCTAGGACACCCTTGGGAATGCTCAGCTCCAGCAGGAATCCTGGCACAGTTATTCCTGAGCACTGGGCAGGGGCTCTGCCTTCTCCTCTGGGGTCACCTGTGTGCAAGGAACCTCTCTGGGTAAAAAACTGGAGGCAGACACCCCAAATCCATCCTGTCCCAGGGCAGCCTAAAGATAAAAGTGTTCTAATACTCTGTAATTATAGTCAGCCTCCAAGAAGACGCTTTACGAGGGCATTAATTTAATTAATCACCTGCTCAGCTCCTACAAAAGGAAATAAAGTGATTTTTTTAAACTATGCTGGGGTTTAATTTGACTCAGCAGCAGTGGAGAGGTCTTTCTCCCTTTGCAAGTTCCAGCTGTTTGAGAGTTTGACCACTTGGATGACAGAGGGGAAAAAAAAAATATATATATATATATATATATATATTTTTTTTTTTTTTAATGATGGTTCTGCCTAATTTCAGATACCTACAACTGCCAGGGTGAAGCACAGCCTTTTCCAAAGCAAAATGAAAGCATCGGTTATGTGCAGCTTAGGCTGAAGAAGTTAATTAGTACGTAGGTGTTATTTCAATAGCTTAATGGGAGTTATTGGAATGCTAAAACGGGTTTGGCCCAGTTAAGTGCCTTTTTCAGGAGTACCTGAGTTCCCTCCAGTTTCAAGAGGTCAGAGCTTACCCCACACTTACTGGCTTTTAGCTTTGAGTGTCCTCCTGATGAAATTGTTGCTTTTGTGCAAGTTGAATATTTAGGTTGTATGGAAAGTAGAGAAATTTAAAGCAAATTGAAGCCATTTATTTTTTATTTTATCATGAAGCAAAACTATGCAACATGTCCAGGGCTGTTAATTAATGCCTCCCTCCCAGCAGCAGGTGGGACAGTGCAGCTCCTGGCAGCTTTTCAAGCATTTACTGTTGATAACATTTATGGCAGAATGAGCAATGGAAGACATTTTATTTTGCTGCTTTCTCAAAAAAAGGAAATAAAAAAAAAAGAGATGGAATAAATCAGTTCAGATTAAACAGCAGCAAAAGTGAAATTAGACATTTGTGGTTTCAGCTCCCTGGCTGCCCTGGTGAGCTCTATCAGGGGGAATCAAAGGCAATTTTTAAGCGGCTCTTGTACGTTGGGCTTTGAAGTGACTATTGTAGATGTCTTATAAGAAGCAGCTGGGCTGCATTTTTCAATTTTAGATACAGGGCTTGAAAAGCCACCAAGCAGCTGAATGTCCCTGTGTGTGTCTGTGAAACTCCCTGTGTGTAGAGCAAGGTACAGAACACACCTCAGCCCCTTCTGCTTTCTCGTGCCACGACCAGCTGTGCTGATGCTAAACAGCAAATGCCACTGGGGTTTCACAGGAATTGTTTTTTAGATCCAGGGAAGTGCAACAGATTCCTCCCACTGTGCACTAATTCCTCACAATTGCGCACAATGGTTTGTAGCGTACTGCACACTGGATCTTTCATCTTAACTTCTGGAGTTTCTTCTCTTTCTTCCCTTCTTTGTTCCCAGCTTTTCCTGCTTTTCAGCCTCCTTCACAGTTTTCCAACTTTCCATCTTCTCCACACACATACAGAAAAATCCAGTGTTTTTCTGCTCCGGATTTCATTTCTTTTCTGCAGTTCTGTGTGGGAACACAAGGTTTCACAAGCTCCAGCATGGATGTCTGAGGAGCTACTGAATGATCAGGTAAAAAGGAAACTACATAAACCCCTATTTTCAGGGCTGGTAAAAGCAACTTACAAATTAATTGCACTGAGAAACACAGGGAAAGAGGCTCCATCCTGAGTTAAATGGATTAAACCTCAGCCTGTCCAGTTGCACGGCAGCTACACGGCCAGAACCCCCTGCACAACCCATAGATCTTAAAAATCACTCCTGTGGGACTCAACTCCCTCAAATCAATATTTAAAATGTCCTTCAGAACCAAGCTGGCTTTGTTTTGACACCATTTCCCCCCCTTTAACAATGATCCCCATTATTTGAAATCTCTGTAGAGTGGTGACCAAACACAGAAGGCACCGATGCCAAATCCAGGGAGGATGTATGCATGGCAGGAGAAGGAGATGACACAGGGAGGCTCAGGCTACACTTCCTGAGAATTTTCTTAACAGCAAGAGACTTTGCTGAGAGTTATTTGATGGAATTTGTGCTGGAACACTCTGGAAAAAGTTCTCTATTTTTAATGCATTCAAAGCTCTGCAGGTTTTCACTTCAATTTGCTCCACAGAAACTGATCTAAATGTAAAGAATGTTTCAATCAACATCTTTTAGCATAAATGATACACTGGAAACATTACCAAACACTGAGTATTCAGTTACATCCCAGGGTCCCATGGCTTTTATTCCACATACAATGAAATGTATGAGGCCTGGAGCAGGCTGAGAGGTAAAGGTTAAATTATGGATATGTATTCAGCTTTTGAGAAGTCTGAGAAGCTGTCAGGCCCTGCAGCCCCTCTCCCATGAAAGGCTTGTCAGCACGTGTTCCCAGAGCGGTGGGAGATCCGCACTGGCAGCCCACGGAGCCGAGCAGAGTGGCAGGAGCTGAAAGGATGGAGAAGAATAGAACGAGTAGTGGTCTATAAACCCACTGTAACTCCTGTTTGTTCCTTTGGCACTGCAAAACCACTCCAAAACAGAGGCCAACTGTTAACAGAGGCAAAGCCAACTTCATCTTTTGCAGGCTGACAAATGGTCATGTAAGTTACCAAATAACCCAAGACCTCAGGATTAAACTTCTCCAATTGTTTTCACATGATGCAACTTTAAATCTTTCTTTTGAACAGTATTAAATTTCCTTTCATTCCCATAAACTTCAGAAAAAGTTGACTGCTCTCACATTTCAGACTGTGACCCAGCTAACTTGCACTTTTCCCCTCAGCTAGTCTGGAGAACAGAATAATGAAATTCAGACAACAGTGACCAAATGTTGTTCCGTAGAACTTTCCTTTCACAAAACAGATGAATACTCCTGGGCTCCAAAACACTGTAGGGAACAAAACTTTCAAACCTTATGGAAATAAAATAGTAAGCCTGTGCAGTGACTTCATCTCCTTTATCAGATCAGAGACATTTTCACTGGAATTGAAATGGCTTTTTTAAAAAAATCAACTCTAAATTAAGGAAAAGAACTGAAAAATCCCACTGAAGCCATTATTGAAAAACTACTTTATTTAAAACCCCCACACCCATGTGAGAGAAAGCAAAATTGCACAGAGCTTTAGAGGGAAAAAACATCTTCATCATCCTCATAATTGACATAATTCGTTGTTGCAGATAGAAGTGTGCTTTCATAACCCAGGAAAATAAACATTTTAGTGTTTGTGTTCACAAGGAGATAAGCGTTGTGTGCTGTGACTGGGACAAAGGGCTACAGACAGGGACCACAGACACACTTTGGGCGGGGTTTGCTCAGTGCAGGGGCTGGAATTTCTCCCTGGAGGTGCTGAACACTCTGGGATCTGCCCGAAACTCCACCAAGTCGGTGCCCTCAGCATCTCGCCAGACGAGGCCCTGTATTTACACAAGGAGAAATCCCCACTGTGCTGCAGCTCTGCTGCTGCTGGGAGTGGGATTGCAGTCACTTGAGCCCATTGCAAATTCAGCCACCAGAGTCAAAATAAAAGAAGCCAAAATATATAAATCCAGCAGCCGAGGTTTATGGGGGAACTAAACCAAACATTCACCAGGAAGATTTAGTGCAGGCAAATTCCAAGTGAATGGGGTACCTTAGCTCATGTTGGCTCCTAGGGGCACATCTCTGGGTTAGTGGTGTGCCGAACTCATGCTGATAGCAATAAAAGTTTTACGTGCACAATGAGTGGAAAATACGAGATGTAAGATAGGACAATACAAGTCTATAAACCTGATACCTAAACCCTGCGATCAGGGCTTTGCCAAGCCCCCGCTAACTTCCATGCAAATTCCACCCATAGATTCCCAGTTGTTCATCTTAATTGGAAGTCTTAAAGGTGGATTGAAATGTTGTTGGAATAAAAACCTGTTTAAGATGCCCAAATCTCTCACAAAATCCCAGTGTAGGCTTGCAAGTAAATAAATTGTAAAGGCAGACAAGGGGCCTTCTTATTAACCTGTCAATCCACCAGCTCTGGAATCTGTTTTTCTCCTGCAAAAACTGTGATGTTCTCCTTCCTCTAATGATTGAAGTACTTACTGCTTCACGCCCCTGGCCACAAAGATGAGAACGTTTAGGAAGGTGATGAAATCTCCTTGTTCATCCCGATGATGCCGTGGTCCTTCCTGGCAGGAGGGGCTGGGGCTCGCTGCAAGTGCTGTGAAGTGATGGATTATGAACATTGGGTGTCATATTAGTTGAGTTTTCCAAACCATTGCCTTAATAACCTTCTCTCTGGATCGGATTTTTTGAGGTTGGTTGATTCCTTTTGGAAGAAGCAAACAAACTCTGTGTGAGAAACTTGGAAGTTACGGTGCAGTTTCACCTGCAATTACCCGAGATGTTTTGTAAAGGGTCGTGTCCAAACTGAGCTGTGACTCCATCCCCTTCTTTTCCAGACTCAGTCCTGGGGCTAATGACATTAAATAATTGTAACTCCTTCCTCCCTAAGGATAACTACAAAGCTCAGCACCTGAAGTGCGGATGCCCAGCCCGGGTGAGTGTTTGGAAGTGTTGCTGTTACGAACTTCTCCCAGCGACTGCACCACGTCTGCTCCTTAAATTAACACTTCCAAAGTGCCCAGCACAATGGATGTCAAATGTAATGAAAGGCTGGGGTGCCAGTTCAAAAAACAAACTCATAACAACAAGAGAAATAATGTGTAATAAGTGTGCCAATATTTGCACATTATTAAGCAGCTGCTGGTGTTTCTATCCCATTGTGTCACCTTTTTCCCAGAAGGGTGACATTATGTGTTAGGGAGGTTTGTAATTCAGGGATGTAAAGAACAGAGTCTTCCTGATTTATAAATATATATATTTATTTATATGTATAAAATTCCAGGGTAATACACACATGAAAGAACCGTGGTCTATTTCAAGGCTTTTCCTTTCATCTTTTCCATCGTTTTCTGCCAATTTGCAAAGCACTCCCAGACCACAGACGGAGCTGCCTGATCTGAATGAGGCTGACCTGCCCCTCCTGATGCTCCCTGTGCCATTCCCCAGGGCTACACCTGTCCCTAGCCCTGACAGAGCTCCCTGCCACCTTCCCTGTGGCTCACTGATCCTTCTCTTTCCTCTTAAAGCAAAGAAAATATTCCACCTGAGGAGACAGAGCTGTTGCAAAGACTGGCACAAATGCACCTCCTGCTCATCAGCCTGACCTGCTGCCTTCAGGATAAAACTATTTATTCTCGTATCTCCTGTCCCTCTTAAAGAAACACATTATTTATGCTTCACTTGCTCCTAAAACTCCATCAGAAAATAAAGCTGGTATCAAGTGCACAATGTTTTCACATGAGTTAGACGGAATTCTGTTCCTAAAGAACTCTCTAAGTTGTGTCTAAATCTTCCATCTTTAAGAAGTGACAGCAATTGTTGTTTTCCATCTTACGACTTAAAAATCCATGGTGAAATCAGATTAACACCTGGTCTTTCCATGGATGCACAGATTCTAGGAATCCATGGAAGTTTTAAACTCCCTTCCAGATTCCACTCTGGAAGCCTGAACACGCTGGTGTAATTCCAGTTGAATTCCAAGTGGGCAAAGGATGATGGATATGGCCTCAAAAGATGGAATCACAAAATCTGGTATAGATTAATAAGAATATTAGTGAAAGCTGGAAAGGAAAACAAGGATTCTTTTCTAATGTGACATGATACTTAAGAACACACATTGTCAGTAACTGCAAATGTGTAATGTTTCTCTTTTATTTTGCTGTACTTCTGACACGATTCTCTTACAATACTTTGCTTATCGTCCTCTTGTGAGGTTTATTGTACTTACAAATCATTCCCAGACAGCTTCTTTGCTATCCTTTCTTTAAAAAAAAAAAAAAAAAAAAAATAGAATAAGAAAGTTTTGTGGATAATACATTTTCCCTGCGGGAACTAATTCCACCAAGATATTGACTACAAGCCTGTCGTTGTTTTAAAGTATGTGGACATGTATCAAATGGTTGATTCTTCTCCCCAGAGTCACCTTCTGAAACTTTATGTGTGCACTTCAACCCCCAAGCATCCTGAGACCACGGGGGAGAAATTCTACTTTGTCCTCCCAAGCCAGTGCTTATCCCTACCTCGGATTCTTTTTGCCATCAGGTCACTGCGGATACTCCGTGCTATCCGTATTTTGGTCTTTAGGGCTGTGTCCGCTCTGGATCCTCTGTTTAATATATTTTTAGCCCTTCCACTGTGGGATGACTGTCTGCAGCATGTTAAAGCAGGGAGAATATTTGTATTGATTTCCAAATGCTGCAGATTGAGAGCAGATGTACCACGTATTCCCCAAACGTATGTTTTAACTTTCATTTATGTGCTGTGCTGAACAGTCTGCGAGCCAGGAAGTGATTTATATCTGCTAATTGCATGCACTTTGGTAGATTTGCAGCTAAAAATAAGTGGTTTGTTTTTTAATTATAAATGATTTATCCTCTCACGCTGCATGTAGCTAAAACTTCGAAGCGAAATGAAAACTTGGAGAATCTGCATTTAGTTTCTGCATCTGCCATGGACTCTTTTTTTGTAGCTTTAGTGGGTTATCCCTGTGCCCAGCTCAGAGGAATCTGGATCTCATGGACCAGATTACTTCAGAGAGATGAAGGAAACACTTTTGTGTTGCAGCTGAAGAGGTGTAGCAGCAGCTGCTGCCAAAAGCGGTGGTTCAGTGGAGACCCTGGAGAAGGGTCCCACTCACCTTTGCTGGATCCAACACTCCAGCAGCTGTGGGGAACTGGACCCAGCTGGGGATCTGGGGGAACATCGCTCCCATTGTCTCTCATCAGAGGGTTTGTTGAATGGACTTGCCTGGGTGAACACAAGGAAACACAAGAGGTGTTGTCTTGGGGGCAGCTCGCTGTTAGATCAGTCAGAACTAACCTGAAATGTCACTTCAGAGGGTCAGGGCAGGCAAGCCTGGGCTGCTGCAATCCCAGCTGCACGGCCTGACCTTCCCGCTGGCACAGCTCCGGTATTCCCGGTATTCCCGTATCTCCAGGAGCAGTGTCGGGCCCCTGAAGGTACTTAATGACTGACCAGCCTCATCTGCAGTCCCAACCCCACCTTGCCTGGGGCTCTCTCTGGGCTCAGCCCTGGTTCCTCGGAGTCTGTCGCTGCAGCCTCCCTGTGCGGGGTTGTGGGCCCTGCTGGTGCATGGATTGACTTCCCTGCTTGCCCTCAGCCCTGTCCCATCCCTGCAGACCACGGTGCTGTGTCCCAGGGACTGCTGCTGGAATGGCTCCTGAGGAATGGACCCTGAGCTGTTGTTGATTTCTCAGCTTGATCTCAGACCTGCCTCGCCACCATGAATTTGTCTGATGATCTTGGCAGGAGCTGGGCCTGCCTTGTTCACCTGGATGCTTCACCTGTGCTGAACTGGCACAAACACGGGCACCCAGGTCCCAGCAGCTGGCAGTCCCTTCCACGTGTCCCACCAGACCCTAAAAACACATGAGCTTGGCTCACCTTGTCCATTTCATCCCTGCTTATTTGTTTATTGGTCAGTTTTCCGGAGGAAGTGGATAATCTCGTCTTTTTCCTGCCTGGTGAGAAGAGGAATAGGTGCATGTTCGTATGTGTGAGGAGAAGGTGGTTCCAGACCTGAATCTCTTTCCCTAACACGTACCCAGATGTTTATCTGGGTTTCTTCCTCCTCTTGAAGCTCTATTAGTATCTGACAAGAAATACAAGATTCAAATGGCAGAAGCAAAGCCTAAGGGAGCTGATCTAGCAGGAAGTGAGGAGGAAATTCCTTTAATCTTGTCCTTGTTTCCACTCTCCTTATGAGCTTTTTATTAAACAGTTGCTGACTTTTGAAATCCTAAACCTAATCTAAGCATCCCAGGAATGTGATCATTCTCCTGGATGGAAAGTAATTATCACTCCTAGGAGCTTCAACCAGCTTTGGCAGTGTCCTCCAACTCCAGCAAAACTGTTGTCCACCACTGGAAGGAGGCAATTCCAACCCTCCTTCCCAAAAACCCAGTTTCTGATCGCCAGAGAGAGGGAAAAGCATATTTGGGGGCTGATTTGTCTGATTGACAAAGTGGGAATCGGTCACAGGTTGGACTTCATGGTTTTGGAGGCCTTTCCCAACCTCAACGATTCTGTGAGAAGTGTTCCCCTCCAAGTGCAATAATTCCACAGGTTGTGGTTACTGAATGAGGGGCAGACCTTTGGGAAGGGATGGAAACCCTTCCTGTGCAGTGACCGAGCACGGGAACAGATTGCCAGAGAAAGTGTGGAGTCTCCCTCACTGGAGATACTCCGGAACCCTCTGGACACGATCCTACGCCATGTGCTCTGGGACGGTGGATCAGTGAGGTTGGAGCAGATGATCCGCTGTGGTCCTTTCCAGCTTGATTCTGTGTTTGGTCACAAGTTGGACTCGATAATCTCGGAGGCGATTCCGTGCAAAGCGTTTCCCCCGCAAATGCGACAATCCCGCAGGGACTGGCATGAGGGACAGACCCCCGGGAAGGGAAAAGGAAAGGGGAAAGGTAAGTCCTCTCAAAGCTCCGCCGGGGCCGCCAGCCCTGAGCGGGGACAAAATGGCGGCGCGGGCTGCGGCGGGGCGGTCGCGC
>VZRN01001083.1:554802-611805 GCA_013397935.1 Dasyornis broadbenti | reverse complement strand
AGCCGGGCGGCGCGGACGGGAGCCTCCCGCTGCTGCTGCCGCTGCTGCTGCTGCTGCGCGCGGGCAGCCGCGCCGAGCCCGGGGACGCCACGCAAGGTGAGGGGGACGCGGCGGTGCCGGGGATCCCGGGGAGGGATGAGGACAGCGGGGCCGGCACCGAGGGGAGCCCGGCGGCTCCAGCGCTGCCCCCGCGCCGCCTCCCGTTAGCGAATTCGGGGGTTTATGCTCGCTCTGTGTTTAATTGCTTCGTAAAAAAGCTCTTTCCAAGTGCTGGGGCCAGTAACCATTCCCAGGCGGTCCCGCTTTGCGGTCCGTGATTGATGGTGCCCGAGGTGTGTTACCACACTTGTCCCTTAGATCCAGCTCTGAGGGCATGTTTTGCCGTCTCACCCTCCTCGTATTCCTGACAAATGTTTATTTATTTATCTATTTTTTTTTTTTCAACCAAAAGAAAGCGTTTTGTTGTTAGCGACGGATATTTATCCCGCGATCCTTCTGTTTGATCAGGGTTCTCATTCCAGCCTTTTTGCGAGTGATTTACGTGTAAACCAGGCATAAAGGGACTTTGGAATTGGGGTAGGTGGAACTGGGCAAGGACTGATTCCTTCAGGCCAAGTCAGTAAAAAGTGAGCAGTGTTTTTGGACGCCTGCATGAGAATTTCAGCGAGAGTTGGAAATGCGTGAGCTCCGGCTCCTCCAAGGGGTTTGATGGTGGCTCCTTAAATCAGAAGCCACTTCTGAGAAGCCCTGGTTGATAACGTGGCTGTGTTTAATATCTAAAGAAGGAAAAAAGAGTGAATGCTAAAGAGAGAAAGTTGATGAAGAAGCCAAAATTGAACCCAAATAGTAAATACAGAGGGATAACTGCCTTTAAAAATTGCTTGTGGCTAATAGATGAAACTCCTTCCTGTCCATATCCCGGTGCCTGGATTTCTCCCGGTGTTCCAGCGCGTCCCCAAGGATGCCATTCCTGGGACTGCGTGTGAGGGAATGGATTTGTTTGAATGATTTCGCGATGTCCCAGTGCGCCTCGCAGGAGTCTCGTGGTGCAGATTCAATGGCTGGATAAGTTCTAGCTTGGGGTCGGAATTCTTCACGACATCTCAATGGGTCAATTTTCAAAAGTTGTTTACTAGTGTCTCCAGGGAATGCTGTGTGTGCTTAACAAATAGCTGTATTTTTAAAAGGGGAAAATACGGCCATTTTCCCCTCTTGTTTTTCAGATAATTTGAAAGCTTTAGGGTCATACGAATTTTTTTGCGTGTTTCAAAGAGCCTGGAAGGGAAAACCAAAACCCCATGAACATAAAAGCAGCAGATCGCATTGGGTCCGAAACTGACCATTTCTTATCTGCTGTGAATTCTGCTGGGAGTATCTATCAGTGTATGAGTTCACCTTTACGTATGACTGTTAAAATAGTCATTAGAGTACAAGTTGCACCAAGGGGGGGTTTTCAGCTTGGCATAAGAAAGCATTTTTTTATAGTGAGAGCAATAATTCACTGGAATGATCACCCCAGGGTTGTGGTGGAATCCCCACAGCTGGAGGTTTCCAAGATGAGACTGGATAATCTCAGCCAGGCTCCTTTTCCCACAAAAGGCTGGACCAGGTGATCTTCCCAGTTCTGTTCCAACCTGGGCTGTGATCTGTGATTATGTACGGTTACCTTCCACAGGGAAGTATTTCCTGTATTTTAAGTAATATCTTTGGCAAATGCTTACAGTGTGGATTCATGGGCAGATCAAGTGATTTATTTATTTTTTATAGATAGACATCTATCACATTACAACCACATACTATGTTTTCTCCCAAACCAGGTTTTGTGGAAGAATAAGGGAACCTGAATATCCAACACCAATTAAAAAAACCAAAGAAATAAAAAGCCCGTTCTAAAATTTTTTACGAATTTCTTTTAGGTGTCTACAGTGGTTGGGTAAATAGATTTTCTCCATCAGAAACCCAACCCATACAGAATCTTCAGTCCCTACCCTTTAACCCTGACATTTTCAGAAAGAGAATGTGGACCACTATCTCCTGCTGCTGCCTTTTTGTCCGTGACCTTTCCTTGCAGGGAGCAAAACAACCCCAAAAGCTTTGTGCATTCACACTGCCTTTAACTCGTGCGCTTCCCAAGGGTGCTCACGGGCTGGCCCAAGTCTTCCAAATAAAAGCACAACGTTGATGTCAATCTAAGGAACAGGAACTCTCCAGCTTGGATGTTTTTTGCAGCATGTGGCTCTGGATATTCCCAGTTCAGCGTGATTATTGTTCTTCCAGATCATGTAACTTTGTCAGGAGTCACAATGACACAAATGTGAAAAATAGAAAAACTTTTTAAAAGCATGTGGTAAACCCACAGGTTTCTAGATTGTGTTTTAGATTGTAGGGGTGCTGCTGATTCCCTTGAAAGTTGTGAGATAAAGTTCCACAGCTCTTGATTAGTCTCTGTGGTTAATTGTTTCATCCCTGGGTCACAGGCTGCTGCTTCAGCCACTATCCTGGAATGAGTTTAAAAACAAACAAAATGCTTTTGTTGCCTTAAGCCTCTAAGAGGATGAGAGTAGATGTCACTGTTTGAGCTGGCAGCCTTGTATTTCTTGACAAAAGCGGCTTGAAGTAGCAGCAAATTATCTGCAGGACATCGTTTCTTTGTTTCTATAATTAACTTCTCCTGAAACTGCAGTGTTAATTATGTCCTCACAGGGTTTTAAAGTGTGGCAAATGAGAGCTGGGCAGGGGAGTATTTTAAAGCTTGTGTATGGATTGAAGTAGGCAAAGAGGGGAAAAAAGAGTTTCCCTGACACTGGATCCTGCTCTTTGGAAACAGATGTAGAAATCCACCGGTCTGCTGGGACTCCAAAGAGCACCTCAGAGCTGAAAACTCTTTTAAAAAGTCTCTAACTAAATGCAGCTGCTGTGCACGCAGTGATTGTCTTGCAAGCCAGAAATATGTAGAAAGTTAACTCAGACAAAAGAAAAAGTGTAAACCTTTCTTTCCCCGAGCCCTGGAAAAAACCCCTCAGTCATCCTCAATTGCAAATTCGATGTTCACACAGTCGTGCATGTTTTTGAAATGTCGTGTCTCCAACAGTTCTTAGGAATCCGCTTGGTTGTGAGCTGCAGTTGTTTTCTGCAGCAGAGCCCTGCGGTTTTTCTGCTGTCTCGGTGTGATGTTCTCACCTTGCTGCGGGGATCCAGGTGATGGGTGCTGCTACTTCCCAGGGGGAATTGCTCCCTGAGCCGAAGGAATGGAGGCAGCCCTGGCACAGCTGGAGAGTCTCACACCGGGCCGTGCGTAGGTGGAGGTGTGACGGTGATAACCCAGCCTGCATTTTGACAGAGGCTCCTCCGTCCTGAAACACTTCAATGAATAGCAAATTAAGTATTTTGCTGTTAAGATGCTGTCTTTGATCCAGGTTTCTGCTTTTAAAAATTAGCAAACCCAGGCTGCGTCTTGAAACCCACTCCCTAAAGCTGAGCTTAAGGAAATTCTGTGTTGTTTGGGGCTGGAGCAGCCCCAAAGAGTTGAATAATAAAGTGATTTTGTAGGGCTTTTGCCATCCTGGTTTCTTTTTCATTGCAATCAAGGAGATATTGAAAGTCAATGAATCTGCACATTTATAAATGGAGCAACGGTGAAATGAATAAATGAGAGCAGTTGTCTGTGATTCTTTGGAAATAATAACAAAATACTGAAGGATGCTGCTGTAGGTTTGGTGATTAGCTTTACATCCTTTATGATGAAGTGCTTTAAAATTCCTGAAATTCTACATTTGGTGTAAAGTTTCACTTGGTCAGGTGCTGCAGAGGGAGTTACAATTTTTTTTTTCTGTGTGTTTACAAGCAGAGTCACTGCTGTCCTTGCCAGGAGTGTGGCATGTGAGAGGCTTGGACATGTTTAATATCATTTAAGTGGGCTGAAACGACAGGATGGACAGGAGGGCTGTGAAGTTTGCCAAGGTGGAAGAATTGAATACTTTCAGCTTAAATGTATTTATCACTAGTGTGTGATGTAATAATAAAGCTCTCAATATTACTGTTCGATAATAGTAGGGTTCTTTGAAGTCCCCCAGGGAACAGAATGTAAAATAAAAGAACTTGCCTATATTTGGAATCTAATGCAATGTGATATTGGAAATGGCGCTCTGTCAAAGGCAGGCAGCTTGGGGAAAAGAAGTGGCTTGAGAAAGGAGCCCTTTAGTGAGGAAAGCAATAAGCCAGGCTCCTCAGCACGCTTCCATGCCAGCATCCCAGGGTGAGGAAGATTGCTTTCCAGGATCTCCTCCTGAAGTGGAGGCACTGCAGTGCCACTGTTTCCAAGTAAATCTGCGGTGCAGTGGATGAAAGGAAGCGGCTGGGAGCTTGTGGAAAGAATCCCATGGCTCATGTTGGTGGGATGGACACAGATTTGGAGGATGATTGCTATGTAGGATTCCTGAAAAAACAGTGTGAAATGGTCACCAACAGGAGCAGAAAGGCACTGCCATGGAGGAGGAGTGACAGGGATAAATGAGCTGTGGGGCCAGGGCTGTGTTCCAGCAGTGCTGTGTACAGAGCTGGCCTTGCTCTGGTGTTTCTCAACAAGTCATTACATGGAGTTCATGCCCAAGGCAGGAGCAGAAGAAAGCTCAGGTCAAGGCTGCTTTGTTACTTCACCGAGTTGCATGGAGTTTTTGTGCTTGATGTCGTGTTCTGACAAACCCCTTTGGGGAGCTGTGTGGAGCCTGGTTGATCAGAGAGGCAAAAGGACAGCAAAACATGGTCTTGCAGGACATGTCCTGTGTCACTGGTGTTGGTAGGGGCTGGTGCTGTGTCCCTGCTGGCTGGAATGGGCCCATTTGGAGGTGCTGGTCCGGGCATGGCTTAACCCACCTGGGTCTTTCTGAGATTTTCTGATCTCTTTGCTCTTGTGACCAGTGACAGGACTGTGGGAAATGGTTGAGGCTGAGTCAGGGGAGGCTTAGGCGGATTTTAGGAAAAGGTTCTTCCCCCAGAGGGTGCTGGGGCACTGACCAGGCCCCGAGGCTGCCAGAGCTCCAGGAGCGTTTGGACAGCGCTACCAGGGATGCCCAGGCTGGGATTGTTGGGGTGTCTGTGTAGGGGCAGGGGTTGGACTGGATGATCCTTTTGGGTCCCTTCCAGCTCAGGATTCCCTGATTCTATGATGTCACATTGGAGACAGGGATCCTGGGCTTATTTATTGTGCTTTGGGAACACTGAAGGCAAAGAAAATCTGTCTGGTCTTTGTGTCAGGGAAAGCTAAAAAATAATAAATAAGGCAAGTCCCTGTGTGTGCAGGCAAGCCACTGTCCCCAAGGGCTTGAACAGAAGTGCTGGTGACTCTGTGCAGATGTTGCATGGTCTCTGTAAGCCCTGCTGATGCTCCTCTGTGCTGTACTGGGATGTGCTTTCACTCACTCACAGATATTTGGGACTAGCTTTGAGTTAGGACTTTGCCATCCCAATATGCACTGGGAACGTTTCATAACTGGATGAGTTCTTGAGAAAAGTTACTGCAGGCTCCGGGGAAAGTCTGCATTTTATTAAAAGCTTTTTTTTCAAGCTGCTCAGGTCATATGTTGAAACTGATATGGCACGAGGGCTTCCTGTGACCTTCTGCTCCTTGCCTCCCAGGGCTGTCCCTGGTGTGTCCCCCTGTCCCGTTCCCAGATGCTCTGTCTGTCTGCAGCACAGCCCTGAACATCTGCTCCAGGCAGATCCAGGAAGGAGCTGGAATGGTGGAGCTCAGAGCCGGAGCAGCAGGCCATGGGAAATGGAGAGATCAGAGATAAGCGGGGGAAAAGCGCTCAGCAGCTTCATAACCTCCTCGTGCATTCCCTCCGGAGACTGGGAATACTGGAGGGGATGCTCTCCTTCTCCTGAGAACTTGAGAGTGGCTCTGGGAGGATGTGCACTTCCACAGCCACAGCGTGAACACTGCTCTGCAGAGGCTGCTGCTCTGCTGGCCCGATCCCCCCTGAAGATGCCCAGGCAAGCTTTAAAGGATGGGAGGTGTAAATGTAATGATCTGCCTGAGAGTGCCCACAGTGGGGCTGCGCCATAGAGAGCACCATGGCTGCTCCTGCAGAGTGAGAGGGGGCGATTGGGGTCTGTGTGGCCTTCGATTCAAAATTGATAAGGGGCCTTTAGCTCTTACCATGCTGACATCCATTTTTGTGCCACATATAACCCAGAGAGGGGCTTTGTTGGATTTAGTTTCAGTAATTCTGCTCTCAAAGATAGGTGATGGTGAACACAGAGAGGTCTCTAGGAGAAGACAGAAGCTTGGTCAGCTAATAAGAAAAAAATAAAATCAATGTTAGAACTGTGATTAGATCTGGTTTTGATCTAGTGAGGTCCTCTTTGCAAAACCTCTGTCAACCTTTCTCCTATGGAGCGGGATCATCCTTGTTGCACAGGGAATATCCCTCACCTGTGACACCTTTATAGAGTTAATGTATAGCTGAGCACTGTGCAGTCTGCACTCTATTTACAACAGCTCTTGCCTCTCCCAGTTTTTCCTGTAAGGGGTCAGTTATCACGGGTGAACATCTCTTCTCCAAAATTAACTTGGCTTCAAATGAAAGGAAGTGTCTTTATAATTGTTTTGTTTACTCTGAAGTGCTTGATGTGCTGAATAAGTAACAAGCATTCTGTGCATTTTCATTTTAAATTTTTTTTGGTGTATGTTAATTATTCATTCCATATGTTTGGATTTTTCTTTGTAAAACACATTATCTCTCTGTGAATTTAATGAAAATCTGTAGCATCAAGGAGACATCTCTTTTTCTCCAAAATGTGCTGAGTGGAGAGAGCATCACGTTGAGCTCCGCTTTCGCTGTGTTTCACCTACAGTGACAAGAGGTCATTTAATTCCCTGCTGATTGTCAGGAAGATGGATTTATATCATTAAATGCTTTCAGGAGGCCAAGGAATAGCTCGTGGTGGACCTTTGCTTCTGCCTGCTGGCATCTCTGAGGCTGAAACACTTCAAGCTCACCAGAGGATGTTTCTGAGCTGAGGGCCCCTGACTTTTACATTCACTTTTCTTGGCAGCCTGACAGAGCCCAAGTCTGGCAACCTTTGTAAGTGAGATGCAACAAGCCTCTCTTATTTTAGCTATTGCTCTGTCACTGTGTTTTTAATTTACTGTAATTCAGTAACTGACACAATGCTGGGATAAATAAATGGGCTGTGAACATTCTCATAGACCTTGGAAGTCCAGCTCAGGGCAAGATTTAGCTTTTAATTAGCACTGTCCATGAGATTTATTGTTAAAATTGCATCCTTTTAAAGAAGTGAATCTGAAGTTGATTAAGAGATGAATAATTGAAACCTGGTGTGGGATAACAGAATGCATTCTAGTGGATGCAGCAGTGGAGCACCGTTGGAGCTCCGGACCCCTTTTCTCCCGAGTTTTGGATCATTCCCGTAAGCTGGATGTTGTCGTTATCTTTTCTGTGTAGGATTTGTTGCTCTGTGTTGAAAAAAACGTGTTATTCATTATATTAAGAACAGTAGCACTTTATCTGTGTATAAACTGGATTCTTACTACAGCAAAGAGCTCTAGGAAGGCCTTTGGATACCCTGGTAAAAAGCCTTAAAGGGTTTTTGCTTCTTTCAGTCCCCTCGCTACATAAATTCTCCAAAAAGAGGCCTAGGCAAGGGAAGAAGCTGCAACGGCATCCTCTCACTGTAGGGGAATCTTAGTCATTAGCAAAATTATATTTCATTTGGGATTAAAACAAAATATTGTCCTGATTTGCTTGTGTTACAGAGAAAGAGATGATATCTGGTTTGCCCTTTTTCCTTTGAGAGCCTGTTTGTAGGGTGTGATTTGTGTTCTTGCATTCTCTGTTTGTTATTGATCTTTTTTAAAGTCCTAAGGAGTATTTCTGACTGTGTGGTGAACCCTGAGCAGCAGTAAAACATTCACAAACCTGAGAGTACTTTATGTGCAAAACTAAGACGATTTTCTCTTAAAATCTGTCTCCTACTTTCCCCAGCAGCAAATATAGTCCTGATACGAGGAGCTGTGTGATCAACCCCTCTCATTTCAGGCTGACAACCTCCAGGGAATGTCGATATCAATGTTTTGTTGGTTGAGCCGTTCAGGGTGAGACAGATTAGGTTGGGCATCAAGCGAACTGGCCCATTCCTTTCTTCCTGGACCGGTTACACTGGGGAGCCACATTTGACACTGATCACACTTGGGGCTCTGCTTTCAGCATCTCTGTGGGTCCTAATCATTCTGGGGAAGTTCTTTGACCTGACTTGAAAACTTCAAAAGTTGAGAGTTGGTGCTGGGGGAAGGAGGAAAAGGTGGTCTCAGTGTCGATAGCAGGTGAAGTGAACTTTCAGGGAATTTCTTCAATAAAGGAGAGGCCACCTGCAAACTCACTGCTTTTCCTTGCACTTGAGGTTGGGCAACAACATCTCATGGTGGGAGTGACTCCTGTAAACAGGGCACCTTTGCAAGGATTTCTGGGAATCTGAATATTTAAAGTTGCTTTCTTGTCATTTATGAGGCGTGTTCAGTTCTCTCATCCAAGGCCATTCTGAAGACTCTGGGTTTGGAGCTCTGAAGCACCGGGTGAATATTTTGGTCTCTAATGTATTTCTCATGGAGTACCTCTGGTACAATGGTCCCATCCAGCTTTAAAAATCCCTGGGTAGCTCTAAAAGCAATCCTCTTTTCCAGGAAGAATTTGACAGAATGCAGCCCCAAAGTCTTACCTGGTGTTGTTCTCTGTCAGTAAATGAGTGAAGCTGTGGCCTCAGGCAGCACAGCCCATCCAGCAGGGTCACAGCAGGGACAGCAGTGCTGTCACTGCCTTTGCTTGGAGAAAATCACGGAGTCCAGGCTTCTGCACAGCTCTGTACATCGGGTGTTGTTTATTTTGTTGTCAGCTCTGCAGAAATCCCCTACCCAAACCCTGTAATTGTCGGATGTTCTGTTATCCTATTCCTTCTGCCAGTTATTATCTCCCGAGATTATCAAGGGTAACTTCACCTGGACTAATTGTAATAACTGAAAAGGCCTGGGGGGAAGAATTCTGTCTCAGCAGTGCGAGGAGGGATTAAGTGTGTATATATCCCGTGTAATTTGCTGAGAGGTGTCTATGTACAGATCTGTCAGAAGAACTATAAAATCATTTGAAATGTTGCAAGGGACGGATGTGTGGTGATAGGAGGCTCAACTTTCTGTAGCTTTTGTTGCATTATCCCACTGAAGTGAGTTTTATAGGCTTTTTTCTGCCCTTGCCTGTATAAGCTGGTGTCAGGCTCCTTGAGAAGGCACTTATGTTCTTGAAGGATTATTGTGCTAATTTAGCTTTCATTTCATCAGGTATCAAGGCCTGATATTATCCTGCCGTTTGTTACTCTGCTCTTCCTGGGAATTACTGACACCAGAGATGCTGGGGATTACACTGAAGGTGACTGAGGTGCAGCAAGGACATTGTTTTTGATCTCTCCTTGCTCTGCTGTCTTAAAGGTGCTGCAAGATCCTAAAGATCCCAGTTATGGCTCAGTCATTCAGCAGTGCTGATTAAGACACTCAATCTGAGCAGCAGAGCCTGACAGATTTTCTGCCAGAATCCTTTGGAGGATGCGTGTAATGAATCTTTTAGTAACTTTAGTAGGCAGTTGCTTTCAGCCAGCTGAAATATTTCCTGTGTAAAGGAAGACAGACTTTCCACGTGAAAGTCATGATGTGCCCACCTCTGGTGTGGGATATTATTGCCCTAAAAGAACTCCAAAGAATAAGTTCAGTCCCGCTAATGATGGGACTGGTTACTGGTACACAAAGAAAGCAAATTGAAAATTTACTTTGATACGTTTTCCTCCTTTTTAAAATCAAATCCACTTTTTCCCATAGAAAATGCTTTTGCTGCTTTGTTTCCAGACACACTTCATCCAGCAGTGAACCAGTGTGGAGGATCCTGGAATATTTTACCCTGAAAAACAGGGAAGTGCGGCTCCTCTCATTGACTTTGTTGGAGTCAAAGTACATGTGGTGCTTAAAGAAATGGGAAATGAGAGGAATGTTTTGTTTTGCTCCATTTACTGCTCCAGCTCCTGAGTGCTCCCCAGCATCTTCGGTGTCCAAATGGACACTGGTACCACTGAGATGGTTTTTCTCCTGTGGGTTTGTGCAGCGCAGGAAAACTGGGGAATGGGGACAGCCCGGGGTTGTGCCGGTGCCCTTTTCCCAGAGATGGGAAGCACTCGCTGCAGAACGTGTGAAATTTGAATACTTGGGATTCTGTCTTTAGGCAGGATATTGTGTTCCCTTTGCTTCCTGCATGAAGCGCCATGGGAGAAGGGATGGTTTTGATCTGCGTGTGATGCGGGGCTGTCTCAGCTTCCAGGCATGAAAGACGAGTGTCACTTCCAGCTCTGGCTGTGGGAGCACACGGGGTCTGTTCTTCCATGGCAGGCCCAGGGAAGGACAAAGCCAGGGCTTTGCGTACAGGAAAAAAGCTGCTCAGGAGGGGATTGGGTTTCTCCAAACAAAATATTATTCAAAAATATTAATGGAGTTAAAATCAGCAGCCAAATGCAAATGGTTCCACTTCTTGTTCCATCTATGATCTCGTGCTCTCTACCAACCTTAACTATAATATCTCACTTTTTTCCTCCAGAAATGTATACTAGCAAAGCAAAAGGCATCTCATTTGCCTACTAATAAATAATACAGAATTCACTCAAATCCTAATGAAAAGACACAAACCGTTTCTGTGAGGAGTATTTCTCACACTGAATGTGGGACTTGAAATAATTTGCAAATTTTAACTCCACTTGTGTGTCAGGAGAACATTTGCAGTACTTGGTGAAAGCTGTTGCTACTTGAGACAATGTTTGTTCTTGAAACCTATATTTAATAATTGTGTGTGCAGTTCATGGACAGCAATAATTCTCTGAGCAAGAACTTTCCACATTTTGGGGGACTATAAAGATAAAAAAGGAAAATTTTAATGCTGTGTGTTTAAATTTTGACTGGGAAGCAACTCCTGTTTCAGTCTCTTACGTGGCATTTTTGGCTTTTATTACTTTTCTCATCACTGCATAGAGTTCTGAAATGAGTGATTTTTGTGTATGTACAGAAAGGATTTTATAATCTTCAGGATTTTTCCGTTTTGCCTGAATCTATCAAACATTTGTTCAGATGAAGCGAAAGGGGAGGCAGCTTCAAGTGTCTCTTTCCTGTTGCACAAAGCTTGATCCTTTCTTGGGTTCTGCAGAATTTCCTACTTTGAGCCAAACTAGGAAACATTTTAGATACTTTGTGCTCATTCATCTTTGATGTTTGGGATTTGGGACTTCAGTGGTTTATTTTGGACACAAGCCCAGGTGCAAATGTGCTGGAAAAGGGGTGCACCTGGCATGGGAGGGTCTGGCAGCCCTTTCCTGGCCTGCACCAACAGCTTCTGACCTGGGCCAGTTTAAATCCAAGATATTTCTGGGGTTTCCATCTCGTTTCTAGACACTGGCATGTCTGAAGATGCAGCAGGGTCATCTCTGGAGAGCACAAGCACTAAATATTTGGAAATTCACTGTTAGTGCCTGCTTGCCAGGGTGGATTTTTTATTATTTTTTTGTTATTTTTTGTGTTTTAATGAGTTGTTCGAGCTTTGGAGGCGAAACAGCATGCACTGAACTCTGGGATTTGCTCTGTCTTTGGTAAAAGGCTTATTCAGAAACGCTGGGAGGTTTGAAGGCACCATCCCACAGCGCAGCTGCTTTTCCACTCACATTCCTTAGGAGGAACAGAGCACGCTTGGGACTGTGCCTTTGAGCTGCTCTGATGGATCGTTTCTATTGGCAATTCAAGCTCCTGGGGATTGTTTGGGTTTCTGTGGGTTCTTGTGTCAGCCAACCACTGCTTCCATGTTTTCTCTGAACGTCCCTTTCATTTGGGGATGTGCTTGGCTTAATTGGATCTTGAAAGTCACAGGAGGAGCTCTTGACCAAACCTGTTCTTCCTTACCCTCATGAAAATTCAGAATAAATGCATCCTGTACCTAATGCTGGTACTGAATTATTAAAGAGTCCATGATAAATGCTCCATCACATACTTTGCATACATTTTGCTTTTTAGTTGTGTTCAAATGCATATTTTGTGCACATGGGGCAGTTAGAGGTTTACCTGAACCCCTGATGCGGTGTTAGAGGTGCGCTGTGGTTCCATCCTTACGTGCACATGAAGAACAGCAGAGAAGCACAACAAGCCATGAAGTCCTGCAGCAGTGGCAGCTCCTCAGTTTGTCTGGTTTATAAGCAGATGCTTCTTCTTTCATCTGAGGAGCGATTGGTGCATTATCCGCAGAGGGACTGATTTTCCAGGAGATGCAATCAATTTGTTCCCAAGCACAGACATGTCTGGACTAATACAATACAGGCACACCACTAACAATGCAGATTGCAATGCTTTCTTCTTCTTTTCCATTTTTTACTGACTGGGGTTATTAAGAAAACAAATAAATCCATCTGCACCACTTTACTTTTTCAGAGGAGAAGGTACTGAGGAGCAGGATTACAGATGTTCACGTGCTCAGACCCTGTAGTGGTATTAGCAAATGAAAAATCTGCAATATTATTTGCCATGGCAGCTACAGTGATTGACCTGTTTTTCTTTCAGAAACTTTGTTTATATTAGAAGCTTTATATCTCATATAAAATTAGTTTTATGTGAATGGGAACTACACTTGTGATGATTTAGTTTAGAAAATAATGTCAACACCCCAAAGGATTTCTGGGCTTTGATTTTTCCAGTGTCCAATAGAAGCCTTGGATAGGGGCTGGATAATGTCTCGTTCTGACTTCTGTTGCAGCACACAGAGAAGTGTCTTGACAGCTTCCAAACCAATAATATCTTACTTATGTTTCAATATATGAATAACAGCCCAGGCTTTCTAGAGATTATCTTGCTGTAGTGCAGTTCTGGAACATGCTGCAGCCAGATGAATGGAAACCCTTCAGCATTTTGAAGAACAGGAATCCATCCCTTTATAAATGTGTGTTGTAGCAGGGACGTGCAGGAACAGTGTTTCACTGAGCCACGCTTGTGTTCTCTTAATTAAGAGGTGCAGTTAGCAGAGCACATGATACTCCTTCCTCCTCATGCTGTTTCTTTCCTCTTTCCTAATCTCTGTTCTCCAGTGTGGTTTTTCTTCTTCACGGTCCTTGGGAGTCTTGTTTGTTCAAAGCGATCCCCTGCTGACTATTCCGAGGTCTGGTTAAGCCGTTTCTTCAGCTCTGATTTAAAAGAAGTTGTTGCCTTTGATTACTGCAATCCTTCCACTGCTGGCTGCGGGATTGGCGTCTTTGTGGTGGCAGAGATGGAGGAGAGGCCAAAGAGCTGCCGGTGCTTCTCTGTCCATCTGCTGGGGTGATGTCCCATCCAGTTGGGATGTCCTTGGGATCCCTGGGCTGGGACAACGAGTCTTGGCAAGGAGAGCCTGGTGGGGAGCCGTTCTGGGCGAACTGGTGCTGGAAAAGCTGGAAAAGGGCGTTGCTGCAGCTGTCTCTGGTGGTTCCCAGCAGGCAAATCCTGTGGCAGGGTCTGGTGTTTTATCAGCCACAGCAAGAAGCGAGAACTCCTCCTGCTGATCTTCTTCCCCAGGCCATGGCTGTGGGGAGGGAAAACACCTCAAGCTGTTCCTCCTCCTCGGGGCTGGTTTGATTTCCCCTTTCCTATCAGCCCCACTGCCTGCATTTGCCTTTTTTCTTCTGTTGCCAATGAATGCTGCTAATTTATTCTTGTCTTGAGGAAAACTTTGAAAACAGCGACTCCCCTTTTCATTTAATATCTGCTGCTTCCTAGGTGGCTGTGGTGGCAGAACCTCAGTGCTCAAACTGGGGACATCTGTGTTTGTTCAAGAAACAACGGGAGATGCAGCGGATGGAAAAGAGATGAAGTTTGCTGAGGCACCAGGAACTGGCAGGATAACTTAAAGAAAGTGTTAAATAACAATCACTGCTCGAGGCCCCAGTCCAGCAGAGCACTTACCCATAGATTGGAACTGTAAACAGTGCAGTTGATTTAAACGGGCCCAGTTTTGTGTTTAACGTTGGATCCCGCCTGAGTGCCTTCCTGGAGCAGGGCCTAAGTGAGTGAGGCTTGGGCTTGTTTTTCATTTACAGGAGTGAGACTTGAAAGTGAGACCTGACTGGTGCTTAGTGCTGTCCTGGGGCATCCGAGAGCCCACCGAGGCTTTTTAGGGCTCTACCCCTGCTGCTGCTGCTTTTCCTGCCACTTGCAAATGTGTTGTTTTTCCCTTGCTTGTTTTCCTGCTCCCGAGTCCAATGACTTCTGCGGAATGGGAATCCGAAAGATGCAAATCATTCATTGCATGCCAGGGGAGTGCTGTCACTGGTCACGTTTTTCAAGGGCCTCAACCCAGCTTGTGTGGTGGAAGAGCAGGGAGGGAAGGAGCAACAAAAGCAGGGATGTGGAGGTGTCTTTCTGCTTTACTGGTATTAAATACATCTACAATTCCCAGTTTGTTGTGAGCCCACATAAAGCTCTAGGTGAGGCTTGAAAATACAAATGTAGATAATCTATCTTTTTGTGAATCTCCAATCCATTTTAGAAGAGTTTCTTGAGGAAATGGGACTTTTTCACACACTGCTTTCCATATGACTTCGATTTAGCGGGAAGAACTTGCTTAGTGGGCTTGATCCCACAAACTCTTTCTCTTGCAAGCTGTCTTTACTCCAGAGGGCTGAGTGCTGGCTCCAGGGAAATCTGCCCTGCAGGGAATGATTCTGCTGCAGGTTTGCCACGGGCTTGCAACAATCCACGTGAAGCTGGATAATAATGTTTACCCACCTGTGTAATACAAGTTCAGATCCTTGAATGAAAGGCCCTGCTGTGCAAAAATACAAGGTGGCACTATTGGGGGGAGGGGGGATTCTGTACCTGCAGCTTTAGACTATTTACAGTGAATGTAGGGAAGGTTTCATTAATGAATAGGTGAGGTGGAGCTGGTTTGCACTCGTGCAGGGTGTTGCTTTGAAAAGAAATAATGCTAGAGAACAGCACTACCGCTGTCACTGTCTTGGTATTGGCAAAAATGTGAAGGGCAGTTTTCTAATCCCTTAAGTGTAGAAATTCTGCTGCTGCTGGTCCTGCTGAATATTCCTGTTATTGAATAGGCTGCCTACCTGTTCCTCAAATGGAGTGTGTGTCCATTTTGTTCTTGACTCTAAATGGCAACAGCAGGGAGAGGAAGGGGAGCTGGCAGAGGAAAAAGGTTGCAATAGTCAGGTGATGAAGAGGAGAGAAGATACGAGAATCAAATTCGCTAATGGATAACACTTACAGAATAGAATATTTATTGTGTGTTGTACCTGGGGGGCTGGACAAGGTTTGTGGCACAGTCCAGGCTGTACAAACTCCTGGGAAGGAACAGACTCCTTTCTCTCGAGCTTCCACAGTGTAGATCTCGGTGGTGGTGGTGGCAGTGGGGAAACGGCAGTGACTAAAACAGGGACAGGAGTTTGCCTCTCTCATCTATTCAGGAAAGATGGAGAGAAACTTTTTACAAGGACCTTTAGTGATAGGACAAGGGGGAATGGCTTCAAACTGAAACACAGGAGGTTTGGATTGGATATTAGGAATAATTTCTTGGCTGTGAGGGTGGGGAGGCCCTGGTGCAGGGTGCCCAGAGAAGCTCGGGCTGCCCTTGGATCCCTGGCAGTGCCCAAGGCCAGGCTGGACAGGGCTTGGAGCAGCCTGGGATGGTGGGAGGTGTCCCTGCCATGGCAGGGGTGGAACTGGATGGGCTTTAAGGTTCCTTCCAATGCAAACCATTCCAGGATTCCATGATTCTATGTGATGAAGTGTGGGAGGAGGAAGGGTAGCCTGGAGCAGAGATTTAACCAAAAGTCACAAAACAGGTTAAAAATAAAGCCCAGGCTCTCCCAAACCTCCAGCAGCACTTCATATGCGCTCCCCAAAACAGTTCTTGAGAAGTAAATGAAATATAATAGAGAAAATGATGAAATAAGCAGGACCTCTGTTAATCTTCAGCTGTGGGGGATGTGTGTGTGCAGCCCTCACTAAAGACCCCTGGAATTGTTCCTACAGAAGCCTCAGGGCAGGAAATACACCTGACAGAGCTCTAATTTGGAGACCTGTGTAAAACACCTTTTCATAAGGCTTTGTTTCATACTCGCTTGGCTGAATCTTCTGACAAATTTTCCTCGAGCTTGACGTGCACAAACTGTGTCGTTGTTTTGGAAAATGCAAGCCTGACCACTGTAAATGGGTTTATATTTCCAACAGGGCAGTTATTTAATTTCCTGTTGGAAGTCTGCAAATGTTGGCACTGTTCACTCTCTGGCAGGGAGCCAGAGGAGAGCACGGTATCATTAACAGGCTACAGCCCAGTGGAGATTTCTTTTGGTTTCATCCAAAAGAATGGATTTTAAGACTGGGCTATAACAAAATAGAATTTTTGATTGAACTTCATAAAGGCAGGCAGGGAGATCAGGCAAAAGGGGGTGACAAGGTGTTCTCTGTGATGAGAACAGCTTTTGTCCTTCCTTACCAACTCTTGGGCTGGACTAATCCTCGTTTTGCTGCAGATTTCAGCTTGCTGTGTAGTTTTCCACTAAAGCACCACAAAATGAAGGCTGAGGTTTGATCCTGGAACTGGCTTTTTGGGAATAAACACATGCCCTATGCAGATATCTTCCTTGGGATACATGTGCACGGCCCCTGGGGAAGGATGGGTGCCTCTGAGAGTGACAGCTACACATATAAAGTCCTGAAGTCACCCAGGTGTGTTCCCAAAGGATCCCGCGGCATCCAGAGGCCTGAGCTGTCTGGAAAATGCCATCTTTGGAGACAATCATTTGGAAAGCAAAGTCTTGTAAACAAAAAAAGTATTTTTGTTCAGAGTTTGTTTTAAACACACAGACTCAACTCAGCAGAAATGAATCTGACTGGTTTGCTGTGAAGACACATCGTTTATTTTGGGTGCCTGGCACAGGCTCACCGTACTTGATGATGCTTCAGGCGAGGCCCTTTCCCCATGTCGACCTTCTGGTGCTCCATTTCTGCTTCCCAGCTTTGCAGCTGGAATTCTCCATTTCACTGTGGTTTGCAGCAGGGACAAATTCTTAAATCTGCAACTTCATTTTCTTCTGCAAGCTTTTCACCTTGCAAAGAGCTATTTGTTGAAAACAAACGGCCAAATGATGTGGGAGGCTCTTCATCACTTGGGAACCTTTCAATCAGGGCTGCCTTGGGGAACAATGTGCTCACAGCCACAGTGGGATGTGTGCAGGAACCACTGGATGCAGGGAATTGTGGCGTGTGTCGTGCAGGGCATCAGATTTAGGATTATTGTGGTCTCTCCTAAATCTCCTACAAAGCAGTACTTGAGTGGAATCTGTTTGGATTTGCCCTGCTCTGGGCTGGAGCAGCTGGTTTTTCTCAGGGATCCGGGCATGGAAGAGGAGCCGCTCGTGGAGAAGCGTGCACAATTTCTATATTAGAGTTAATATTTGCACTCACTTTGCCTGGCTTAGGGGGGAGCTGGAGTAGGAAAAGCTGGATGATGGAAAGCAGAGGATAAAAAGCAGGTTTTGACCACCTGTCATGCTTTGGTGTTGTTTCTTGACTGATACTCTTGGCTGCTGATAATATGTAGCTTAGGCCATTGATGTGTTGAAGCAGGATGGGAAGTACCCAAATAAATTTTGTGTGTCAGAATATTAGGTTGTTTTTTTTTTTTTCCCTGGGTCCCGAGAAATGTGCGGTGCGGCTAAAGGGAAAGGCACATAAACCCACAGCATATAAAACATGTAAAAAATGATGTGCCTGGACTGATGCGTTGCAAAGATGTTCTTTCATATTTTTATGATAACTTATTTAATAAGATCTGTAGGTTTTCTTTCCTTTTGATTCATTTTTCAAACAGATGAATGCACTTATCTGTATTTACATCATCTCCAGGCAGCCCAGAGAGTGTTCTTTCCATATGCTCATGGAGCTTACAGCAGTAATAAGTGTTTGGGGACAGGAGACCCTCTGGTCCTTTACAGTTTCTTCTGGGTGTTAAATTTCATGCAGAAAATATGGTTCTTATTGCAGCTTGGCAGGCATCAGACAAAAGCAAATCTTCTCAATGTTCCATCGAAAAGAAATACTGTGCTCTCCATTTTTATTTCTCTGCTCTCTCTTGGTGATAGTATCCAGAAGTTACCAATTTTTTTTAATGGTAGTTTTGATCAAGGAAGCTGGGAACTGTTTGCAAACAATTTTTAATTTTCCCCTGTGGCTTGCTGTGGGTCTGTGTAGCACCTTTTGGATACATGGAGAGGAGTACAGGTTAAACAGCTTCTTTGAGATCCCGAAGGAGAACCCAGAGCAGGTCTGGGAATAAAAGCTGGGCGTCCGCTCTTCCACATGCCTCTTTTACCAGTATTTCAAGATCAAAGCATTTTTATTATTTTTAAATAGTGTGGGACCTTGTTTATCTGTGCCGTATTCAGCCATTCATCTCGCATACAGCAGTTCTTATTCCCGAGCCCAAACTTCTCAAGCGCTGCTTCCCGTCCTTGCCCTTCTCAATCCTGCAAAAGCCTCTTGCCATTCCCAGCTGCCCAGGGTGGTGGAGTTGGGGAGGGCAGTGAGATGTTGACAGAAAGAAATCATTATCTTTGGTTTTGGAGTTGGTAATTATTGCAGAATTTGTCACCTTCGTGAAATAAATGCAATTTCTGGCATTTCTTGAAATTGCCCAACGTGGGGTTGAAATGCTCTTTTCTCAATTGTAAAATGACAAAGTGCTCATAAATTTGCTGTTGTGACTTTGGGAAATATTTTAATTAGCAATCTCGAATGACGGAGTTCAAATTCCTTAGGAAATAGGGATGATATAAAAATACTGTGATTTATTAGACTAAAGTTCATAAAATCTTATGGGAAGCAAATCTGAAGGGACAGAATATTTAAGGGAATCTATAGTTACTTATGGAGAACATTATTATATTTCTGATCTGGGAATGCTGGGTGTGAATAAAAGAGAGAGAGGTGCGGAGGTATTTTAAATCTGAATGAAACTGCCAGAAATCAATGCAATACAAAAGTTTAGGATAAACACAGCAACGAAGTCAGAAAAGCTGAAGTGCAGAACGAGATTGAAGCTCCAAGTGATAATGAGAGGAGCAGAAAAAGAGAAAGCCAGGAGAAAATGCTGACTTGTGACTCAGTGCACAGGAAATGTTCTGGAGGGTGAAACCAAAGGCTGAAATCCTTAAAGCTCTTTTTTTTGCACTGCTTTTGACCCTGCCCTGAAAAACCCAGCAGACACCAGGAATGCAAAGACATCAGCACCGCAAATCTCAGTCTAGAATGAGAAAAAACACATCGGGAATACTTGGATAAATTAGATGTTTTAGGATTTTTCCTGTCAGTTCCTCAATCTCTGAGGAAGTAGCTCAGCGCAGGTCAGTCAGAGGAGTGAGATATTCTGTGTGCTGATGGGGGGAAGCCTGAAAAATTGAGAAGGAAGGAAAAAATGAGTGTGAGGATTTCGACATCAATCTGCTTAACAACAGATATTTGCAAGCAGCTGGGAGATAACAAGGAGACAAACAGCGAGCTAAAATGGTTTTGTCAGAGCCAAATCCTGCCACACCGATCTCCTTTCCCTTTAGAGCAGCCTATCAAGTGCTGGGGGGGAGCCGGTGACGTGTCTGGGGTTGGTGTAAACTGGCGATGGCAGGGGCAGGCACGGGGGCTGAGTGACACTCTTCGTAAAGGCAGGGCTGGAGGCATTTCCATGCAGAGCAAAGAGAGAACCTCCAAATAACCCGAGAGCCTTGGGCCCAGTTTGGCTCTTCTGGGAGCAAACTGGGAATGGGCAAATGAGCAAACCAGTTGTGCTGGAGGACACCGGGAGGGACGGGAGGCAAGTTCCAGAATGATCTTGCTAAACTGGAGAAAAACGGTCAGAAGAAATATGATGAGATGGGATGAGTGCAGAATAGGAAACTCCTGGAGGAGAAGTCACCTGTGGAAATGACAGAGCAGGAGCTGCCTGTCCGAAAGGATTTGGGAGTTGTCGTGGAATGGGAAGGGAGCCGAGCCAAGAGAGCTGCAGTGTGAGGAGAAGGCAAACGTTGTGCTTGGCCGTGCCGGCAGCAGCACGAGCAGCGGGACACAAGAAGGCTCTGTCCCTCTGCTCTGCATGGCAGAGACCTCAGCAGCGGGAAAACCGCCTTTGGGAAGCGGCTCTGGGGAAAGGCACGGACCAGCTGGAGAAAGTCCAGGGAGAGCAGCAAGAATTGTTTGTAGAAAGAAGAAGACGTCGCTGATAAGGGTGGGTGAGCTGTGGTTGCATCACCGAAAAGGAGGAGAAAAGGAAAGAGAGGAATATTCTGTGAGTTGTTAGTACATCAGCTGTTACAGGGTATTCCCAGTTATTCCCAGTGGCAGTGATTGCTAAGACAAGATATGTTTGACTGAATTTAAAGCAGAATAAGCTTAATTTAGACTCTTTAGGAAAGAAAAAACTTGCCAGGGTGAGGAGAATAAAGCCCTTCACAGTCTTGGGAAGCTGTGAGGTCTGTGATTTAACAAGAAATTAGATTTACATCTGTTGGGACACAGCTTGGGAATGGACATGGCAAGAGGACTCTGCCCCATCCATCTGCTTTACCCTGGTGACTCCAAAGGGATCCTAGAGAAACAACGGCTTCCATTTAGTCTTTGTGAATATTTCCCTCAGCTGGTTGTTCAGACCTTTACAAATATCCTCCTCAATTAAAGCAATAACAGTATCACCCTGAAATTGTTTCTCACTTAAGACCTGATGGAGTAGAAAATGCTTTTTGATATGAACACTCCCAGACAACAAACATGACTCAGACCTCAACTGTGCTACATGATCCTGAAATCCCCTTCAGCCCTTACTCCTGGGAATTCCCATAAAACGGTGTTTCTGCAGCGCACATCCCTGCTGCTGTGGGTGGTAGTCATTCACCTGTGGTGTTTCTCTCAAAGCCTATTTGTTTTTGCTCCTAGCAAAGTGCATTTCTGGTTCTGTCCAAGGAGATGACAAATATATCTACTTTATTAATCACATGAGTCACTTGAGAACAGCAGAACATCAAACCTTCTGAAAGGATAGAGCATGTCAGAATCTCTCTAATGGTTTTGCTGTATCTGTGTAATGGTCTTTGATTCACTTCTGCCTTCCCAAGTAGTTCAAGTCTGCCAAGAAGCCTCATCACTCGACACCAGCCCACAAAACTGAATAGACTTGGGTTCACTGTCGTTTTGAGTTAATGCATCAGTGATGAGTCCAGGCCAAGAGCAGAAAAAAAAAATCTGTTTTCCGAGGTTGTGTGAGCCATTAAGAGGGGTAGCTCTGCTGGGACTAGTTTACATATAAGTTAAATACCAGATAGGAGGGGTTGTCTGTACCGAAAAATAAGTAGTCTGTTGTTCTACAGAAAACAGAGGCCTGTTTCTCTCTGGACATGTGTCTCACTCACAATTTAGGCCCCAAAGGATGTGTCTGTTGAAAAGAGAAGGCAGAGATTGCCAAGAAAAAAAAGGCATGCCCTGCTCAAATAACAAGTATTACTTTCCCCTTTCTCCTTCCTCCTTCCCCCCAACATACATGGAGACATACACTGCCCACCCCTTTTTTAATACTCAATTTTTTATTCCAGTGGGCTGACCTGTAATCTCAGGAGTCTGAGGCTGTGTTTAGCTGTTCTCCCTCCCACTGCAAACCCCAGCAGGTTTTTTTTTTTTCCCCCCCCAGTAATCTCCATCTGACATCACCCCGTTTATGAAGTCTGCTGCTGCTCTGGAAAGATCAAACTCAGCCTTTTAATATTTATTAATCAGACTTTAGGTAAGGAGGTTTGTGTCCTGTGGAATGGTGTCGGTCGGTTGTGCCGGAATCCCGCTGTTTTCCAGGATGCAGAACGCCTGAATTTTATAAATTGTGGAATCCTTGTAATGCTGCTCCAGGGGACTTGGGGTCACCTAGTCCAACCTCTGCCTTGGAATCCAACCTCTGCCTGTTTTCCCTTCTATATGGTTCTGTCACAAAGGAAGGAAAAGGTATTTAGGCAGCAATAAATAGATCCTTGTTCATAAAAACATCCCCCAAACCTGATTTCTGATGTTTGGCTGAAAGGGCTGTGAAAATGAAGGTACCAAGAGCAGCGAGGGCAGGGGCTGTCACTGCAGCTGCCCGGGGAGCACACCTATAATATCCTTTATAGCTGGGGGAAGGCAATGCTGGAAAAATTTTCAACAAATTGGGATGAAACCTTGGAGGAACAAGTTCAAAATCGATTCTTTGTTTTTCTTCCGGGAAAATGAAAACCTGTTGCAGTTGAGAGGATGATATTTTGTGCACATCTCTGTGGCAGCAGCAGGGACAGGGGTGTTATTTAGAGGAAGGCATGGCTGGAAATAGGAGGGAGCCAATGCAGACAAGGAAACCTCAGCCAAATTCCAGAGTTTCCTAAGAGTAAAATCTCTGGGAGTGAATAATCATGCAAGGGAGGTTATTGAAGCTGCAGTGCTGGAGATGTTTAAATTGGACAGGGCAGAACCAGGGGGGATTTCATTCCTGGCAGCAAATCCTGCTTGGCACTGGCTTGGATGCACAGGTTGGTCCAGCACCTTGGGAAGTCAAAGGGAGGCTTTGAGCTCGCCCTGGATCAGCCCTGTGCTGGCTGAAGATGGCTCTCCTGTTTCTGGGATCCCTGTCACGTTTAAGTGTCAGTGCAGATTTCCAGCTTTCCTCATCTGGAGGAGGGGATGAGTGATAGGACCAAATTTGCTGTCACTATAAATGATCTGAGTCTGCTGTCTCAATATTTTTACATATATGGATAATAAACATTCCCCTTTTAAGATGGGAATGTGTCTTTTTTTCCCCCTGGATTTTCATAAACAAATCCTTAACCTGCATCTATTTCATCAATACTGAAATGACAAGATTTTTCTGGGCTTTTTTTGTTTCTCTGCTTGGTGCAAAGTCCCTGTAGGGAGAGCCTTGGTGGTCTGGAAAGAACCCCAGCTATAGATTTGGTCGATAATGTGTAATGTAAATAAAATTAGTAGCATGTGCTTGCCTGTTTGTTTGTTTGTTTTACTAAGGGAAAAAGGTCTGCACCAACATAATGCACACCAAACCCAGGGCACAGGAAGGAACTGTGGGACATCCTCGGGTTTGTTACCTCAGATCGTGTAACTGCTCGTAGGCTTCACATTCCAGAGCAATAAAGAGCTGTATTTTTAGTCTCCCAGATTTAAATAACACAGTGTGATCCCCTGATATTGCTCAGTCTCTGTGGGAAAGAGCTGTGGCATATTGTGTTTTTCCTCCCTCATTTCCCTGCCATCTGTAGTTAATAGAATGAGAGTTGGTGGGATGCCTGTGCCTGGATGCAGCCACCATTGCTGGAGGGAAGTTTCAGGCCCTTTGCATTTTCCAGTGCCCATATCTCAGCAAATCATTGCTTAAACAATGGAGCAAGTTCCTCATGGATCTGTGAATTCCCTCTGCTGGCACGTGGCAGCCACTTGGCTTCTTGGCATAAAAATCTGCTCTTAGGTAGTTAAATCTTTCCTCTTAATGACCAGCTTTTGTTGGAGCTTATAAAACTTCCTGGTGTTACAGCCCTATTTTATTTTTTTCCCATCAAGAAAAAATTACTTGAATCTATAAAACCTTATTTGTGTTCCTAGAATTGTTTGGGAAAGTAGCAGCTGATTTTTTTTTTTTAATTTTTTTTTTCTTTTTGTGGTTTTGTTGGGTTTTTTTTTTTTTTTTTGTTTCTTTGTCATCCTCTGAGCTTTGGCACCATTGACACTTTCCTGCCTCTTTCTGTGGTAATTGGAAGACACTTTTTCAGTCCTTGCACAGCAAGGGAGACAGCCTGGACCCTTCTTCGTTCTGCCTTGCCCAAAATCCACAGGGCACGTTTGTGGCCGCCCTTTTGGATCCTCTCCGGAACATAAATTCTTTCCCACAGCCAGTTAAGCATTTCTAAATGTGGGTTTTTTTCCATTGGAAAGACACATTTGGGTATTAGACACATGCTTGGGGTGTCATCTTCACTGAGGATAAAGGAGAGGGAGAAAGGGTTTTAACTGGGCACAGCAGACTCATCTCAAAATTTCCTGAGGTTCTGTGTGTGCATCCCCCTGGCTGGCACTTGGGAGGCCGAAAGCTCTGCATCTCCGAGCACTGGGATGCCATGATTTCCCTCAAATGAGCCACACGAGGGGTTGTGCAGAGTTTCAGCCCACAAAGGCGGGGTTGTGCAGGGGCAGGTCTCTCTCTGTGCAGGTATTTGATTGCTGACAGCACAAGGAGGGTGAGGATGGCTTAGTAACCATTCATTTTATTAAACATTGCTGCTGAACTGAACTTCAAAGCACTGAGGACTGATTCCTATACTGATTTTTGGCTAAAACACCATTTTTTCTATTTTCTGCTCCTTACACAGTTCTTACCACCATAAGTACCCCAAAACCTTACGATCCTTCACAATATTTCCCTCATGTTCCTCCATGTGCAGGCAAAAAGTGCCATTCCCATTGCACAGCTGGGGAACGGATACCCAGACAGGTAAAATAACTTTGTGTGGCTGCCGGCTGGGAACTCAGCACTGAGCACAGGTTTGCAGCCTGTGCAGTGGTGGGTGCAGGTGAGGAGGAGGAAGGAATGGTTTTGCCTCTTGGTGAAACTGCCTCCTCCTCCTCCTCTCCCCTTACTCCAAGCTCTGCAGGGGAGAAGGAGCTCGATTATTCCTTCCAGGGTGGGTTCAAACTCTAGTTAGGAAATCCCCATTCACTTGTTTAGTTATTGCCTTTTTTTTTTTTCTTCATAAATCTGATTTTAGTTAAAAAACCTTGAATTCACAGTGGCATATTTATGCAGTATTTTAGCAGGTACTTCTGTTGCTAAAGTGGCAGGTACTTGATTCAGCTTTTAAGTCCAACACGGCGAAAAATGTTGTGTTAGACCTGAGTTGGTGTCCATAAAACAATTTTCCATTGGGTGTGCTTGGAGCAGTTTTTTCATGTCTTTTGGGTTAACTCTCCCTGTTTTGAGCACTTCATGTTTTACGTGCCTTGGTCTGCAATGAATTATTTCCAAGTCGTTTTCAGCTGCTCCTCCTCTGCCAGCACAGAGTGGAAATCCAGGTTGTGTTTGTCTGACACAACTTCCCACACTTTGTCCCTGTCACTGCACGTGCTGATAATGGCCAGATTTCAGGGCCTGAGGAGCTGCAGACCAGCCCAGATTTTAGAATAATTGGCCTGTCTGTATTCCAGAGTTTGGAATTTAGTTTTGGAAAGCCTCTTTGCTTCCTGGCAGTGCTGCTCGGAGACTTGGTGAGCAGCATGAACAGGGTTAATTCCGAGCCCGCTGGAAGAGTCTCCAGGCTGGTGCTGAGGGAATTGACCTGCCCTGGCTGGAACAGCAGGGAATTAATAGAAGTTTTCTGCTCTATTCAGAGCAGGGTAGTGAAGCAGCTGAACTTCCCACCAAACTCTGTTTCCTATTGTACTTTTGATGCCAGATTTCTGTAGTGCTCGGCTCCAAAAGACAAATATCCTTCCAATTCCAGCTACACTGCATTTAGGCTTAAAAAATTAAAATAATCTGTAACAATACCAGTTTTATTTAAACAAGGCTGGGCGAAGGGAGCTTTGCTGCTTGCAACTAAGAACCTTCAATATGGTGCAGAATAAAGTGTGCAAATAAATAGGGCACACTTACACTTGTGTGCTGAGATAATGCTGCTGAGTTAATCTTATCTTGAGTTTTCTTTAGAAGAGAAGCTTCCAAGTTTTGATTGGGGTGAATGTCATTTTTATCTCTCTCTTTAAAGCACCTCTGGTATTGTGGTGCTCTGTGCAAACAGCAAAGGCAGAGGATGTGATTTCTGCTGTCAGCTTCTTGCTGCTGCTGTTCACTTCAGGTATTTTACATGAACCGCCCAATAAAAACCAAAATATTTGGCTTTTATATTAATGAAGCCACAAGCTCATTTTCCTTTGTGGTGTTTCTGCTGGTTTTTTTCCTCAGTAAACACTTTGCTTTTGAATTTTTTTTTTTTAAACAAAAGTACCCAAAGAAATCTGCTATAAATTTTACAGGCACATAGAGATGAGGACGAATTGCCTGAACACTGGTAAAACACTTGCAAAACTTTATATATTGCAAGAATTTCGTGTATCTGTGCCTGGATACAGAGCAGTGAGGCTCAGGAGCAGGACAAGGAGACAGTCCCTGTAAAAACCTGGATCTGGGAGTAACTCTTGACCCAGCCCAGACAAGTGATTGACACAATGAACGGGGGAATCTGAGCTCAAATACTCGGCAGAAACAAAACTGCCTTGTCCTGACTTTTTGTGATCCCTCAGTTGGAGTCTTTTGGAAAACCATAAGGATGGAGAACCCGGCATTGAAAGACTGTCTGGTAAGATATTGTTGAAAAGAGGCGGCGGGAAAACAGTTCCTGGAGAATTTAGAGCCCTGTTGATCTGCTCACCCCATTGAAAAAAGCAGCTGAAGCAGAAAGTCCCCAAAGGGTTAAGTGGAGGCAGGTGTTCAGTGGACATGATAAACCACATCCCTTTCAGCTCAGAAATATCCCATTTCTGCTGGGGAGTGGAGAGAGCAGTGGCTCCGTGCACCTCTTTATACCTAAATACTTTTGAAGAGCTGATTAAGTTTCCCTATTACCTGTTGTAAATATTCTCATTAAAAAAGAAAATAAAAAAAAAAAAAAGAAAAAATAAAAGCTTTCTTCTGAGGGCCAAGTGCTTGCTGATTAGATGGTGGGGGATATTTTATTTTAGCATAAGGAAAAGTTAATTTGTGTCATAGCAGTGACCTGGCATCCAGGACAAGCCTGTGTCCCTTCCACATGAGACTGTCAGAACATCGTGCTGTGTTTGAATGCACTTCAACAGCAAGGCTTATTTTAGGCTACAGACAGTTTATCTTGAAGTGAGCATGATAAAAGAATATCCTTTTTTTTTTTCCCCTTCCCCTTTGGACAAGCACTGAGTCCTGAGCTTTTCTCCTGGAGCAACCTGCAGGATCTCTGCTGCCTCACCCCTCTGGGCTGCATTCGTTCTTGCTGTCTTTATTTGATATCCAACCTGGTTTTCTTTGTCTCCTTGTTCTCCTTCCTCTCTTCCAGGCCTGGAAAACTGAAGGAGCTGAATTCAGGCTTCTCCCTTGTCCTCCTCTGTCCACGTGTCTCTGAGTTTTATGATAAATTTGCCGCATGACGTGGGGAAATCTTGGTGAGGTTAATGGCACGTCAGGAGGAATATTAAAAATCCTGATTTATATTGGGACATCTGGCAAATCTTATTTCCACAACCTCTTTTGGTCTGTAGGTGAATGCTGGAAAGGCTTAAAACTTCCTAGGATCTGCTCTGTTCCCCTGCTCACAGCAGGTATTTGGGGCTGTGGACCCAGGTTTTGGACAGAGCTTGTTTGGACTTTATCTGGCATGAAACATCATTTTTATTGCTTTCCTCTCCAGCATTTTCAGGGCTGGTGCATATAGTTTTCCTTTCTGATAGCGGGCCTGGTAAAAAAGAAATGGAACATTTTAAACTTAAAAAGAAGCAGGAGGGGAAGGATTGATTTTTTTTTTTTTCTTTTTTCTTTTTTTTTGTGTAATTTATATAAATTTGAAATATTACTGCACATGTTAACATGAAGGAAAGATCCCAGGAATTTTTCATTTCCCAGAATGAACCTGAATTTATCAAAAGCTCCTGACATCTCGAGGCAAGCACGATGCCTCCTTTGTGTTTCAGCCTCCTGCTGGCTCCTGGCCACGGGGCTGTGAGGGATCGTTTTCACCCGAGGCCTCTTGTACTTGGAGGAAATCAATCTTGTGTGATACAAAATTCTGAGTGTCGGAGGCTTGTCCATCCTCAAAACTTCAAACCCGTTCTCTTCCTTTCAGGGCCTTGGCTTGGAGGCAAAGGCTGAGCTCTCCTCTTCTCCAAGAAAAATGAACAAGCCTTGTAAAGATGCTTTCTCCTCTCCCTGGCTGGCTGTCGAGCTGGAAGATTCTGACTTCTCCCTGGAGTGGGGAAGATGTGGGTGGCCCTGGGCAGAGATGAGGCTGCGGAACAATGGGACCATTGTTGGGGCTGCTCCGCGAGGGAGCAGAGCGTGGCTTTAACATGGTGCTTCTGCTGCTGGTGGCCTTTTTGTCTTGTAATTATAACAGTTGGAGCTGCAGTTTCGCCCCTGGCTGCTGCTAATCAGCGATGGCCAGGGGATGGTGTTCAGGTCACTCTCCCCTCACGTGCCGGGGGGGAGGAATGGGGAAGAGAGAAACGCGGGAACAGCAAACGCGTTTTCCAGGGAATGGATTGCAGGTGGCAGCTTTTGAATGCTCTCTGGGTTGTGATTTAAAAGGAGCAACAACAACAAAAATCAAACAGCCTCCTTGAGGCTCACACTGTGTGACTGAGGTTTCTGCAGGGGGCTGTGGTAGTGATGTCCCCGTGACCAGGTCTCCCATTTCCCTCAGGGACTGGAGCACGGATTCCACCGGCCTTTGCACCGTGGATTGGTCAGGCACCTGCAGTTACTCCCTCTCCCCCTTTTTTAAAATTAGAACTTGTTTCATCTGGGACATGATTTAATGCAAACCTGTGATTTCTAGTTGTGATTGCTCTGTGCTGTTGTTGTGTTCTCCGCTCAGGGGATGGATGGACACAGGGTGGGATTCCTGGGGTGTCCAGTGCAGGGGCAGGAGCTCGACTCTGATCTCGATGGGACCCAGGGATGTGATCTTCCAGCTCAGCCTATTCTGATAAGACACCTCACTGAAGGCCTTCATGGCGAAAGCCTTTGGGTTTTTGTGAGAAAATCTGCAGTTTGTTCTGTTTCCCCACAGCTGCTTTTAGGGAAAACTGCGATTCCTTCAAGCTGTTGCTAAAATGAACAAATAAGAAGCCTGTTTTCTTTTTGCTGGCTGACATGGTATTTTACCTTATAAATCTGTTTGAAGCATGTGGAATCTGGACTGATACCCACACATTGCCCAGCTCTAAGCCCATGAGAGGGGACATCTGAATGCTCACAGTATCCAGGTATCCAGCAGCTCTGAGACTTCACATTTCCTCTCCCAAGTTCTGCTGGATGAATTGCTCAGTGCTGGGTTTGGGGGTGTTGGGGTGAACTGCTTTTAGATTAAATTAAATATTTTTGAATCATTGCAATTTGATCAAGAACAGACACGTAATTTGATTCAGGTAGGTAGCAAAGAGGTGAGGATTCTCATCTCCTCTCCACGTTTGTCGTGCTCATTTTTTGTTGGATCTGCTGTTGGAGACCATATCTGTAGGATAACTGTGGCTTTTCTCTGCTCAGAGAGGGAAATCACTCGGCTGCAGACTCATTTCTCTGCCTGGTCACTGAAGTGGTGCTCTGGATTGTGCAGCAGTTTGTCACAGCACCTGCCCACCACAGCTTTTTCCTCTGCTGATTATTTTCCAGGAGAAAGCAGTGGGTATCCTGGATAACCCAGCAAGAACACAAACATCAGCACTGATTTAACCTTTTTTTTTTAATTTTTTTTTCTTCTGTGTTTCTGTCAGGAAAGTTGGGCAAAATGTCATGGCCCTGGAATCTGTTCTTTCCTTCTGCCATTGCCTGACTGCAGTGCTGGGGTCAGAGCAATAAATCCAAGGATTTGCCTGGTGAGATTGCAGTTTTTAAACAGGAGTTGAAGCCCAATGGCCTCTGGATGGTGGCTGAGCCTTGGACTCCTCTCTGAAGAAGCTGAGCAAGGACTTGGCCAAACAACAAAATCTGGGCAACAAAAGAAATTCTTGTGAACAGCAGCTCCAGCAACTGGAGGCTCGTGGCTCCAGAGGCAGTGCCCAGACTCCAGGCACAATTTCCCAACATGCAGCCCAGTTTTAGCACTCTCAGTGTCAGGCATAGATCATCATTAGTCTCACTCCAGCAGCCTAAGGATTTGCCTTTCCTTTATTTGCTGCCTGAAAGCTGCGAGCGGCTCCAGTAATTCCTGGGAATAAATCTGATTTCATCCAAGTGAGTGCCCGGGCCAAAGCCCTGTTTGTCTTTGCTTGCAGGGAGTCAGGAGGGGCTGCCTTGTGCTCCCTGCCCAGCCGTGTGGGCACTGGGATGAGGCACATTCCAAGCATTATTTCCCAGTGAAAAGATCCATGAAGCTCCCAGGACAGTCGTTGTTTGTTAGCTTGATTCATAACTTGTTTCATTCCCAGGGAGCTCACGGAGTTGATCTGTTCTGTCAGGAGCACAAGGCTGTGGAAAGAACTGGTAAGCACTTGGAATTCAAATGGCTTTCCATGAAAAATCCAGCCATGTGCCTCCTCAGTGTTTCTCCCGGTACTTTTTCCGAAGGACTTGAACTGGGAAAGCTCTAAGGGATAGAAAGGCTGCAGTTCTCTGCATGTCTACAGGAAGGTGTAGATAAATGGAATTAAGTTAAATGATAGTAAATGTCACACACTGTGGCTTTTGCTGGTGTAGTGTCAATGGGAAAAAATAATCAAAGATTTTTTTAAAGACAGCATTTTTAAATGGTGCTTCAAATGAAAGCGATGACACTGTTTTGAGCCTTTTACCCTAATCTTGCTACAAATAGTACTGAAGTTGGTAGTAAGGTTACTACTTGTGCTCTCCCTAATTTTTTTCAATTAAAAAAAAAAATTGAAAGTAAGAGTAATGAGATCCACAGAATGACTTGGACATGCCTCTCTTTCTTTGAATAAAACAATTCGAAGCTTTCAGATAGCAAATTTTTCTTTCCATTATTCAAACTGAGTTTTCAATGTATACTAATGTGATTTTGTTCCTATCAATTTGTTGCTCCGGATGCTTGCCTTTAATTATGAACCATTACCCGTGGGTTGCTTGGAGGCTGTTTGTGTCAATAGGCATAACCAAGTGCAGAGCTGATATTAATTACAGATAAGGCCTGTGTAACACACACAGCTTTGTGTGAGCCAGCAGTCACAAAATCTGAATTTGGCATGTTCAGCTTCATGGGCTTTTCCACACTCAGAGGTTGTTTCTTTTCATGTATATAGAAAGGAAAACAGCTAAAATAAGTTAATGCCCAGGTTTTTTGTTCAGGTTGAGTGGCTTGCTGTAGACACTTTAAAGGGAATGTTAAATATTGAGGGTTGTTTTTTTTTTTTTAATGCCAGGAAAGTACCTCTTTACGGTAAAATAAAACATGATGGGAAAGAATGCTACTTGATTTTTTTATAATTTGCACAATGGTACAGAAATTGTTGTTTAGGTTTCTTTTGAGGTCAGACAGTGGCGAGATCTTATTACTGATGGCAAAGAAGTATTTTCCTAAAAATAAACTCAATGAATTCCTGCTTTTGTGTTCCCTTTTAAAAGAGCACTGCGATGGAAATGTCAAGGTCATGGTTCCTATTAATGTAATTTAGAGGTGTAGAGAGGAGAAGCTCAGATGTTGTGTTGCTTGTGTGGTTGTCTTTGCCAGGCAGGAGCCATTTCAGCTCAGCTGGAGCTTTCTGCCCAGAAATCTCTTTTTCCCTCTCTCTGATGTTTTGAAGTTGTGATGGCGTTCAGGTGCAACCATTGTCTTGCACTGGGTGATCACTTCCTGCCCTGCTTTCAGAGCCAGGAATCTCACAGGCATTAAACTGCATGAATTTATTCAAGATACAGGAGAGAAAAATTTGGAGGTGTTGGAGGATTTTTTTTTTTAAAGTGTTTCTGTTTTGTTTTTTTTTTTTTTTAAATGATCTTTCAGATATTTCTGGTTTTTTTTAGAAAGAGTTAATAATCCTACATGACTCTCAGTGCACATCTGGCAGTTCTGTGCCTTGTACCACAGATTTCCTTCAGGAAGGATGGGCACAAATCACCTTTTCTCCATTAGCAGCAAAGTGGTTGGAATAACTCAAGCTGAGCTCCTGTACGGACTCATCCTGAATTTTCTTGCCACTTAATCCCAGCAGGAACCTCCTGTGGGTGTGCAATCCTGAACTCAGTCAGAGTGAAACATTTAAATGGTTTTTCCTGAGTTTGTGGGAGTCTCTTGGGCACAACAGTTGAATAAATATTGGGGGGTTTATTGTAGCTTAGCCTGTCTTAACTCTGGGACTCAGGAGAGGCCAATCCAACGAGCTGATGATATTTTTAATTTAATCTTCTGAATTTCTATCAACAGGCTGAATCCAGCCAGAGTGGCTGCCTACCTCCTCCCTGGGCAGATTCCTTAATTGTGGTCAGTTCTGGATAGTTACAATTTATGATCTGTTGCTTGTGTTCACGAATGCTTTGGGAATGTGCTCTCTCCTTGCACTGAGTTTGTCCAGATGTATCAATATTTTGGTTTGGATGATCTAAAATAAATGGTGGCGATTAACTGCCCGCGACGCTGTCTTTTAACAATGAAGTAGAGCCATTTTGCACCTCGGGAGATGTCTTTAAAACAAATATCGAGGGTTGCAGAATGGTTGCAGCAGCTCGTGCACCAGGGATTTCCAGCAGCCTTTGAGACTGTGAGAAATCCATAGGGAATCTGCCCTGATAAAGGGTTCATGTCGTGGGGTGATGACTGAAGCGTGGAAAGATGGAAAGGATCTTCCCAGCTCGTGTGCAGGGAGACGCTTTTGGGGGGGATTTCGTGCTGGAATCAGAAAAGCCATGATGTCATTTTTATTCCTTAGCTGTGGTCAAGGGAACAGATCAGACACTTTTGGGGGGGATTTCGTGCTGGAATCAGAAAAGCCATGATGTCATTTTTATTCCTTAGCTGTGGTCAAGGGAACAGGTCAGGTCTCCAAAGGCTGGTGTTCCCTGGAGCTCCTCGTGGCTGCTGGCAGGGCTTTGTGAATGCAGAGGTGCCAAGGCGCTTCCAAAACAAACCCAGGAGGTGTTAATGGGGATGAAGAGCCCATTTCCCCTTAGTGTCCTTTCCAGAGGTGTGAGCAGCACGGCACAGTGGGGTGCTCAGGGCCTCGGGCTGGCACGGAAAAGAGGTGAAAACCCCTCTGGATAACTCTGGGACAATGGCAGACACCCGGATCCACATCAGTGAATGCCAGAGCCAATTCCCTGCTAATGACCTGTCCTTCCCTGTGGATTGGGTGCCTGTGGAAGCAGAGCTGCTCTTCCCTGTGGATTGGGTGCCTGTGGAAGCAGAGCTGCTCTTCCCTGTGGATTGGGTTCCTGTGGAAGCAGAGATGCACTTCCCTGTGGATTGGGTGCCTGTGGAAGCAGAGCTGCTCTTCCCTGTGGATTGGGTGCCTGTGGAAGCGGGAGCGGCACTGCCCAGCGTGGCTCTGGTGATGGACGGCCAGGACACCCCGCCTGGGAAACAAAATCCTCCCAGGTTCAGGCATGGAACTCCTGGAGCTGGAACCAGGTTGTTCATGTTGGGATTCGCTGTGAGATACCCTACAGAGACAAAATGAAGCTGTTGTAGCAGGAGTGGGGTGAAAGGGGGAATGGGCTCGTTTGGGGGTCTGCGGGAGCCCTTGGCTTCCCGATCCATTAATTAACCTGATCCCAGCGAGGTGGGAAGGGTTTTCTGCACAAGGCATTGAAGGGATCGGGCCGGATTCCAAAGGAGATGTTTGACAGAGCCTGGCTGAGGATGCTGGGAATGAGCTGATGTAAGTGTGAGTCAGCCTGACCCCAGCGAGGCCTTACAAATGTACCCTAAATTGGCTACTTCAGTGCTGGAAACACTCGGATCCCTCAAAGACAGAGCTTTTTTTCCACAGGATCAGGCCTTTGCTATTTCTCAGTTGTTCCGCTCTTCTAAGCTGGAGAGCTTTGAGCGTGTGACACCTGCAGAGCTGTGTTCTTGCAGAGCCAATCTGAGAGCCATCAACCAAGAAATGCTGCTTCAGTTCCTTGGGCGAGTAGAAAATATTTCATATTGTGCACTTCCAGCAGGAGGGAGGGAGTTAAAGATCAAACTATCGTTGTGTCTCTTCTCTAATAATCAACACTGATAAATAAACTTAAATTGGAGGGCAAAAAGTAGTTTTCTGTAAGAAATGTCTGTATCTTGCTCTGAACTCTGAGCTAGAGAAGGAATTTCCCTCTAAAGCAGAGTTTTCTTTCTTTTATTACCCACACCCTTGGTGTTTTGCAGTCTCTTGGTGGCAATGCCTTGTCTAAATCAGGGATATTTTATTACTTATTTTAAAAAAACTGCTGCTTGAGTTACTGAAGGTATGGCTGCAGTGAGAAGTCGTGTATTTCATTTGAAGCTGGTTACTTTAACTTTAAAAATATTTGTCTAAGCTTTCATTTGGTTTCTCGCTTATTCTATAGAAGTGACAGTAGTTTAATTAGAAAACCCAGTTTGTATTTATGGAAAGTTTTCACATGCTGTCTTTTCTGAAAGCTGAAGAATCCAAGAAGGAACACAATGTTTCCCACAAACTATACATCTCCACAATTCCACAGGCTCCCAGCAGCTGGATTAAAAAGGTTTTTAATACGAGTTATGTGTTTAATTAGGGAAGGGAGCCTTGGCAGATCTTCCAACTTACAGTTCATTTTAAAGTCTTCCAAAAAAAAAAAAAAAAAAAAGGAAAAAAAGGAAAAAAAAAAGAAATCAATCCAATTTGGTTTAATTGTCATATATAAATTAAGAACTCATTTTTTTCCACTTCACAAAGCAATCTTCTGTGGCCCCTCCTGATGGATTGCACGGGGCAATTGCTTCCAAATGAGGAGCGTGGGGCTGGAATTCAGGGCTGGAATCCGGCGCGGTTCTCATGGGCTCCCGGCAGGCCCCGCGCTCCCCAACGCAGCCCTGCGGTTTCACCCAGAGCTTGTGCCTCTCCACATCCTCCCACGAGCCATTGCCCAGCCTGGGGAGAGCTTCTTCCAAAATCTCCAGCCCTCTGGAGAGTGGGGAAGGAAAAACCCGGCAGGAGATTCCCGCCTGGAGCGTCCATCCGAGGCCAGGCTCTGGTTGGGGGACCTTCCACCACCCTCTCTGCCCTTCCCCAGCTGGGGAATCATTCTGGTGAAGAGGAAGAACTCCCTTTGTGCCAGTTGTGTGCGGGAGAGGATTAGTGTGACAAGATCAAACCGAGTGGCTTTAAACCACAATAATTTAATGCAAGAGTACAAATTGCCTACCAGCTCCTTCTGTTAAGTTTAAACTCTTGGTAACAAATCCGAGACAAACGGGGAAGAGAGGAGTTGCTTCGAGCTGCACGAGATGGTTTAGTGTCTTCATGGGGAAACAGAGAGGATTTGGACTCCAGGATTATTACATGGCAAAGTGGACTTAAAAATATTTCTATGTCTATCTCCTCATTCCCAGGATACGGTGTTGGAGAGAGCCAAGGATGGGTGATTCTTATTTTTTTCAATTAAAAAAGGAAATTCCTAGGACTTGGGGAGACTCATAGCCTCAATTATTAACTTTAAAGCTGCCTCACTGTCTCCTCCACGCCCTCAAGGAGGCGAAATATTAAACTGGCGGAGTTGAGTGGATCTGCAGAGAAATCCTTCACGTCTGACTAAATTTGGTGTGGATCTTGTGGGCTGGGGCAAGCGCTGGAAGCGATTAGAGGGCTGAACAAAAAGCTCCATTCAAGGCCTATCGCCTTCCTGCCGGGGTAATCCAAGTATCCCAAATTCAAAAATATGGGCTAGGAGCCTGTGGCTGCCACAGAGCAGAGCTTTTAAAGGTGTCTAGAACATCCACTCACTTGAAAATGCTGCTTCAGTGGTGGAGGATCAATTTGAAAAACGCAACAAAGCAGCCCGATATAACATACCCATATATATCCAATTAAAGAAAATTGAGCACTTTTAATAAAGTGGAGTTGCAAGCTGGGAAAGATTTTCTCTTGTCACTCAAAGTTAGGCCAGGAAAACATTTTTCTTTGCCTTGAAATAGCTGTATTTATTATATCTGACCTGTTCAGCATTGCTGGTTTTACTTAAGAACAAGAAAGAAACAAATGCTTCTCATGGCTCAATGCCTTTTTTGTAGCGTGAAATTGTTTTCCCAAGAAAAACAAGGTAGAAATGGTTTCCAAAACACAGCCCAGAATAATCAAACATTCCTTTTTTAAAAGAAGGATGAAAACGAAGCTGGTTAATCCTAATTGTTTGAATCTATTCTGAATTATTTACTTTGTGAACAGCAGCTTGTCCTCATTTTCAAGCTTTGGAACAGCTCTATTTGGTATTTCATTTTCAGTAGTTTCTTCCTCAAAGGTGAAGATGCAGAGGGGATTCTTGAGTGCTCAGAAAAACCCAGAAAGTATAAACGAATTCAGCTTCCAGTGGGGTTATCCTGGATTTTAGTTGCTTCCTAATGGAAAAAGTCTGGACAGCAGGTGAGCCCCTGGAGTCCATCCCAGGCTGCGTTTACTTTCAGGGGGTACTTTTGGCCACATTTTGGTTATACACAGAATCTTTTGGGGTTGTGCTGTAATGGATTTGCAGACCTGCTCCATAAACTGGGCTCTACATCTCCAGCCATTCCCTGGGTTTATTTAGATTCCTTATTTATATTCTTTATTTATATTCTTTATCTTTCATTTGGCTTTAACCCTCCCTCACTGGCCTCTGGACTGTGCAGTTCGGAGGGCTGGGAGGCAGGTTTTGCTCTCCTGCCTAAATGTGAGAAAGGTTTTTGGGGGTTTTTTGTACTTTTTAGCTTCCATGTGGTCACTCTGAGAGGCTGCTGGGCTTGAGAAGTGATTCCCGTATTATTCAGTCTGTGCACGAAACTCTTGGCAAAATTTAATTTTGTCAAAGTCTTTATTTGCTCCTTCTGTGGCAGCAGTGTGAGACGATTCAAATTCTGATTTGATCCCAGGAATTTTTAGGTGGAAAATTGTGATTCATTTGCAAAAGAGAGGCTAAAAATCTGATTGCTTTTGATGAAAATTCTAACAAATTAACAACGTAATAATTGTGATAATTCAGTGTCTGACTGCTGGGCCCATAGCTGGAGGGGATCATTTTTCCCATGGGATGAGCAGCATGATTTCCAGGAATGTGACCCAGTGACTGGGTATTTTGTACATGAACAGTGGTAATTGATTTAAATTGATTTTGTTCCTGTAATTCCTGTCTTTGGCGCTGTTGGCTTTGATAGGGCCACATTCGCCGTAGGTGTAAATTAATGAATCTTTATGGCCTCCAGCGATCAGCACCTGGCTCCTCTATTTCTGCACGACACACAGAATGTTTTGGCAATTTTCATTCTTTTCAGTGTAGTGCCGAGGCAATGGTGGGGGCTGCGTTATGCTTTACTTCCATCTTTTGTGGAAATAATGAAAAAACAGTCCCAGAGAGCACCACCCTGCTCAGGAGAAAGGTGGTTTGAATTTCTCAGCAAGTTAATCATTCATGGCTTTGTTTGTGGCTGGGGGACTGGGAGTGAAATGCGCTGTGAAGATGCCCCTGATTGCCCAGAGAGAGCTGAGCCCTGTGCAAGGCAGGCCTGGCTTTAAACTCCAGCCCAGGCACAGCAAAAATGGGCTTAACGTGGAGCCCTGGGACCTGCTGATAATCCAGAGCTCAAGCAAATTTCCAGATTTCTCTTCTCATGGCAATGGTATTCCAGGATTGCTTCATGCTTTTTCCATTTGGAAATAAGTATGTGTTTTCCTTGCTGGTTCTGGTCTCAGCTCTGGTCACTTATAAATTTTAAATCCATCATGTGACTGGAGCCACAGGATCCTGGAATGGTTTGGATTGGAAGGGACGGCAAAGCTCATCCAGTGCCACCCTTGCCATGGGCAGCGGCACCTTCCTTAACCCAGGCTGCTCCAGCCTGGCCTTGAACACATCCAGGGATCCAGGGGCAGCCACAGCTGCTCTGGGAATTCCATCCTAGCCCCTTCCCACCCTCCCAGGGAACAATTCCTTCCCAAGATCCCATCCATCCCTGCCCTCTGGCAGTGGGATCCATTCCCTGTGTCCTGTCCCTCCATCCCTTGGCCCCAGTCCCTCTCCAGCTCTCCTGGAGCCCCTTCAGGCCCTGCCAGGGGCTCTGGGCTCTCCCCGGAGCCTTCTCCTCTCCAGGTGAGCACCCCCAGCTCTCCCAGCCTGAGCCAAACAGAGAGATTCCAGCAAACATCAGAAATCTGGTATTTTCCTATTGAAAATGTGGGCACTCCAAATTCCAACAGTGGAATAAAGTGTGAGCTTACAAGGTGAGCTTCACCCAGAATCTGCTGGGTCCAGGTGGAGACTGGCATTGAATTTCAGTGGGTTTTGATCAGTTGCACACAATTTATCAAGAGATTTCCATTCCATTCTCTTTCTCTCCTGTTCCCAGAGGAACTCCCAGACTGGAATCCTGTGCCAAAGTCACGTGGAAATGTGTCTGCACCCAGGGCAAAAATAGGGAAAAGATCTCCTGTCTTTTCACTTCCAGAGCTGCCTGTGTCCCTGCTGTGTCTTGTGCTTTCGTTCCTGTGCTTCTCCTTCAAAACTTGTCTGCTGAAATGTCTTATTGCAAAACAAAATTTTTTTAATTAAAATCCCTTAAAATCTAATTATTCCTGGAAATGTTAATAACGACATCATCTCCTTTTGGGGTGTTCAGGGAAGAGCTGCAATGTGGGTGTGTAAGACAGGGCAGGTGTGGGCTGGATGTCCATTTGTACAAGGACCATGTAGTATACACATCTATTTTAATTATACATATATATTAATTTTATATATACATTTTTAATTTTTCTATATATATAAGTGTATAATATATGTATATAAGTAACTCTGCCTGCAGAGTTCCTCATGAGAAGGGATCCACAGGAGCTGTGTTGGCACACAAGGAAAATTTTTCCTCTTTCCAAGCTGGCAGCCTTTAGTCACTCACTTCAAAGGGAAAACCACGTCTTTATTCCTGTCTACCAGTGCCTTTCATCCCTCTGCTAATCCATAAGTTTGGGAGACTTATCCCATGGCTAAGCCACAGAAACTGCTATATCATATAGAAAAATGTAAAGGGTGGGGTGGTGAGCAGCTCACCAAAAGAAGAATTTGAAGGGCGCAGTTCTGTAGGTGGATTTTATTCCTTGAAAAATCTTTTCCTCGTTTTGATCGAAGAGCGGAGATGGAAAACATCATGGAAACCTCCTTTGCTGCAGATAACAGAGCCTTGGATCCAAACCCCAGTCTGAGCTACAAGGGAATGAATTCCTCCTCATTTTGGGGGATCAGAGCAGGGCAGGAGCAGCTCCTGACAGGGAGCAGATTCCCCCCAGCTCACCTTGCAGCGACTCCTTCTGTGTCCAGTTCCTGACGTGGTTTTCCTCCTTTCTGCTGCTTTCTCAGAGGGGTTTTCCCGAGGGTTTCTCAGGTTTTGTGGTTTTTTGTTTTGCTCTGCTTGGCTGTTTTTTTTGTGTTGGGGTTGTTTTGTGAATGAAACTCTCCATTTCCCTGAGTTCAGAACTCCCTCCTTGCTTTCGGAATAACCACAAGTGGTTGAGATCTGCCTGCTCTGGGAAGCAGCCCCTGCAAAAACCACACCAGTCGCTCACTCCGCTGTTGATTTGTTTTTTCCGTGGTCTCCTCGAGTCCTGAGCCCCCTCAGCTGCTCCCAGGGCCGGGTGTCACCTTCAGGGAATCTCCACTGGGATTCCCTGCGGCATTAGGAGTTCTCCTGGAGGTCTCCCATGGAGGCACTGCCCTGCTCTGACCTCTGTCACCTCGTCTGACCCCAGCACATCCCAGCCTCAGGTGTTACTGTTGCAGGAACACCTGTGACTTGCTTTTGTTTTTCCTGCTGGAAAAAAACACTTGGATTTTTTTTTTCCCCCCACACTAATTCCATCTAAGCACCATATTTTCATCATTTCAGAGGTAATAATTGGAAATGACTTAATTTTGCTTCCAAGGGTAGCAATCAGGATTTAATAAAGTCTCGCTTGACAGAATTTATTGCCTCATCTTCCAGTATTTTTGGGATATTTTTGCAAGTCCCTGGATACTCAGAGAAGCACAAGCCTTTGTCTGTGGAAGGTCATGGCATGTTTTTCCTTGTTCCAGCTTGTTGGGAAATTCAGGATTTTAAAGCCTGCTTGGAAGTTGTTCTTATTGTTCTTGCTTCTTGATGTTTGCTGGCCAGTGGGAGATCATTAAACCTAATATAATATATTTTATATACATATATATATATGTATGCAATGCATAATTGTAAGGCATTATTAACTCTGACACTTTATTTATAGTTCCATTAATTTTTTCCTGTAGTAAAACCAAGGTCAACCGATGAGCAATGTTTGGAAAGTTTGTTATTAAAGGCCTGTGATTTGCATATCTTATATATTCAGTGTCTTTAAAGACTTCTGATGAATAAACATAAACTCACAGAGCAACTGAGGCTGAATGCCAGACTGGCTGGGGTTGGAAGGGACCTTAAAACCCATCCAGTAGCACCCCTGCCATGGAACACCTTCCACTACCCCAGACTGCTCCAAACCCTGCCCAACCTGGCCTTGGGCACTCCTAGGGATGAGGATCCACTTTTGGAATTGGATCAAGACGCTCACAGGTTGAACACTTTCAGTCTCTGGGCTAAAATCCATTTGCTAAGTGACAATCCTCGAGGTTAATAATATTTCCTGAACCCTTGGTACCCTGGAGCAAACCTTCTGGACCTGTCCCATGTTTCACTCGGAGTCCATATTGTCCCTAATCAGCTTTCCATAAAGCAGCATTTTCTCCTGACAATGGATTAGGGAGAAAAGGCAGCTCCCCAGTGATTAAATGACACTTACTCTGTGCTCTTTATTCAGCTCTTCCCCAGCTGCTGACAAAAGGTGCTTTCTCTGAATGCAGAGCAGCAAGCTGAGCTGGTAAAATACTGTAAATTCCTGATGCCTGGCAGATAAACTTGCCTGAAGCGTTGCATTCAGAGAAAACGTCGACTTCTTTATTAAAACCAAAGTTTTGTAGGAAATGATACATTTTAGGGCAAGGTTTTTTTCTATGTTTCCTTTAAAGTTTGTAATTCTGACTTTAAATTCTAATGAAGTACTGAAAACTACTTGGAAGTATTTCCATTTTTGCAGATTCTGCATGGGAAGAAAAGCATTTCCTGCCCAGTTATGATTTAAACCTGCACTTCCCCAATTCCCAAAGCCTGTGCTCCCTGAGGATTTCCACCAAGGACTGATGTATTTAATGAGGCGTTTGCAAGCACAGGGATGTTTGTACCAGGGAGTGCATTTTATCCGCTCCATGTGCGCTCTTGGAGCAGGAATTCTGGGGGGGATGTGTATTCAGGATGCCTTTGGAAGCTCTGCTCGTTCCAAAGCTGGCTCCGTGATTTCCTTGGGGAGCACCAGAACAGTGATTGTGGTTGGAGATAACATCAGTATCTTGAATTAAAGACTTGCTGGAGAGCAAAGGGCACCCTGCCAGTCACCAGAAATTCCATCTCGGGCACAACTGGGCAGCGCCTGCCCACCCCGTGCTTCCAGGTATGGATTTATCTCCTCAGGGACTCGTGTTCACAAAGGATGGGGCAATTCTTCCTCTCTCTTCAGCTCTCACGTGGTTTTCATTCCGCCCTTCCCATTGTGTCCTGGGATTTTTAGCCTTTTGCAGCAGGCAGGGAGAATTGGTGCTTTAGTTTCCAATGCTCTGTCAGGCTTGTGGCTGTAAATAATCCACGGTGGAGCAGGGATTGCATTTTCCTGGGAGCTCTGGCTGCCTTTGCACTGGACATACACCCACAGCATTGCCTTTGGCGTTGGAGTGACTCCTACTTCCAGTTTATTTTAAGAAGTTGCAAAAGGACAACTTTTTCAATGGTTTGTTATTGTTATTTAAGTTGATTCAGTATTTAGACTTTTGCATTTGTGCTTTCAAGGGACTGCAAATTAAAACCAGTTTGAGTCAGGAATGCGTGTTCGCTGCAGCTTTGGAACACGTATGGAATCCCAAGTTTATGGCTTTGAAAGCACTGCCCTCTTTCAAATGTTTCTAATAAGATAGAGGGTGGTGATTTACACCTCTGGAGATATTGAGCTGCTCTCCAAGAATGTTGTTTGGCTCCTAAAGAAAGCAAGCATTGGTGGGCCTGATTTTGGGGAGAGGGGGAAGAAGAAAAGCTGCTGTGGTTTCATTGAGATTTAAGCATCAAGAGAATTCCTTATTTAACACTTTCTGTGCCCACCACGGTGCTTTTGGGATCTGTGAGTGTCTGGAGAGGACACAGGAGGCAGAGCCCTCGCATGACCCCCTTCTCCTTCTGCTCCAAAGCTTCTCCTGTTCCAAAAGGCGTTGCTGCAGCAGGAAAAGCAGATCTGACTCAGCTCCCAGAGGATGCTCCTTGTCTCTGGCGGAGCTGATGGATTTCCCAGCGGGTCAGAGCTCCAGACTCAGGGGGCTGAGGCAGTGCCTGGCTCTCCCAGCTCAGAGCGATCCCCAGCAGCTCCCACCCGGAAGATGAGACCTTTGGGAACAGTGAGCTGGGAGTTTTGAATTTAATTTCTCTCTTTTAATATAAAGCAGGGTGTGGAGCTCTGCAGTGCTCAAGGGTGTGTTTCAGCCTCGCTGCAGAAAATGAAGCCTGGGTAGGGAAAGGGAAGGGAGAGAGGGAGCAGGATTAACTCTCGCTCGCTCATCGGAAGAGGAAGGACTTGGAAAAGGATGTTTTGGAAGAGCTTTGAGGAATAAGAAACAGTGTCTTGGGAATCTGGGATTTGGTTCTCATGCTGATGTTTTAATGTTATAATTGAGGTGGTTTTTTCTGACATGAAATGGAGAACTGTGATTTTTGCAGATTCCCTGCTCTCACCCCATCCCTCTGGGCCAGCCCCGCTCCTGCCCAGCTCCCCCTGGCTCTCATTAGAGGTTATTGAATTTCATGTGCAGATCCTGAGCTCAGCTACAAATGATGTTTTCCCATTTTCCCGTTCATCAGACTGGAAGAACTGGGGAGGGGAGGCCCGAGGAGGAGGGTGGGAGGAGGTTCAGGTCTGTCCTGGCAAGTGTGGTTCAAGTTTTAATCAGTGTGGTATTTCCTCTTCCTGGGGCCAGAGGAACACCTGTGTTTTTCTTTTCGTATTCCAAGGGACAGTTGATGGCTCCTGTCCTTTTGAAGGGAATCCTGTCAAAGCCCGTCTGCATCCGTTAGATCCAAAGGATGTGCACAGGGCTCTGGCTGAGAATTTAAAAAAAAAAAATTGGAGTGAGATCTCTTGATGGAGCTGTAGGGCTCCAGTTAAACTGCTTTAACGGAGCATCCATCTGGAGAGGAGACTTCAGAGTTGATCTGAAAGTTTTATGGGATGAAGTTTTAAAGCTACTTCAGGGCTACTTCCTTGTTTTGAAGTTTTATTTCATTTCAAAGGACAAACACTATTCTTAATTTCATTCTTTGTTTCATAGAAACATGTGTTAAAAAGCTGTAAAACTACATCTGCTATTTTCTCTCCTGGATCTTTCTCCACTCCTGGGAACTCCAGTGGGAATTGTTGCTCCCAGGGCAGCACAGCATTGCTGGAGTGTCCCAACAGCTCTTGCTCAGGGTTTCAGCAGGGAAGCAGCTCAGGCTATGCTGTATCCACATCCTGGGAGCAACTCCATGAAATCTGTGGGGGCACAAACGCAAGAAGGGAATCTGTGTAATCCACAAAAGTGGGAACCGCTGGCTCCGGCTCTCCCCCACAGATTAACTTGTTTGTGTTTTTAAAGGATTAAAATGTGAGTTGGGCAGAGAATGAGGATTCCCTCTGAGGGAGGACTCGAGCCTTGCAGAGCTGTGGGATCGCTGGGGGTCGTAGGGAATTCCAAACCTGTGGAATTCCCTGTGAAGGGAACGGGGCCCTCACTCGGGGCGAGCTGCCCGGGGGTGTGGAGCCATCGGCCCGGAGAGCTGGGGCTCCTTGCGACACTCTCAGTGCTGGGAACGCGGCTCCCAAGCTCTGGGCTGCCCTTTAATCTGCCAGGTGGGCTGAAGGGAAGCCAGGAAACCGAGAGTCTGGGGAGCCACGGCTCCAAAGTGTCTGCCTGAGCCGGGCTGGCTGCTCTGCCTGTGCGTGGGGAGCCAGGGCCCTGCTTCCCAACAGCCCGGGAGCTGCTCCGGAGGGGCCATGTGGGGAGTGGAAGGGACGAATCCCAGTCACCCCAAATCCCAGTCACCCCAAATCCCAGTCACCCCCCCCCAGGGCTGTTGAGGGGGGTTGGAGTCAGCAGGGAGGGTCTGCAGCAAATGTGTCAGCGCTGAACCCTCTCCAGGTAATGTTTGGATTGTGCAGCTTTGGCATTCTCCAGTGGAAACTCGCTCTCTGAAAGAATTTCTGGTCAGCGTTTCTAAAATCCAAGGATTTTTTCCCTTTTCAAACAAATTAATTCTGTTGATTAATTCTGTTGATTAAAGCCTTGCTTTGGTAGCAGTTAAATCACCTGGGGTTTTTATTCCTTTGGGCTGTTGTTGCTGTTTATTATTCAGGATTTCTCGTTACTTTTCCATAGCAAATGTCCAGGAAGGTGTTGAATACAACTTTAATAAAATAGAGTATAAATTCATTAAGTATGTATAATCCCTACAACATGGGGAGAAACCTGGTTCCCGCAGAAGTCACTACAAATTTCAGAACAAATTAACTTTACTGCAGCACACCAGAAATGGAAATTAGGCCCTGGCCATGTCGTCAAATTCCTTGTAATGAAATGAAGTCCTTTAAAATGTGATAAAGAAGACACATCCTCCCTTGGAAGGTGTGTTGGAAGCACTGCTTGTCACCACCTGTCATTGCATCAAGAAATTGCACCTGAAGTGGGGAGAGCAAAACAAAACCAACCCCAAAACCAAAATTCCCCAAGGACCCAGGGCAAACCACCTTTACAAACCTCTGTAAACTCATTTTCCAGGACCTCCTGATTATTTGCAGTTGTTGGATAAACACGTTGCACAACAGCTGCGCTGTTAGCAAAACACACCAACACGTCCTTGCAATATTTCTTGGAGCAGCTCATACCACAGGGATGCTCCCATCTTCCCAGGGACTTTGCTGGCTCTTCAGCCACTCCAGGAGTTTGGAAACTCCTAACACAGAATGGGGGTGCTCCAGTTTTTTTCCCAAGACCTCAGAGTTCCTTTCCCAGTGCCAACATTAGGATCCTGACTATTTTTCTTCATGTGTGGCTGTTGTGCCCCTGCCCCGCCCATCTCACCCCTTCTCCATTAACAATTCCTCATTTTCCTTTCCTCATAACCAAGCTCTAATTCCAACTTGTGCCCACCATGGAATCTGGTGATTCTTGATGGAAATTATTGGTCCAGTCTCGGTGCTGGCCCTCTGAAAGAAGCTTTTTACACCTCACAATTCCTAAGAACCCTTTTCCTTTGCCTGCTGCTCATCCCAGGGAGGTAGGAATGTTATGCTGGATTTCTCTGGGGTGAGATCCTATCCTCTGTGTTTTTCCCATTTTGGCACTCCTGGCGAACATGGAAAGAGGAAGGGAAATGGGAGTGGAGCAACCAAGCAACTGGGAATCATCACTATGGGCAGGCAGATGAACAGGCAAAGGATGTCCTAGGGTGTATCAGGGAACTGGTATTAAACCAGTGGAGCAAGGGAAGGAAAAGGGTCTGGAAAGACCTCTGGAATTCTCTGCGCAGCTGTGGTTTATGATTCTGGAGACCACCACGGATCTGGCCAGGCTCCTTGGTGAGGCTGCAGACTGGGCTTGTTCAGTCAAGCCAGGGGAATGCTCCTGCTGATGTGTGATCTCTGAGGAGCACAGCGTTTATCCTCATCAACACCGGGAAGGCAGGGAACGCAACTGAGGCACACAGTAATGCTGATGCAAAGTTAAATTTGTCTAAACTGGCCATCAGCAGCTTTCAGTTCATGTTTTCCAAGTGGAAGAGCTGTGAGGCACTGGTAGAGCTTTCCAGCAGGAGAAGTTTGGGCAAGAACCTTAATTAGCTCGACGATGGCACTCATTCAGTTCATCAGCAGTGCCTGCAATAAAGGAGACCGTGCCGAGCCAGCCGCCATCCTCCCGAGGTTATCCTGGCACTCCCTGGCATTCCAGCCATCCCCAGCATCCTGTCCGTCCCTGCTGCCAGCAGCCCACCCGCTCCCCATGCTCCTCAGTGAAAGGACATTCTGTGGGCTGATTCACGGCTGTGTTTTCCCCCGTTGCTCCTTTGTGTAAGCCGTGCTCATCCGAGCCAGCAGCTTCCCGTCAGAAGGTTTGCCAACAGCAATTGTGATCTTAATATTTCATGCCAGCTTCATCTCGCTGTCCTTGCAGGATAAATGAGGCTTATGTGCACTCCAGAGTGCAGCTTGCCTTTTGTGAGGCCACAGTTAATTGCAATTAAGCAGTCAGCCTTTGTAAAATTAATATTATTATTGCTCTGCTCTGCATGTGCTGACACTTGGGGAATGGCTGACAAATGTCAGGCAAAGGCGAGTGTAGCCCTTTGCTCACTGGGATTTTTAATGTATTTTAATCACCTGTTTGCCTTGGCAAAAATGTGTATTTTAGATATTCAAATCAGTGGGAAAATAAACTGGTAACTTTGTTTAAGGATAATCTGACATCTGTTCCTTTCTTCTTTTCTCTTCAACTTCCTTCATTATGCTTTTCCACAGCTCTCTTTGTTCTCAAATATGGTAATTCTTGGGTTCTTTATACAACACACCTAAAATGTGGACGGCAGAGAGTTTTTGCAGGATTTAAAGTTGCTCTTATCCCCAGTCCCAGTTCTACCACCCCCTGAAAACGTGCAAACAGAGTTTGTGGGCACATCTGGTGTGACAGGGTGACCATCAGAGGGGCCTTCCACCAGCAGCTGGTGCTCCCCGGGCAGCTTTCCCAGCTTCCTTTTCCCAGCATCTGTTGTTGCTGCTGTGTGGAGCCAACTGCACTGGCAAGATCCTGGTGTTGTTGTAAAATCAGAGAATCCTGGAATGGTTTGGCTTGGAAGGGACCTTAAAGCTCATCCCATCCACACCTTCAACTATCCCAGGTTGCCTCAAGCCCCGTCCAAGCCAGCCTCGGACACTTTCAAGGATGGGGGAATCCACAGTTCTTGATCCCAAATGGGCTTTCACATCCCTCTGAATTCCCCTCACATAATTCCCAAAAGCAGCCCTGCTGGAAATCAGCATCACTTAGGAAAAACCTCAGGAACACCGTTGTGAGTGCAGCCCTCCCAGCTGGGCTGGCCCCGAGGCCGGGCCGGGGGTCACGGCTGCGGTGCCGAAGGAGCAGGGAGGCCTCTTTGCCCAGGCTGGAGGTGGAAAGGATTTCAGTTCCTAATGTTTCACAAGTACACGTTTCTTTCAGAATTTCAGAGAAGAAAAACTGTGTTTGGAGGAAGGAATGCAATTCCCTCTCCCCCCAAAGAGATATTTGTTCAGAAGCTGGAGCGGGTCCAGTTCAAATGTTGAGCACTGAGCCAGTACAGAGCAGTACAGCACATGTTCCTCACCCTGCAGGTGCAGGGGCAGAGGGACTTGGGGCCTGAACCCTCGTGAAATATGACTTTTACCTCCATGTTTGACATTTTCTCGCTCTTTTATAAGGAGTGATGGAAATCTGCGTTTTTCCTCCTTCCATAAAGCGAACCCCTTGCTCATTAAAGGTGCTGGATTGACGGCGGAGCCTGCAGGCCTGTGTTTACCCAGAGGATAAGCACAGCCTGGGAAAGCTCCAGTGCAGCCTTGCTTCAGCTCCTGCCTAAGCTCAGCCTTGCCCTGGGCAGGAATTCATCCATTCCCATCCCTGCTCCAGTTTTTCCATGCAGAGTCAGTCCAGGCAAGTCCCGGTGCCGCTGTTGCTCCTTTCAGAAATTCCTTGGATCTAAACAGACCACCCCACAAGCTGCCTCCGGAGCGAGCAACCTCATCGTCTTCCCTCTGCCTCTGTGCACACCGAACTGAGCACGGCTTTGATGGACCCCAGGTGAAAATTCCGAGCTTGCCATGAAAAATAAGGAGCAGGAAAAGATGACTAACGGAGCCCATCCAGGGAGAAAACCTCAGGCGACGCCTCGTTTCCCTCCTCTGCTCTTAATCACTGGTGGATTTGTGCTCCACAATTAGGGAATGTCTGAATGGGTGGGTTTCAGGGCAATAATAAAGAGGGACTTTGCATTAAGGGAGCTCTGGGCTGCACGTCCCAGCAAAAAGTGAAGGGTTAAGCACAAAGATCTTTGCACTTCTCTCATTTTTCCGGCTAGAAGGCATCAGACAATTTAACTTTGGAGAAATATATGACATAAAACCTACGAGGTCGTCTCCAAATGCAGTTTGTAATGATTGTCCAGCTTCCAAGAAGAGAGGCAGACAAGCACTGCAATGCAACAAATCACTGGAGGATATAAATTCATGTGTAATGGTGATCCTGCTGACCTCAAAAATGGAACTTGCCAGCCGATGTTGCTGTAGACAACATTTTCATTACTGCCCTATCCTGTATCCCATTTTTTAAAATATTGCTGTTTCTGTGGAGAAATAAACTTCAGGAAAGTCTCTTGTGATGAAACTGGCAGCAGTGAGATCATTGCATGATAAATAGCAGATTCCTTGAGCACAGATTTAGATAAAGTAATGCTAGAAATGATTAATTCTGGAGGTTTGCAATAAATACTGGAATCACTGTGTGCTTTTCTCCCTGGAAAACTCTTATTTTTTTGGGAACACGCTCCTGCCTTGCTGTGTGTCTCCGTGAGCTCAGTTGTTCTGATTCCCTCAGTGAAGCACAGCCCTAAAATCTGCCTGGGAAAGGGACAACTGGACTGGAAAACCAGCTCTTTTCCACATTATCTCGGGCAATGCTCTTGGGGAAAAGATTTGTGCCAATGGGATCCTGAAGGACAAGAGCCCAGTCGAAGAGGAGTCAAGGAGGATCATTTCCTTCTGGGAAATGGTTAAAACATCAAGCTGGGACTTGAAGATGTAGAAAATGGTGAAGCAGGGAGGTGGTCTTCAGAGTATTTAGCTCAGGCTTTTAGTGCTGGGGCACAGCATTTTGTGCTATTGGGGCAGGAATCGTCAGATAAAATTTCCAGCCGTGAGTTCTGCTTTAAGGCTTCACCAGAGCCAACATTAAACAACCTTAAATCTACTTTTTTTTTTTTTTTTTAATATCATCTTGAGGTGTGGTGTTATTAACGTAGCTTTTAACTTCATGTCAGAGTAGAGATAAAACCCCTTTGGATCAGTATCACCACGGAACTGCTGAGCTGGTGCATTTTAGCTGTGTCACACTGGGGAAGGGAAAAAGCAACCCAGGGTTGTTCCAGGTCCCATCTGGTGAGAAATCGCTTTTTGGGCACTTTTCAAGAGATAGTGCTCTGATTTCGCTCCTGCATGTCTGTCACCACATCATCCAGTGTGGAGAGCAGCGCAGAGGAATGTGAGATGTGAATTTAACTGCTGAGTTTAGCCTGGTTGGGCAAATTCGCTTGAATATACCTCCTTTGAAATGTTGGGGTTTTTTCATTTGAGGTAAATATTATGCATTTTCAAGAGACCTTCTGGTGACTACATGGGGGAAACGTATTTCTCTGTCTGGTTTTTGTGAGTTTATCTTTCATGGCTGGCTCATTCCTGTCAGAGCTCCCATGGAATAATGACACAGGCGTTTCTTTTCCGTCACACCTGCTCGGTTTGGCTCCGTCTTCCCCTTGGAGTGCAGGGAGGTTTTGCAGAGATCCACAAATCTCTCCAATTCACCAGAATATTCCCCACAGAAACTGTTCCTGCTTAGCAGGGAGGAAGAAGGGGTGGTCTTTTAATTAAAAGCCAATAATGATTTCTGCTCTAGAATCCAGATATTTTAGTAGAGCACTGGAAGTCCTTTTGATCATCTCCAGCCTTGGAAGGAGTTTCCAGGGGTAGCATCCAGCAGTGTGGGATGGGGATGGCACCAGTGCTGGCAAACAGCTCAGGTATTAATTAATTGATTAATACGTCTGAGGTTTAATTCTGTGGACAACTGTATCAGCGTGATCACCAATCAAATCCCAGCTGGGAGGAATTGTTCTCCTGGGAGCAGCAATTCCCAGCAATCCCTGCCAGCGCGTCCTGCCCTGGTAACTGTCTGTGTTTCTGTGGTGACACACAGAGGTGGAACTCACTCACGCTCACGGAGTTCAGTCCAGCTACGAGCTGGATTCCAGTGATGGAGCAATCCAGGGATTTTTCCATCATGCTGCACCTGAGAGCGCTGCCAACAAAATTCTGTTCAATCCCAGGGGTAAAGTTGCTTTGTCAGTCTTTCTTTACCCACCTGATTTTACTGTGCTCGAATATTTAGCTGTAGTAAATGCTATCATATTAAAAGTTAAAAAAAAAAGCAATAACGTGAATTTGAAGTTACAAAAATGGGATTGTCCATTTCTCAGTCTCACAGAAGCAGAACATCTGTAATTCCTTCCTCCCACGAGCCTTGTTTTCCATCACCCAGGGAGTGAAATGCAGCACTGGTGGTTCCTGTTCCGCCCCAGTTCTGTGGCTGCATTCATTCTGAACCACTTTGGCACCAGTTCCCGCGGTGGTGCCGGGGCTGTGCTGGGATTTGGCCAAACCCTCGGCTGTTCCTCGCTCTGGGCAAAGGAGTTTCCAGCAGAACACCTGGGTTGTTCCCAGTGCAGCTCTCCCAGTTGCACCGACTCGTGTCCTGCCACTTCCTAAGGATCCGCAGAGTTTGGCCAAAAACGCACGATGGAAAAAGGAGAATTTTATTTATAAAGCACCCGGCCACGTCTGATGCGAGAAAGGAAGGTGTTTAAACCTTCTCCCAGTTCTCTGGTAACTTCATTCAGATTTGTTTCTTGGAGGTTTTTCATTCCGCTTTTATGCTTTATCACTGAGAGCTTCTTTCCTGTTCCTTCCTGCTCTTCCTAATCCATTTTTGGTGAGGATTAATCAGAATGCCGCACTCGGAATGAGCTCTCTTGGGAAGAAACGAGTCCTGTGGAGCATTGAACAGTCTGGCTCTTCTCATATTGATAATTCCTGCTCTGATGATTTTTTAGACACCCTCTCCTTCATTAATATTCAATGAAAAGATGCTGCAAACCAACGCTAAGAATGGTAAAATACAGGATTTTGCTATTTTTTATGCTCATAAACCAGTTACTGACCAGTCCTTTGCTTGATTTCTGGAACAGGCTGTGGTTTTAGCAGGGCTTGTGGAGCTGGGAAATCCTTGCAGAGCCTGCAGGCCATGTTTAGGTACATTCTGACCTTTCCAAGAATTCCGCACACGCTCTGGGCACGGGGTTCCTCTGCAGCTTTGCCCTGAAGTGCAAAGCCATCTGTTTGAGGTGAGGGAAAGCAATCACCAGGTTGTACCCTTAACCCTTAAATCCCATACCTGGGACCAGACATTTTTATTGCGCTGCTCGCTCTGTGTGTTCCTCCACTACCAAGTGAGAATTTAAAAGGTTGATACAAATGCCTCTCGAATAGAGGTTGAATTTTTTTTGTTGTTTTTTTTTTTTTTTTTTTTAAAGCTTGTTGATTGATATTTATTCCAGATGTAGGTTGGGCTTTATTTATTTATTTATTTCCTACCTTTCATAACTGAGACTCGGGACCCAGCTGGGGAAGGTGGCTCTCCTGGTGGGGCTTGAACACATTTCAGCCTGTCAGGGGAAATGCCAAATGGAAGCCTGGGAGGGGGCATTTCATGGCACAGATGCTCTCCACCTTTTATTTCCCAAAACTATCCTGGTGTTACTTTCTATCCCACCAGCTGCTGCATTGTAGGAGCTATTCAGTGCCTAAAGAAAATAGAGAATTTTCTCCAGCCAGTGATTTCCCTGTCTCTGAGGGAGAAGTGCCCTCTCTGTCCCCATGGAGTATTAGATCTTACAACTGATGGAAAGCAGTGGCATAAGCTGATTAATGGCAGGGCTCACCAGAGTTGACATTTGGGGTTACATTTTTTGAAAGACACTTCTGAAATTGAGCCCCTAATGTTATTTTACAGCCTTTTTTTATGCTTTGAAATTCCTCTCGCAATACAGAATGTTATTTTTCCTTTTTATCAAATTTTAAGGGTATTTCAGCAATTAAACTCGGTGTGCTTCAGCCAAAAAACATAGTGCAGTCAGCTTCTTTGGCTTGTTGGTTAACAATGCTTCCTGTGTTAGCAACAGAGTAAACATTGCTTTGTTTGGCACCTCGTGAAAAGAAAATTTCAGAAGAAGATGGGAAAAATCTGCAAGATCGGGACGACATTTGACATGGAAGCGGGTGGCGAACATAAATTGTTGTGGTGCTACTAAATTTAGCAGAGCAGTTGGTGAGGATCCATCAAGTGCTCCCAAATGCATCCTGGAAGAGAGGTCCCAGTGCTCCCAGATTAATTGTTAACCCTGGACTTGCAGATTGATCAGGAAGGAGGAAGGATGGGAACGGAAAATGCTGGCAGTGGTGGCCCTAGAGCCGTGGGGAGCACACAAAACGGGGTTGTTTTCAGGAAAAGCTGGAAGTCTTCCAGGCAGTTACCTCACTGCATGGATTTTTGGATGATTTGGACGGGGAAAACAACATGAGGCTGAGCTGCTGTCTTCTCCTTCGTGGAGCCACATGCCATTCCTGCTTTCCAGCAAACATTTCATCAGGATTTGGGACTCCTGCGAGTCCCGGCAGCCGGAGAGATGCTGGATTTGAGGCTCCCTGAATACTCATTGGTGTGACAGACAGCAGCTAACTGCCTCTAGAAAAATCCCTAAAACAGGTTTGCAGTTCAGAATTTTTAATGTCCTCTGGCCAAATACAACCTGTGAGGAGATCCCTGCTCATCCAGCCGGGCCAGGAGGAATTTTTCCGGTCGGGGCTGAGTTCCTGCTGAGCTGTTGCTGCTTCTCCTGAAGAACGGCCTCGGGAAGGAGCCGACTCCGAGGAGCCACGGGTCCCTGCCTGACCCTGGCTGCCTCAGCCTGAGAGGGAACAGCCCAGGAAAAGGCATCAGCCCTGGCTCCTTTCTCCAGAGAGCCAGCTCACCCTTTTTTTCCTTACCACCATTCTTCTGTGCAGAAGATGCAGCAAAACTCCTTTGCAGCCCAGCTGAGCTCAGCAGCTTTTTGCCTGGAGAATCCAAAGAATCCAAGGGCACAGCTGATCCGTGTCTAGCAAGGCAGAAACGCTTCTCTGCCTGCATCTTTTCCAGCATTCCTGCCCGTGATCAGGTTTGGAATCACATTCACTTTATCCTATTTGAAAATTTAAAGGCGTAAGAAAGGCTGGGCTCGTTTGAGCTCAGCAAAACCGCCACAGACTGAGAGAGGAACCTGGATTTGTTCACAGCTCCCCTGCTTGTTCACAGGGCTGCAAAATCAGTTCCAGTTGCAGGATCCCCTCTGCAATTCCATGATTTTCAGGTGATACCCGGGGATGGGTTTGCTGTCACTGGGATGAAGGAGGAATGAAGGCAAGGTCAGTGCTGGGTAACAGGCAGGAAGCAAAGGTAAAGCACATTCCTGGGGAATTAACGGCACAGTTTTCGCTCTGGAATTCTCTGGCTGCTGTAGTTCCTTGGAGTCCTGCAGCAGTGCTCTAACACCGCATTTCATGTGGATTCAGAGCAAAATTCCCACTTCTTGGCGGGTGCTCGTTATCATGGTGCTCAGCTAGAAATGATGATCTCATTTCAAAGGCTCCATTTGATGTGCAGCTCTTAAAAAGGCCCTAAATTGTCTTCAAAAAGCTGAGTTTACTTATTGCTTTTAATAACCACCTTTCCATGCTCCGTAGGAATTGTTCAGGAATTCCAGCAAGGTGAGGATTTTGCTCTGCGTTCAAAAGTGGTGTTAAAGGAAGTGTCCGGGTGAGCTTTCCCTAAGGAATAGCTGCTGCAACCACCTCAGTAATGATGCCGTGGATTTTTGGGAAGTGGCTGTTGAGTCTGTCAGTGAATCCCAGCTCCTTTGGATGGCTGATGACACATCTAAAGTGACTTTGGGGTTCTCGGAATTCCATATTTTCCTGAAACAGCTCCCATGGCCCCATGGCACTGAGCGTTTCCTTTGGGAAAAGGCCTGGGCATGGAGCTCCCTTTCATCTTCCCCAGCCTTCCCGGGGAAAGCTGAGGATGTTAATGGAGTAGCACTTAACGAAGCTGAGCTGCTGCAACTTGTGCTTTTAATCTATCCCGGATAAAAATGGGCCTTTTTTAAGTCAGCACTGAACAGTTTCCCAGAATCAAACTCCATTAAAAAAAAAAAAAAAAGGAGTTTAGCTGTCTAGAAAACAACATGTGTATGTTGTTATACAAATATATATAGACTGTTATATAGAACATAAAAACGTGGGACTTCAGTGCTTCACTGAATACATGAGCGTTTCTATCGCTGCTTTAACGGAACTTCAGCAGAAGTTCCACCTAAAAATCCCACAAACATTGAATTTTACATTTCCTGATCTATTTGGTGCTATAATATATCAGGTTAAGAGATGGCACACGTAGCATTTCAGGTAGAAATCCTGCCTAATTTCCAGGGAGTCGCTGGAGAACGGTTTCCAGTGTTGTCCCCAAATGAAACAGTTTACTCCTGTGAGTTTGTTTTATTGATTTATTTTGAATTTGGGTGTTATTTGTAAGGTCAGGGCCCAGTGAGAGCCTCCCCGAGGTTCTGTCCCCTGCGCACTCAGGGTAGGCAGAGCTCTGCAGAGCTCTCCATAAACAAACTGTCAGTGCTGTTTGGATAAGGGCAGGGGAAGGACAATAATGAACCAAATGTACAAGACAGTTTGAAAAGCCAAGTTTTCCCAGACTGTTTATTTTTCATGGGATTCCACCACCAGAAGGTGCTTTTATTTGGGATGCAAATAAACACCATGAGTGTGCAGGTCTTCAGCCACTGCAGAGCCCTGGGAGTTGAGTGATTTGCAAAATATAATGAAATATTGGATATTCCTTCAGAAAAAAATCCCGTCTGGTGCAGGAGAAAACCATTTGTCCAGTCTCTGATTTAAAAGGTAAACAAAGTCTGGAATTCCCTGCGGTTTCCTTGGATGGAAGAGGTAAATCCAAGGTCGTGCAGGTGAAGAAAAGGGGATGTGGCATCACAAGGACATGGGCAGGGGCTGTAGCTGCCCTTTTTTCCAATGAGGTAAAGCCCCCTCCTAGACCTGAGGTTGCCAGGTCTGGTTTTTATCATTTTCCTGGCCAGACTAAATAGAAAGAAATCCCAAATGAATGTCGAGTTGATCAAATGAAGCAGTGAGGACTTTGCTGGGTTGTTAAAGCCAGGCTTTCCCTTGTGACAAATCCCCCAAAATCCTGCTGCTCCCTGGAGCCTCTGAGGGCAGATCCCAGCGGGGCTGGGAATGCCCAGGATGCCTTGAGCAGATTTAGGCTCCCCTTGCGCAGCTGCCTTGGGGACCATCCCCAGGAGATGTGTGGGATCTCCACCCTCTGCCCGTGGCCATGACCTTGTGGGGTTTGGGGTAAGAGTGGTCCTGTAGCTGTCACCTGCTCTCTGCATTCCGTGAATCCCTGCTCTCTTTTCTCAGTTTATTTTTGAAAAGGCACGAAGTAAAATAATAATAGTAATAATAATAATAATGTAATCAGAGAATTTTAAATGTTGGGAAAGACCTTGAACACCATGGAGTCCAACCATCAGCCAGAACCACCACTGTGGTCACCACTGCCCTATGTCCCCAAGTGCCACATCCACAGGGATTTGAAATCCCTGCAGGGATGGGGACTCAGCCCTGCCCTGGGCAGCTGTGCCAGGGCTGGAAAACCTTTCCAGAAAGGAATTTTCCCGAATATCCCCCCTGAGCCTGCCCTGGCCCAGCCTGGGGCCGTTCCCTCTCCTCCTGTCCCTGTTCCCTGGGATAAGATCCCAAATTCCCCCGCAGCTGCCCCCTCCTGTCAGGAGCTGTGCAGAGCCACAAGGCTCCCCCTGAGCCTCCTCTGCTCCAGCCTGAGCCCTTTCCCAGCTCCCTCAGCCTCTCCTGGAGCTCCAGCCCCTTCCCAGCTCCGTTCCCTTCCATGAACATGCTCCAGGGTGAGCACAAGGGGAAATGACAGGGATCATATTCGGTGGATGTGGCTCAGGTGTTCATCACCCAAAACCACGTGGTGAACCTGAGTGTTCCTCAAGTGTTCGAGGTTCTGTTCTCAAACAGCCTCGGCACAGGGCACCTTTATACGGGCAGTGACAGGACAAGGGGCAATGGAAGAGAGCAGGGATAGATGAGATTTTGGGAAGGAATTGTTCCCTGGGAGGGTGGGCAGGCCCTGGCACAGGGTGCCCAGAGAAGCTGTGGCTGCCCCTGGATCCCTGGAAGTGTCCAAGGCCAGGCTGGACAGGGCTTGGAGCAGCTTGGGACGGTGGAAGATGTCCCTGCTGTGGCATGGGGTGAGACTGGATGAATTTTAGGTCCCTTCCAAACCATTCTGTGATTCCATGGTTCTCTCCAGGCTGCTCCCTGTTCCCTCCATTCCTGTCTGTTCCCTGCAGTGGCTCAACCAAAGGATGCTGTGGTGGGATGCAGCTCCAATAACAAATCACTTGAGCAGTTTGAGGTTTGGATCTCAACTCGGATCCCTCATCTTTTTCTTTGAGCAGAGAACACAGCTGAGAGTTGGCATCTAGGAGCTTTTTTTGAGATGTAAAGCTTGGAGTGTGGAACCAATGGAATACGTAAAAATAATTGTTAAAACACTGGAAAAAAAGATTCACTTTGACTCTTAAGTATTTTATTAGAGAAAACCAAACCATCTCGCTGGGTTCTGGCTGTTTTAAGTTTTCAATTGTATTCAGCAATTTGAAATGAAAGGTCATTTCAGCTGAAATAATGCCTCTTCCCCTGAAGCCATCTAAAAAGGATTCACAATGGTATGAAGCTTTTGTTTTTACATAAACAATTCATTAAGATCAACATGAACCTGGGGAAAAGAGAAAAAAAAAAGTGCCATCAATCAACATGTGTTTTTGCTTAAAAAAAAAAAAAAAAAAGCTTTTTAAACCCAAACC
>VZRN01001083.1:541268-554781 GCA_013397935.1 Dasyornis broadbenti | reverse complement strand
CAATCAACATGTGTTTTTGCTTAAAAAAAAAAAAAAAAAGCCTGTTCAAACCAAACCGAGAGATGTGGGTTGATTATTTTGCACCAGCGCAGATTTATGGGTGGCTGTAAATCAGCTTCCCCCTCCCAAGTTGTAAAGGAGCGATAATGCTGCTCTTGTTCAAATCCTGGGTTTAGATAGCAAAGCCCAGGGAGGGAGGCTCTCCTGCCAGGGATGAGGGGCCAGGCTGGATCCTGCTCAGGCTTGTGCCTCCCATGGATAACGGCAGGAAAAATCATGGAATCTCTTCCCTGACACATCCCACAGAGGCCTTTTGCAGATTTTGAGCTTTATTGCATGAAAATGGTGAGAAATGTGGGCTCTTTTGGTTCGTTGCCTGCGCTGCCTTCAGCTGGGAATTAATTAAGAACCCTTGGAGGTTATTTTTGTAAGCCTTGAGTAGCAGGATATGATCTGCACCTCCTCGGAGCAGTAGCCAGGATGTCTGAGACGCCTTGGAGAGCTTTTCCCCCCTCTCAGCCCATCTGCTCCCTGGATGAGCCGTTCTGGGAGTGGGCTGCTCTTTGAAGTTTGTTTGGAGTCCTGTCTAGACTCCCAAAAAATTCCTTCCTCCCCAGCTTTGCTTTTCTATTAAGCAAAACTGAAAAGTTTTTTGAAAGTTTTACCTTTGAGAAAGGTCATTTCTCATGCCAGTCCCAGCTAAACTTCTGTGAAAGACAAAAGCTTTTGGAAATTCATGTGGCGGCCCCTGAGCTGCTTTTTTCCCCTCCTGGTTTCATAAACCCACCCTGAACCGCTTTCTCTGAAGGCAGAAATAAATCCCTGTACCTGTTCTACCTGGGTTGCATATCCAAGTCAGCAATATGTCAAAGAAACACCAAACTTGAGAGTTTTGCTTGTTTTTGTTTCAGACACTGCTCGTGGTTAATCTCACCCACAGATACTGGGGGAAGATAAACTTCATTGCTTTAAAATGGGCATGGAAACACACTCAGTGTTCTTTCTCATTGTTCATTTTATTAATAATCGTTCTCATAGCCGAAGATATTTTGGGGTTTTTTAAAATCCTAATGAACTGGAGAATTCACAATGGACTGCAGTATTTTTTTATAGATGTCTCCTGTTGATTTTCCCTTGAATGTTTTTTAGCTTTTATGTGCAGTCATTATTTCCTGGAGGTTAACACTTCTAGTGTTTATCCCAGATTTATGTTTAATCTTCGTTTCAAAGAATCCTAAAAATTATGAATGCTTCTCTTTCAACCCAGCATTCATTGCTAGGAAAAATCTGTGCTGCTTGGAGCTGATCTCCGGCCCCACACTCGTGGCTGTGCCCATCTTCTTTTAAAAGAGGTTTTGTTCCCAAGCCCTGCAGGTTCTGCATGCTGAAAGAATCTCAGGAACCATGGGAACTGGGGTAGAGCTTTTTATCAGGCTGATCCAGATATTCCCAGAAGCTTTTTTTGGAGCAGAAATCATAGTAAAATGTTGAAGTTAATTCTGTTTTATATCTATAAAAAAAAAAGCTGTGAACTTTTCCTGACCCTTCACACGGACTGTGCTTGAAGCTGGCACCAATTTCATCTCATAACTCTCATGAGAGACTGAAATGTCTTTACTTTTTTTTTCCCCCCCTTCCCTTCTTCTCCCCAGTCAAAATTTGTCACAGGTCCAAGGACAATGTTAATCCAGAGGCACCAGGTTTAGGATGGAGTATCCTGGGAGCCTAAAGCACGTGCAGGAGCCGTAGATCAGGATGGTTTTAGGTCTAAAAGGCAGCAAAGGAATTGATTTTCATCAGAACACCCGTGGTTGTGTGGTCACCTCCGGGCCTGAATTATTTGGAGACAAGAAGTGGGGCCATGGAAATCTGAGCACAGAATCCCGGAATCATCTAAGGTTGGAAAAGCTCTCCAGGATCACTGAGTCCAAGCTGTGCCTGATCCCCACCTTGTCCCCAGCCCAGAGCACTGAGTGGCGCATCCAGGAATTCCCTGGACACCTGCAGGGGTGGGGACGCCACCCCTGGGTGCTCCTGTCCTGGCTGAAAGGGAAGGAGAGCGGAGTTCACCCGGTGCAGAGTGGGGAGGCTCTCCCAAATGCTCCACACCTGCCCTGGGAATGGAATCCTGCCTGGGAACAAACCCTGACTTCAGCATTTTCCAAGCTTCCCTTTCAATTAAACTCGCTTTATTTTCCCCACTTGACTTCTTATCTTTCCTGCAACTTCTCACTCGCCCAGACTTCCCAGGTGGCCAAATCCGCCTTTCCACTGGATCTCTGAGGTCAGAACAAAAACAAGGCGACTTTTCCTGCTGGTGGCTGACTCAGGAATTGGGGAATTACGCAGCTGGGGCTGGACCTTGCCAAGGAAAAGCAGTTGGAGTTCGTTAACTCTGGGAAGGCGTTTTCGGCAGGGCCGGGTGGGGCCCGCGGGGCGCTCGCCAAGTGGGAGAGGAGTTTTGCTGCAGGGAAAAGGGGATGCTGCTCCCAAACTGGGCTCCAGCACGGCTCGGGCAGCTCTGCTCACCTGGGCAGCTCAGAGGCAGCAGGAGCTCAGGGCAGAGCTGTCACCCTGGTAATGCCAGCATCCCATTCCTCCATCCCCTGTTTCCAGGGATTTCCTCTGATGGAGCCCAGTGGACACCTCAGTGGCCCCTCAGGGATGAGCTGAGCTGGGCTGGGCTCACTCCTGCTCAAGAAACTCCTTTTAGTGCTGAAAGATGTGTGGGAAAAGGGCAAAACCACAACAGAGCAGTCCTGGGGAAAAGAAAGGGTAGGAGAAATCCCCACACTTAAGGACAAATAACCAAACTTTATTTTTACAAAATAGGAGCATTTAAATGAGCGTGTTTCCATCTTGAAAAAATTCAAAAGGTGAGTTTATGAGGAAAAAAATGACGTGTTTTAGATTAGTTGCGTAAATAAGTTATAGGTTTGTAGTCTGGCTTTTTAAACCAGTCTGGCTGGTTTTATCTTGTAAAAAAATAAATGTGCTACTAGGACACATTTGTAGTTAAAACAACTGACTTCTATCTTGCTTTTGGGTGAAATATTTTATTGGATATGCTGTATTCCTACTTGTTTGTGCTTTGGAAGTTGAAGGCAGGAAATTGTACTTTTGGGTACATCTAGAGCATGATTTTTCCTCAGGACTGTTTTCCAGACGCGTTCCCAAGTGGCGCCAGGAGGTAAAACGAGGGGTCCGTCTTTATCCTGAATTTCCCCGAGTGGGATTTGCTCCCGTTTTCCTGCATTTCGGTGCCTCAGCTTGCCCGTGGCAAAGGGCAGATCCTCCCGCTGCAGCTGCTGATTCAGGGAATGCGGCCGGGTAACCTGCTCGGGGCGTTGTGCCGAGGTGCTGTTCCAGGGATGACATGCAAAGATTCGGGATTGCTGGAATCTCCCCGGGTGTCGGGGGCAATCTGCGTGACACGGGGCCGGCTGCTGTCCCCGCCGGGTGACATGAGCGGCTGTGACAGCCAGCCCGGGGGAGGCAATGCCACAGCAGGGCTGCCTGGATCCCTGGCCCTCCTCTGGCGAGTTTTGGCCGGCTCCTGCTGGGGCAGGGTGTGTGGGGTGTCAGCCCTGCAGCTCTCTGCGAGCCCGTGTTCTCATCACTGCCACCGCAGCAGGGCTCGCTGGAATGGCTTTTTGGGGATACTTGGAGCTGGAAAAGCTTCTCTCCTGGAAGAGATCCATGGGATGGGGGTAACCCCTTCTGGCACGAACACACATCCAGAATCTGGGGCTGGGAGCTGTGCCTGGGCCAGGGACCGGGCATTTTGTGCCGTGGCCCAAAAACCAGCCTTGGGTGCTGCTTGGGGAGAATGAGGGAGGATTCACAACACAAGGGTCACATTGCTCAGGGGCCTGGTGTCACCCGAGCCTGGTTGCTGGTACCAGTGTGACCTGCGCACCTTTATCCTGGAGAAAAGGGGGATCAGGGGGAACCTTGTGGCTCTGCACAGCTCCTGACAGGAGGGGGTCGGGCTCTGCTCCCAGGGAACAGGGACAGGAGGAGAGGGAGCGGCCTCAGGCTGGGCCAGGGAGGTTTAGGTTGGACATCAGCAGGAATTTCCCCATGGAAAGGGTGGTCAGGATTGGCAGGGGCTGCCCAGGGAGGTTTAGAGTCCAAGGATGTGGCACTGGGTGCTCTGGGCTGGGGACAAGGTGGGCATCAGGCACAGCTTGGCCTCGATGGTCTCAGAGGGCTTTTCCAACCTGAATCATTTCCTGATTCTGTGATTCTGTCATAAAATGATGCAGAGAAGGCAGAAATCATGAAAAAATGTCAATGGCAATGAGCCATGGGAGGTCACCTGCCCTGACCTCCTGTCAGGGGTGACTTCAGATTCACCTGGCCCAGGGCCTTGTCCTGCCTGGTGTAAAAACCATGCAAAGCTGGAGCTGCTCCAGCCTCTCCGGGCTCCTACTCCATGCTCAGCCATTCCCAACCAACAAGACCAGCCTGTTCAGCCGCTGAGGAAAAATGACCTTTGGGATTAAATGCTGACTCCATGGACTTCCTACGGTTCCTCCTGCAAGCACTTCGTGACCTGGGGAAGGGTCTTGGTTTGCCTGTGCCCCTCTGGTGCATCTGCAAACCTGCTAATGACCCTTCATTCCTTTCTTTGTACCCTCCATTAAGCTGCAGGCTCGGGAATTGTCTGTTAATGTGTTTAGACAATGGCCAGGGCTTCAGCAGGGATCCTCAGGTACAGCTCTGATCCGAAGTGACAGCAAGAAAGGCAAAAAGTTGTGCAAATATTTCGGAGATGATCTGAAAACGCCCCGAGTTGTTCCGTGTCAAATACTTTTAACTGCATGCTCTAAACAGACCAAGTCAGTCCTGCTGCAGACATCGAAATATTTTCCTTTCTTTTTTTTCAATAGTGCAGATTTACGAAGTTTCATCTCCGTGATTATTAGGAGTGTTAATCCTTCTTACTTCCCCGTGCAGTTTTCCAAGGAAAATGCGTGTGAAGCTGGTGTTGAGGCGAGGGAGGGAAAAGATGCAGCGAGCCTCAGGTTATGGGGAATACAATGGCATGGAAGTGGTTTTCCTGTATACAGGGAACTGCTAATTGGCTGTTAGAGGCTGCTAACTTTATAGTCCTGTAAAACGGCACTGACTGGGGCTGACACTTGTGTAAAGTCTCCAGGGGGAAAAGCCAAGTTTTCCCTGTCACTCCACGGAAAAGGTTAGGAAACCAAGGGAAGGAGCAGTTGTTGGGGTGTTTGTGCTTCAGGAATTCCCAGTTCTGTGATTTAAACAAGAATTCAGACGTCCTCGCGGTGTTTGCAAACGAATTGTAAATGTCCTTTCTGAAAACAGCAGAATGAGCTTTCAAATGGCCTAAACTTGATTTGCACGTGGCCAGACCCAACTCAACATTCCTATTGCCATGGCTTTCAGAGAGCCAGAAAAGTGGAAATACATTTTCTGTGAGCTGGTGCCAGCAGAAGCCAGGCAGGAGAGCAGCCCAGGGTTTGAATCTCAGGCACGAAAATGGGTAAATACGGTGTTGTCAGCATTTCCTCCACACAGAGGTGGAAAGAGTTTGTTGTTTCAAATATAGACTATTTAAATATAGTTTGTACCCTTTTTCTTGTGTAAATAATAGGAATGACAGTGAACGGGTCTTGAGGGTTTTTAGAAATCAAATCTTTGTGAGAGGAAAAGAAAAATATATAAAAGCATCATTTCCTTAACTTTTAAGATGTGTTAAGAGAGTATAAATCTGTGTATTGGGCCTTGAGGGACTGCGCTGCTGGGCTCGTGCAGGTGCGCGCAGCAGTAAAAGCAATAAAACACCCAAAGTGCTCCGTCCTCTTGATTTATTCAGATCAATTATTGCGTTCTCCTGTATGGAAACTGCACCAGCAAGGATGTCCCACCTCCTCGGGAGTGACGGAATCGAGCGCAGTGTTCCTGAAGGCTGCGTGCACAAAACTCAGCATGGGGAGGGGTAGGGATAAACCAGCTCTCAGTTTAACTTTCGGGTTTTTTCTGAGATAGACGCTGAAAGTGTTAATTTTATTAATAAAATGTTGCTGTTAGAGGTGTGGAGTGCTCCCTGGCACACTGTGGAAGGGACACGGTCAGGAGAGCTCTGGGATGGTGATTTATGGCCTTGAAGTGGCACAGTCTGCCCTCAGAAAGAGAGAAAACGCCAGCAGAAAGTGGGTGTGAGGTGATGGGTGTCCTCCAGGTGACAAATATCTGCGTGTCCCCTTGAATTTGAGAAATCAGTAACGGCTGAATGTTGTTTTTTAGGGTGGAAAAAACGTTTTGTACATTTTGGGGGAAAACCCCCAAGCAATACGATGATTTTAGACACTGCAAATCCTGGATTCTGGCTCAGGGATAACTCTCACTGCAGAGCCATGGAGAAATGATGGCAGCAGCAGATACTGCATTTATCAGGGTGGGTGCTCCCAGCCCCTCACATCTGTCTGGCGCAGGCAGCTGGCCAGATGTGCATCCCTGTCCAGAGCAGCAGCAGGAGGAGAGCCAGGGCCAGCCTGGGCACCAAGAGAGGCCACTGACATCCTTGTTCCAGCAAAATTCCCTCTGCCAGGTCTCCTGGAGGGGTGAGGCTTCCTAGCCGAGCAGGAGGTGAAAATGTGCTTTCCCTCAGCTTATCCAAGCTCCACAAGGATTCAGATGGGACTGAGAATCAGGCTCTGCGTGACTCAGACGAACAGAGCCAGTCTGCCTGCAGCAGAAAGTGGAGACAGAGCCTTGGCTGCCTCCGCAGGGCTCATCAGCCCTGGCCGTGCAGAGTTCCCAGAGCCTCCCCAGCTCCGAAATCCCGCTGTAGCTGGAAGAAATTGTCTCTCCATCAGTTGAGCAGGGAGCAATAACGTTCCCAGCAGTTCCAGAGCTCTAGGAAGTGGCACTCCTTGGCTGCGTGCCAGATGTCTGGGAGCAAGGAGCGGGTAAATCCCGGTAAAGGGTGCCGCGATTATTCTTAGTCAGGGGAGGAAATGAGTGATTAAGTGTACATGGGACTCACGAGTGTCCAGCTCATTATCAGTGCTGGTATTTCAGCTATGAGCAGCACATGCATCAGGGAGAGGGAAAGTATTTCCTGATAGCTGCCTCTGCCTTTCTTCTGGGCTGATGCAGAGATAAGGCCCTGCCCTGAGCCATGGCTGCGCTGGGAGATACCAAGATGGATTGGGTCTATTACAGCGGGAATAGAGCAGATCCTCGCAGTACAAAGCTAAACTTCAGCTTTGATAGCTCTCAGGCGATGCTTTTATGTTTTTCCTCCCCTCAGAAAGAGCTTTTATATCTACAAAGAGATGTTTAACTCCTGGAGAAAAATCTATTTGCAGAATGAAGATAGAGAAAATAAAACAGGGCTGATACTTTACCTACAAATCTTCCTGGCTTTTGTAGTGACATTTAGTCTGTGCTTGAATATCAGCTAAACCACCAAGGTGATGAGCATCTTACACTGACATCCTGGTCACGGTGGAGTGACATCTCCCCTCCCTATTTTTATTTACTTCAAACATCAAACAAAGACAATTATGTGCTTAAACAATTTAAATATGTTTACAGTCCTGTTTTAAATGTTGTTTCCTAAAGGGCTGCTCACTTTTTGAACTGATTTCAGGAAGGTTTGTGCCACACACCAGCTGAATTCACAGCTTTGAAGACCGCAGTGCAAAACCCCTTCCAGCCCCGTCCAGGTGATGCGTTGGCTGGGATGGCTTTTATAGGTTTTCCAATCCAGAATCAGAGTGTGTTCGAGTGGTTTGTGATTCCTCAGACAGCAGGAGTAGCTGTCCCTGATGCAACTCTGTGGCTTCATCTTTTGAAACACTAAAACCACTATCAGGATTGATGGGAACCGTTCCTTGGATTTTTAAAGGGATCGTTCTGAGCAATTCATCAGCAAATTGTACTTGTAGTACACAGGGAGGCTGTGAGGAATCAGGAATTCAGGAATCCCATTGCTCTGTCGCATCTGTCCGCATCAAAGTTCGGTGGAGAGGGTCCAAGGAAATCTGTTGGAAAGCAGCAACGAGGTTTGGAATCCACGGCTTTAAATGCATGGATTGAGTGATGGGAAATGTGCTCTGTGGACCAGCATGGCCAGAGGAAAATGACTTTTCCAGTGAGAATAAGTTACTGTTGTGCTCTTCTTATGCAACTGTGGAATATGAGGGAGAGTCCTCTGCTGTCCCTGAACAGTCCCAGGTGCTTTGGGCCCATTTCTGTGCCAATGGGGTTCTCATGGCACGGGCACTGCTCATGGCAGTGCTTTGGAGCTGTTACATTGCTGGGAACTCTAACCTGGAGCTCCCTTTGGAATACCTGTTCTGGCGGCCCTGGGAATGCCTTCAGAGCTTGCTTTGGCATCCTTTGGTCTCTTGTGGTTTTGTTTGCTTTGCATCTCCCGGTGCCTGTTTGTTTCCCAGAGATGTGCAGTTGTTTATCTGGAGCATCAGGGAATATCCGATCCGTTGACATGTAAATACAGCAGCCGGTATTGGCAGAGCTTTTGTGGTTGGTGATCTACAAATTATTCCCAAGTTGTTATCTTTGCTATTGTGTCGTGTGCTCTCTGGTGTAAACTCCATTGCTGTGGTTTTTGATGCGTCCTGGGTATTACAAACAGCAGGAGTGAGTGGTAATCCAGTGATTCCTGCTCCAGTGGAAGGTGCCCCTGCCCACGGCAGGGCTTGGAATGGGATGATCTTTAAAGTCCCTTTCAACCCAATCCATCCTGGATTCTGTGATGCAAATAAACCCCGGCTGATCACATCTCCAATCAAAGCTGTTGGAGCTCCCCTCACACAAATTGCCTGGGAAGGTGATTTCTGGGAGTGCGTTCATCCTTCTGCGTCGTTGGGGTGGAAGCGTTTGGGGAGCTGTCTCCAAATCCTCAGCCCCAGCTCATGGACCCTTCTGGACTGGTGGCTGTGGCTCTACCTGGCTCCTGCAGGGAGATGTTTGGGAAAAAAAAGTCACTCTGACAGAATTTCCTAATAGAATAGTCACTTTTTGGTGTCCTGCAGCAACCTCTGAAAACATGGAAGCATTTGGAGCCCTGGAGTCGCAGCTGAGGCCAGGCGTCGCTTTTCAGCGTCGCAGAGCAAAGCCCTGAGCGCTGAATTGCACTGCTGCAGCCAAGTTTTGTAAGCAGCCTCTCAGTTTTTCCCTTCCATGCATTCTCTTCATCTCGGGGAGATGACTCAGGGAGGTGAAGGTTGCTGATGTGAATCAGGTTTGTGGGCCCAGGCCCACGGCCCCGGTGTTTGCCGGATCCCGGGATGCTTTCACGGAGCAGCACCAAGCCCCACATTGTTGCAACATGTTAAATTGCTTTCAATGCAATCAACCTTCCCGTCATGCTCGGGGTTGATCATTGCCATATTTGTAAAAGGAAAGCTGAAGACATTTTCTTGGCACGGCCCAAACTGCACCACACAACCCCGTAACGTGATCCGGGCCTGGAGCAGCTTTAGGGGAATGAGCCCTGGGAGCCTCAGCGTGGGGATGCTGCCGTGCAGGAGGCTGAAATCCTCAAGGATGTAGAGACTTTTAAAGCCACCTCAGGCAGGAATTGCACTCTGCTGAATTAGGTTTAGGCCGTTTTACTTCTAAGACTTTTCAGGTTCATTCTGATTATTTCAGAGCCCCTTGTGACACTCCACAGATAACAGAAGTGGCTGCAGTTTATTTTGCTGTTAAACTCCGCCTTTAAAGAGAGCCTGGAGGTGTGCATTTGTTTTTATTAACACTTGGCATAGCCCAAAATGCACAGTCTTGATAAAGACAGGGAGGCTGAGGTGGCTGTTAACTCCTGAAGTTTCTGCATTTGTTTTTCATCCACCCCTCCCAGATCCTGCAAAGGGAGAGCTCCAGCTGGCTTGGGAAGCCGTAAAAGAAAAGCTCTGAGGTGAATGCTCCAGATTATTGTACTTGGAAACCTCAAATCTCATTTGTCAGCTAAACACAGTATTAGAATTAAAATACAAAAAGCAGTGAAAGATAAATATTTCGACAATATCACTCCACTGAGGAGACTTTGCAAACCTCTGCGTTACTGAGCACCACCACCACTTATTTATTATAAAATGTCCCATGGATTTAAACAATGGATTCAGTCATTCCGTGAGGAGCTTCTGGAATACCATTGTTCCCAGCCGTGACTTTATTTGGTAGGTAACTCTCAAGTTTCAAAGCTATTAAATGTTATTATTCAGCCCCCTCTTCCCTCTCCTTGCCATTCTCTCAGCAAGCCTGGGCCACTCCGCAGTCCCTCTTGATTAGACTCTGCTGAGAAATGAGCAGGTGAATGAGCTTTTTGTGCTCGTGGTCTCTGGGATTTGGGAAACCAGGAATGAAGGCTTCTATTGCCCTGTGGGTTTTTAACTCTCTGAATTCCTGGGTTAGGACAACGTGGCTTCAGCACATCCTTTGTGTTTGCTTCTCCATGGAGCCTCTTCTCTTCCTGGGAGTTCTGTAGGAATTCTTCTGCTTGAGCTGCAGCCGCTTGGGCAGGAGTTTCCCATTCCAACCAGTTTGATATTTTTTTCCCCTCTTGTAACATCTTACACTTTTGCTGTGGTGTGGTCAGGTGCCAGACCTTGATTTGGGAGTTGGATCAGCCGGTGGGTGATGAGCACCGAGATCCATCACGCACTGAAATTTCCAAGCTAAATTATGGAGGAAGGAAGGAAAAATGAGTTTATCCTGTAGTCTTACTAATGCCTTTACACAGGCTCAGAAGTGAATTTATAGAACTATAAATAAACGTGAGCTGGTAGGTTCCCATCAGGCTTCACCTGATGCTTTGGGTTGGTGCTGCACTACAAATAAATATAAACTGTAAATAAAGTGATAGATAAAAACAGCAACCAAACCCAAGGGAATGGCTGGAGCTGTGCCAGGGACGGTGAGGTTGGAGATCAGGGAAAGGTTCTTCCCCAGGGAATGGACACGGCCTCGAGGCTGCCAGAGCTCCAGGGGTGTTTGGACAACGCTCCCAGGGATGCACAGGGTGGGATTGTTGGGGTGTCTGTGCAGGGCCAGGAGCTGGACTGGATGTTTCTCATGGATCCCTTCCAACTCAGGATATTCTCTGATTCTATATGTAAAATATCCCGAAATTTGCTGCAGAAAACATAATTTTCCTTTTTTTTTTTTCCTTAAAATCACCTAAAAGACTTCTCAAATCTGCCTGGAAGCTTTGAGGGCTTTTTTAAATGTAGAAAATAAACCCCCCAAATCAATACCACCCCCTCAGCCTCAAGGACACGCAGTTTTCCAGCACTCCAAGGACTTGGAGAGCGGGAAGGGACGTACAGGGATGTATTACTTCAAAGTATATTTGTAATTATTATGATTCAGCCTCTGCTCATGGTTCCCACCCGGTGTCATTTCAGACGCCACGTTCTCCCCTCCAAGTCCAGCTCAGCGGGAAGTGCCGATTCCCTTGGAGTGGGCGGTGTTGGATAGGAAAGGGAAAAACCAAGAGGAGCTGTTTTAGAGCAGTCCAAGGCAATGCTGGGGGAAACTGAGAAATGGAAAATACAGAGCGAGCGGCAGGAACGAAATCCTCATTGCTGGATTTGGTAGCCTCGAGGATCAACTATAAAAGTAAGTGGTGGGGACTCTGTGCTGCAGGAACATGAAATAATCTTTTCAGAGTGCAGGAGGGAATAATTTCGTGCAGGGAAGAGGCAGGAGGACATGGAAATGTTGCTGCGATTTCCTGAATTGAGAGGGGAAAATGAGACACTCGGAAGGGTTCACTGAAGTCTCAACATGATTTCACTCCCTGCTTGTTGCCAGGTTAACCAGCCATTGTTGATTAAACAAACTCAAAAGGATTCTTCTGGCCAGGTCTGGCCATGTCACCGTTTGGGGCCTTTTACAAGGTGTGAAGTGAGGTTTTGACATCTTCCAACGTGCAGATGGGCTGATGTGAGCCTCGGAGACCCCGAGGGTCTGACCTGCGCCCCTGGGACCGGCAGGACAGCGAGCTCGTCCATTTTGGGAGCTTTTGGACAATTTAAAGGGCACTCAGCCTGGCCCAAATAGTTAATGTGCCTCTCTCTTCCCCCTCCCCAAGATTCAAACAGAAGGAGCCAAGGAGAAATTTATCAGAGCACAGCATGCCCGTTCCTTTTTTGATGTTCAGTAGGAGAGTTGGATTCAGTTAAAATCCAGCGTTAAAATGGAGAGGGATTTAACCTCTTACTCCCCAGAGTGAAGCATCACCACAATGCCTGTGCCAGGGGGCAGCTGCTTGTTGGTTTGAGGTTCAGAGCCCCACACTGTCACCTGGAGGTGGAGTGGCCTCAGCCAGAAGCACCATTCAAAAGCAGAGGAGCTCTTCCGCCAGCAAAAACCAATCATCAAAGACCTCAGAGTCCAACTCCGTGTGGAGTGAGGGCTGCAGAGCCCCTGCCCTGCAGATCAAAGGCTGGTTTGAACTCCTGCTCCAAGCCCCCATGGGACATCAAAAGTCATTCACCTTCAGGGAATGTGGCTCATGCTCCATCCCTCCCCCAGTTTTCTCTGGAACAGCGTGTCCATTGTAGGGAAATGAAACCAGCATCCATCTTTCCCGGGCTTTGATCCCAGCGTTTGATCCCAGCACATCTCCTGGCATTCCCAGGCACAGATGCCACCCAGAGGGACATTTTCCAGTGTTCCTCTCCTCGCTGTTGGACAGGACGAGGGTTTAAGCACCTATGACCTGTGAGAATTGATAAATACAGGGACAGAGGAGCTGTCACGTGGAGGTTTGTGCTTGCTCCTGATCTGCACAGGCTGACAGAAAACACTGGAATTTATGGGATTTGGAGGAATAAAAAAATACCTCAACTTCCCCCAGTCACTGCTGTGCTCCTGCTCTCCGGGAAATCCTTGGCACCAGCAGGGATCAGGGATGAGGGCACTCAGGGAATGGCTGGAGCACACCACTCTTCCCTGGCAGCTCTGGCCAGGTTGAAATGTTCCCTGCCCCGGGAATTTTACAGCATCAGCAATGTGAAATAGGACCCAGTGTGAGCCAGGAGCGAGGGAAGCCTGCTTCCCGTGGGATTTGTTCCTTACGGCATTCACTGCAGGCTCAAATGGAAAGACCTTTTCACATCCGGAGCATTTAAAAAGCGCTTTTTGCCTCTGTGTAGACTCTGGGGTGGTTGTCAGCGCTGAGCTCACAGTTCTGTCGCAGGACATGGAGCATTTCTCTCCTTTTCCCACCCATTTATATCAGTGGGCAGGAATTCCTTCAGAAAACCCGTTCTGCTCCTTGGGGAGTACAGAGCCAACCCAGAGCCAGCCCAGAAGGGGTTAAATGGGGCTGGGATGCTGCAGAATGGCAAAAATAAATTGTTCAGCCTCGCCTTGCCCAGCTCCATCCTCTCCATGTGCTTTCCTCAGCTGCGTCCAGGACAAGCTGCTTCCATTCCCCTTCCCTTTTCCCCTTCCCATTTCTCCTTCCCCTTCCCATTTTCCCTTCCCATTTCTCCTTCCC
>VZRN01001083.1:499004-534018 GCA_013397935.1 Dasyornis broadbenti | reverse complement strand
AGAACACAGGGGAAAAAAAAAAAAAAAAAGAAAAAAAGGGAAAAGGCTGTATTTGTATTGCTAATGGAAAAGGAATTTAAACAGGAACTTCTGGGACAAGCTGTCTGAGGTTCTGCTACAATCAATATTTTTTTACATAAACAAGAACCTAGAAATAACTCATATTTATAAAAATGAAGCGTTTGGGAAGAGGGGCACGGGCCACGTGTGTCACAGCAGAGAAGATCTGTGGATTTTCAATTAACATGGCCCGTTTTATAACAAATACTCTGTGAGATGCTCACGAAGCAGAGAAATATGGACGGGAATTCACAATAACTCTTCCCTTCAAGCTCAGGGATTCAGGATCACCTGGTATCCTTGGAATTTTGAGCTGGATTTTGGTGGTTCTAGTCCCTTTTTGATACGGACCCTCTTCCAGCAGAGTATTTAAGCACAAACTTAAGCCTCAACTCAACTAAACTTAACTTTACTAAAGTTACTTAAAATCTCTGCCGCCCTGGGCCCTGGAATGCATTTGGAAAAAAGGGGATTTGAGGGGTTTTGTTAAAGTTTTACCGGGTACACGACACATTAAGCGTGTTCCGTGCGCGACTCCGCGTAATTAACATTCCTGCTGAGATTCCCTGAAAAGTCCAGCAACGTGGGATTCTTCAAAGGGCTGGCTTCCAACCTTTGACCCTCCAGAGCACTCCTAAGGAGTTACGAGGGCGGATACGCTGAAACCGTTTGGAGTTGCTCCTTCCATAGTGAAATGCGTTTTACTGATCCGAGTGTTCCTCGGAGTTTGCTTTTGGGGAGAGAGAGGGAAAGAAAGGATTTCGGTGATGGGGAAAAGGCCCTGGGAAGGTTCTTTAGGGTGGGTGCCTTCCAGCTGGAGGAGGGAAAGGAGAAGTCTGGAAGATCTGCTGCTTCATCAGGGAAGTTATTCCATCCTGGGAGTGTCCAAGGCCAGGCTGGATGGAGCTTGGAGCACCCTGGGATAGTGGAAGGTGTCCCTGCCCATGGCAGAGGTGGGATAAAATGGGCTTTAGGGCCCCTCCCAATCCAAATCATTCTGTGATTCCATGATCTCTGCTCTCACTGGGATGTCTGTGGGAAATGGAGCCTTTTCCATGACGATCAAACCCTTCCTTGTGGCCCTCACGGGAAGTTGGGAACTGTGGACGCTTCACGGCACAGAATTGTCCGTGTCCAAAAAATAAGAACGAGCTTCTCCAGCACTTCCAGTCTCACTTTTCCCAAAGAGGGACACTTCCATGACATCTGATGGATTCAAACACCTCAGGAGCAGCAGGGTGAAATTTTGCCGTGTTTGGTTAATCCTCCAGCACCGGGACAATCCAATATTTTGTTTCACATGGCTGAATTTTTTTTCCTCCTTTTCTCTGGGGCTTTCTTAAATATTGACATTAATCTGCTCACTTGGAAGCAACCCAAGCTTCTGTATTTCTTATCCTCCCCGATCGTCTGCACTTCAGATCTGTTTACCCAACGGCCTGGATTGCATTCCCATAAATCCTGGGATTCGGCTTTGCTGTGATATTAATTTATTGGTGCATTTTCAACATCAATTACTCTCTATCTCCACAGACATAATTCTCTCTTCAAAGCAGAGAGAAAACTCTGCAGCTCTTGGTTTTCCCCGTCCCCTCCCCTCGCTCTGCTCCGGGAACGTGGATCTGAACAGCAGCAAAGACATCGATGAGAACGGTCCCTACTCCACCGTTTTTTTTTAGGTTTCCCGATGTTCTGCTGGAATGCAGGTCCAGGGGGTGACAGCAAACCCACGTTTGTGTTTGTAGGAAGGAGCTTGGAATTGCGGTGAAAGCTCAAACATCTCACTGGGAGAGCAGGAGAGGGCAGGGGCTTTCAAAACGCCGTGATTTTAAATCAATTTTAAGATTTCAAGTTGATTTAAGATTTCAAGTCGAAGGGAGAACAGCAAATCTTAAATTTTTTTAAGAGCTGAGCACCAGGAATAAATACCTACAGATGTGCACATCTGCATTTCAGCCCAGAGCTTCCCACTGCACCAGGCGCTGCCCGTTATTAGGGGACAACCACGCCGAGTCTTGGCTTCTTCCCATGAAAAACGGCAGGAGACAATTCTTTGAAAAAGGTCTTCATCCCGGATCTATTCCCCGTGTCCTGACATTGCAGGAAAAAGTCATGGAAGGGGAAAAACCACCACAGTGAAAAAGAGTTAAGTGCCTTCATTTTCTGCCTTCCGTTGGAATGTAAGTGGGGCCTTGGAAATGAAAAATAACTTCTCTTTTAGTGACCTGTTTCAGGCTGGAAGTGCCGTTGCCGTTTCAGGAACGCTTGTCAGCCCGTCCCTGGTGCAGAGGGGGAAAATGAGAAGCACATGGGGCTTTGATCCGAAACCTGACACGGTTTTCCCCTCATCCCCTGCCCCTGGAGGTGCTCAGGGTCGCTCCGCAGGCAGGAGCCTGGCAGGCTGCGCTTTCCCATCTGCTGGAGAAGTGGGAGCATTTCTCTGCTGCTTCTGGCCAGAATTAATTATCATTGAATAGGAATTGTAATTACTGCCCCTCGTTTTTTCACTCAGCGTCTCAGAAGTTTTCAGATCTTGGTAGTGAAAGGAGAAAGTCCCAATTTTTCCGTTTTTTTTTTTCCTAAAAAGCCGAATCATTTTCTCACACGGTGAGCGAGACCTGCAAGTGCTGTGAGGGGACTCCAGAGACACAAAATCCCTAAAATTCTTCTCACTTTTTTTTTCTGCCCCCAATTTCCCACTCAGCCCAGCCATATCCTATGAAATGATGGAAAGTTTTTATTTGCAGCCCAGCATCCCTTTGAGATTTATTCCTGTGCAGCTGCCACAGGAATTCCAGCCTCCCATTTAGACTAATTTCTCCCTAATTTCTCCCTATTTTTATATATATTTTCTCCCTAATTCTATATATTCTATTTATATACCTACATCTCTGTCACTAATCTAAATTCCCCTATTTTGTACACGAGTCATTCTTTAGGAGGTTATTCATTCCAGTGGAGAGGGATGGATTAATTTCCCCCCTATTTTTATATATATATTTTCTCCCTAATTCTGCATATTCTATTTATACACCTATTTTTCCATCATGAATCTAAACTCCCCTATTTTGTGCACCAGCCATTCTTTAGGAGGTTATTCATTCCAGTGGAGAGGGAGGGATTTTTCTGCAGTCCCTTCCCATTGGGATACCTTTCCATCTCGCCCCACGGAGCTGCAGCACAGATGTTAAGCACATTTCACTGTGCAGGCAGCCTGTGCATATTTTTAACATAACTTGTCTTGAAAATATTTATTCAAGCCAAGACAACAGAAAATTAGAGTAATTTGATTGCTCAGGCTTAAGGAATAGATTACTACTGTTCCAGATGTAAGGAACAACAGACTGCTTGCTCTCTCTCTCCAGGCTGGGAAAAAAAAAAACAAAAAAACAAAAAAAACAAAAAACCCCTTTGGCTCCTGATTCCAACCATATTTGCGATTATGTTCCCAGTAAATCTTCCAAAAATTGAACACTTCTAAAGATTTGCGCTTCCAGCTTTTGCCAGCCAGCGTCAGGAGAATTCCAGCCCCAAATCAGCTCGTTAGGAAGGGGCTCAAAACGGGCCCTGCTCCAAGGGGGCAATTACAAAGCAGGGTTATAAATCATCCTTGCTGTGGAATCAGGGTGCCAGATATCTCTGGAGCTCACTGGGGCCTTGGACTCTGCAGGGTTTTCAGCAGTCAGTGCTGATTTCATTCCAGAATGAGGCATTTGGCACAAAAGCTGATTAATCTGCTTTGCAGGTTGTTGGTTTTTTCCCTCATCTTCGGCTAAATCTTTGTTTAGATTTGCAGTTATCACTCCAATTTTGGACCTTTTCTCTCTTTTTTTCTGCCCTCTCTTTGTGTGACTTAGCCGCAATTACCGTTTTCATGCTGATTCTTTGTGTCGCTCACCGTGTTTCTGAATGGGTAGAAATGGGCAATGGGAAAGCAAGATGGAAATGCTCAAATTTAAAATACATTTTCCCAATAGCTTGTGCTGGTTAAGTGGTTGCACAATCAGATTGTCAAAGCGCTGTGGGGATATTTTAAAACATCCTTTCTCCATAGGCTGCTCTGTTTATTTGGAAGATTATTTTTCAAGGATTAACTTCCTCTTTTTTCTTTTTTTTTTTTCCCTCCCCTGACCTTTTTCAACAAAAAACTGCCTGTGTAGGGTTTTTCAGAGCCTGCACCCTGCAACTTGATGAATTCTTCATTACGGATCCCCCTCTCTGTGCCACTGTCTGACTCTGCTCCAGCAGTGCATGGAAAAGAGACATTAAACCTTTGGCCCAGTGTCCGCTTTTATTTGAGGAATCTTCTAGTTCAGGGTGAAGATGAGCACGAGGAAACAGCCAATAATTGCTCTTGTACAACAATAATTGTTCTTGTACAGCAGCTCCCTGGGTTTGAAATGATTTCCTTAAACCCATCCTTCTTTTCTGTGCTCTGGACAGCAAAGAATGCCAGATTTTCCGCAGCACTGCCAGGTATTTCTCCTGTCAGAGCTGAGTGGAGGAATCATTCAGTGATGAAGTGAATCACCAGTTCTGCTCCCTTTTGGACAAACCCTTGGCCTGGCTATAACCATGGACATCCTCAGCCACCTTAAAGCCAGGCTTGGTGAAGAACAACCCCCTGAATCATGGCTCCCTCAGTCTGAGGGAATGAAAGCAGAATTTTTAAACAGATAAATGAATCTGGGCTGCTGCTGCAGTGGTGGGGAGCTCTGCTGTGTGTGCTCTGGCAGCTGAGTTGTCTGAAGGGAGAGTTCCTTCATTCCTGTCCTTGCACGGTCACCTTTAGAGGAATACAAATGTTTGTGGACAAAGGTCGTGAGGGCTGAGTTCCTGCTCAAATCCCAGCACCTTGTGTCATTTTCCACATAACAACCGGGATGGAGCAGGGCACTCTCGGAAAGGGAACTCCAGCCCCGCAGCTGAATGGGAACTGACAGCCCAGTGAAAACAAAATCTTCGCTTTCCTCATTTGTCTGCTTTGTAACCAGCCAGAAACTGCACCTGAGCGCTCTTATTAGACCTGCAGGAGAAATCCTGGGATTCTAAAATTGCTGAGTACACACGAGCGGTGCCACGGTGTCCTCGCCCCGTGCCAAAGCAAATCCTGGAGTTGAGCAATTCTTCTGCTCGGTGTTGGCGTGAGGTGGAGCATTTGGTGGGGCTCAGAATCTCTGCAGGGGCCTGCAGTTTATCGAGGTGCCACCGGCAAACTCTGTGGCCTTGGATTTAATTCCATTCCATTCCATTCTATTCCATTTTATTCCATTTCATTCCCCACAAGCTCTGGAGCGGGATCAGCACCCCTGCCTCGTGCCCTGGGTCAATGTGTGCTGCTGGTTTTTGCTCTCGTGGTTCCTGTGTCTCTCAGGTCAGAGCAGGAGGCTCTTCCTGTGCCAGAAAACTCCCAACCAAGAGTCAGTCAAAGCCGTGGTTCTTGTCCTCGCCACCAGCCCAGCTCGCTCTGAATTCCATCAATCCTGGCCTTATTTTCTGTCCCAGTCTGCCAAACTCCCAACCCTTTCAGTCCATAAACCCCAGCGAGGTGGCTCTGGTGGCTGCAGAGCCCCTCTGCTGAGCTGTGTAAATAAACATTCCATTCCATTAAATCCTGGAGCCTGCTGAAGTGGCCTGCAGCAGATGAAAGGGGCTGCAGCCTGTCAGCCTCTGATGCTTTGGAAGGGCTTTCAAAGATTTCTGCGCCTTTTCTTTGCTTTTCCTTTGCCGGCTTTATTTTCCTGGCTTGTAGCTTGTAGAGCAGTCTGAGCTAAGAGCTTTGTCGGGCACTTCTGCTCCACTTGTGCAGCTCTCAGAAGTGCTCAGCGTTTCCTCGTTCAATGGCAGCTTTTCTGGAGCCTTCAATGGCAGCAGCAGCGAGCCCAAGTGCCTCTTGAAAAACCACACCACTTTCCCTGGGGTTTTCTCTGTTTGACTCTTCCCGGGAGAAAGGCAGCAGCATCACAAGTGAGAATTGAAACAGCCACAATTCCAGCACATTCCTCGATGTCTGTTTGATCCCAGTGCCACCACACGCTCCTTTCCACGGGCTGCACTCGGGGTGGGGCGCACACAAATATTAATTTGTTGTTCAGAGTTAATTGCTGAGGAGAAATCCCTACTCAAATCAAGCACATCCCTGGGAAAATTCCTCTTTTCTCCCACTGTTTCTTGGTTTTGCTCCAAGTTGAATCACTCAGGGCAGGGAATCTCCTGGCCTCTCTCCAGCCTGGCTCTTTCCCATCCCAGTGACATTCAGTACCACTGGGACTTTGTTCTCAACCCAGCACGTGAGGAGCTGATCCCACCACGCTGCTCTCTGCTGCCTTCCAAGGGTTGGGAAGGATTTTTGTATTTATTTCTTTGAAATGTAAACCCACCTGCACTGCTTTCCCTAAATACAAGCCGAGGTCGCCAGGACTCCTGTGTCTGCAGCTCGGTGTTTATCCGTGGAGCAGAGATCACGTTCTCCGGGATAAGGGCACTCAGGGAACCAAAGCCTGAAAGCTTGGGGCGCTCCTGGGTTTGTGCCTGTTGGTCAGAGCTCCCTCGAGCACAGTGGGAACACTCCCAGAACTGGGACTCTCCCGTGGATATGGGCAGGAGCTCCAGGGGCAGAGCTGGTGGCACCGCACCCCGAGCTGCTGAGGTGGCCCTGACCCCGGCAGGTCAGCTCTGCTCGTGGCTGGAGGTTCTCCAGGAAAAGGAATCAGATTTTTGGGCTGAGGAGCCAGCAGAGTCTTCAAGGTGCCGCTTTTATGTGAAATGCAATGAGCAGTTAGAGCTTTTCTTTCCCTCTGCCACACTTAAAGAGCTTTAGATGCACAGGGAGAGCTCTTGCAAGGGCTAGGTGGAGGCTGGAAAATGCACAGGTGCCTCATTCCATTCCCCACTTCCATCTCTCCCCGTTCCTGGGAACTAAGAGTGTAATTTTGGGCTGGTACAAAGCGTGCACGATAAAAGGGTGTCAGGCTCCTGTCTGATTCCATTTCTCCGAGTTTGTTACATGTTTAAACACAGTCACATGTTCAGAGGAGTTTGGGTTCTTTCTTGTGAGGTGAAACTGGGAAGGGCAATGTCCAGGGCTCACAGGAGCCTGGTTTGGCTGGCACAGTTTTGTCACCTCATGTCGCTTCCAGATCGGGCTCTTGGATTCACACCCACTGCAAAAATGACTCCTCCTTTACATCCCTGGGCTCAGCTTTGCACGAGTACAAAACTGCCCAAATAATTAATTAATTATTAATTCATAATTATGAATTAATAATTAATTCCATCCTGGAAGGGCATAACCGGTGTTCAGCTCATCACTAACCATAAGTGATAGTTGCATCTATTGCTTTGGATATCACACTGCAGGTGACCAAAACTCCAGGCTGGCGCCGTTTTTGGAGGGCCCAGGTTGAAGTTTGGTGCACCAAGTCCTTGTTTTCACCAATTTGAGCTTGAAAGGAGCAGCAGCAAAGCTGTGACGAGTAAAAACATCCACCCTGTCTGCATCAGTCACGTAATTAAAATGCACTTTATTGGTAGTCAGAGCGCCTGGGTGCAGGAAACGCGTCTCAGTGAACACTGGGAATTATCCCGGGTGAGATGTTTGGGATGTGACAGCATCACAGATTCTGTGTCCCAGCCCCAAATGTGGCTCTGCTCAGCTGTGTCTGTGGGTGTTTGTGTTTGTGTAGGGATCAAATGCCAGGAAAACCAAAATCACAGGGCACGATTTGCTCCGTGGTTTGGAGGGAACCACATCTCTGGAGAATTCCCACCTTCGGCATGCCCAGCCCAGGCATTCCAAACAAGAGCCAATTTGCTGAGAAAGGTGCTGGAAACAGGCACTTTGGCGTGATTGATACTTGCAGTTTGTCTGAGTTTGCAGTGGGAGATGGGATGTGCTTTGGACCATCCCATGGCCCTGGGTGTGGCAGGAATGATCTGATCCCTTTCTCCAGGCTATTCCTTGCTGTGGAATCCAGTCCTGGATTATTCCCATGTTTTTTTGAATATGCCTTGTACTGCAGGTGCTTTTTACCCTGCCTGTGGCATAAACTGAGAATATTTGTCACAGGTTGTGGACTTCCCATCCCTGGTTTGGGCTGGAAGGGAGCCTGAAGCTCATCCCATCCCACCCCTGCCATGGCAGGGACACCTTCCACTGTCCCAGGCTGCTCCCAGCCCTGTCCAGCCTGGCCTTGGACGCTGCCAGGGATCCAGGGGCAGCCACAGCTGCTCTGGGCACCCTGGGCCAGGGCCTCCCCACCCTCTGAGTAAAGAATTTCTCCCTAATCTCTAACCTAAACCTGCTCTCTTTCAGTTTAAATCTCTTCTCTTATGCCCCTCTTGAGTCTTTAATGGCTAATTTTTAAAAAGATTGTTGCAATGCTTTAATCTGCTATCCCTGGTCTTATATCAACACTATGGATAAGAGCAGCACACAAACCCAGTGTCAGAGTCAATTAATCTGGGAATTTGGGTTAGAAAATACACAACTTGGCAGTGCTGGGTTTCAGGAGGATTAAAGACATGCACAAACCTGAAATAGCATCAAAATCATTAACTGATGCTGGATTTTCCAAGTGTCTCAGTAAAATCTGGATTAGGTTCAAATATTCCTTGAACATCCATGTGTTAAACAGTGGAAAGATTTTAGTCTTTTAATGCCACAGGGAAGGAGTTCAGTTACTTCAGCATTTTAATTTAAATTAGACAGGTGTTAGATTGTGATATTTGACCAGAATCATGAAGATGATAAGGGAATTGCCAGAATAAAAAATGAGTAATTTCATGTAAAATGAGAATAAAAAATGAGTATTTCCACCATATTTCCTCCTATCACTGATGAGGTGTTTAGACTTTGTGCAATCAGTTCTCTGTATCTCTCAGGCAGGAATCCTCCTCCCAAAAATCACCCCTCAAAAGATCAGAATTGCCCTTGGGAATTGTCTCTCTCCATCAGGAAAATCCATCAGGATTTTCTTTGTTTTGGTAAAATGGGGTCTTGCACACAACGGTGAGTGGGGCAAAGCTGAGGGTGAAGTGGGGAAAGGACCTGGGAATGAACTTTGGGAAACTGGAAAAGCTAAACAGCACAAAAAATTTGGCTTGGGCAGAAGGAATGGTTTGGGAACTCGTCACAGATGAGTGCAGAGAAGCTGGAGGAGCAGCCTGTAAATACCCACTGTGAAATGAGGGAGAACTCTCCAGGACATTCCCCATCTCCATTTCCCGCTGTCACGTTTGCTCTGGAGCTCTCCAGGAGAAGCCGTGTTTTCCTTGCCCTGTAAATAGTCCTTACAAATTCCTCCTGGACGCTCCCAGGGCTGATGGGAACGAAGCAGCAGTGGAATGGAGCCCTGCACTGCGCGTGTGAGAATCTGAGCTCAGCCCCATCCCTGGCCTTGCTTTGGCAGCCCAGCTCCCATCACCTGCTGAGCTCGATGCTGCAGCGCTCCCTTGGCCTGGAGAGCAAGGATTGGGAGCAGCCGCACAAAACCCTGGCACTGCCGTGGCTTTGCAGCTCCTGGGAGAGCGAACAGTGGGTCCCCCGCAACCTCATCTGGATGTGCTGCAGTGTTTATTTGGATTGCCCTGCCTTCCAGAGGGAGCCCAGATCCATTTCCAGCCTAACGAGTTCCTCAAAGCACGGCAGTCGCCACGGCTTTGAAACCTAATCCCTGTGGCTCTGCAGTAGCGCCGCACCAAACGCTGAGCTCCTTGTTTGTCGAGCTAATAAAAAAATCATCAGTGGTTTGTCCTTCCGTGAGGCTTCCGCGGCTGCTAAAGCACTTAGGGCTGAAGGAGCCGGCTCTGCCCCGCTCCCGTTGATTTTCCATTGTACAGGCTATTAAGTTTTAGAGACTGTGGGTTGGGTTTTTGTGGCCGAGCCATTACGGGGTCACGGAGCCCACAGAGGTTTGTGCCGCTGGGTGCAATTAAGGTGAAGGCTCGCGACGTCTTAATTGTGTTGTTTAGAAGTGGCTCTTTTGCACCGAGCCAACCAGCCCTGGCAGAGCTTTGGGAAGTGCAGAAGGATTGCTGCGTAGTTGAAGGATTCAGGAGATGGATTTTGGCACAGCTGTGGTGTCTGCGTGGGGCTCGCAGCGCTGAGCTCTGCGTGACCGGGATGGGATGGGATTCCCTGGAACATCCTTAGAAATCGTGAGGAATATGGTGCAAGGCCATGCTTGAGCCAGTGATGGAACTTAAGATCTCCCCAAAAGCAGCAGTGGAAGTAAATTTGGTTAAGTTTGGATTTAATTTTTCTCCATGTTAGTGAGTGTCTGAATCCAGAAAATCCTGCTGAACCATGGGTTTCAGAAACTTTCTTACAGTAAGTAAGTTGTAACTGTGGCAAAATCAATTAACTCGTTCCATCAATGAAGGGATTAAAAAGAAACCTGTGAGGTGTTGATGTAAACCTTTTGTGCAGCCTAATTACCTGCACAATTGCCTTTGTTGGCTGCCGTGAGGACAGCCTGGATCAGGAGTGCCTCGAGGGCCAGACAAGGGGCAGGACAGGGGGCAGGACAAGGACACCCTCTGGGTCTGAAGCCCAACCTCAGCCAAGCCTAGCTCTCCACACACATGGAACAGCTCTCTCAAGTGTCATCCGCTTGATTTGAAGCGAAATCTAAGAAAACAGACTTTTAGCAGAAGAAATGAAGTTTGAAATCCACCTTCTGGGCCTGTCTGAGATCAGGCTCGTGCAGGTTTAGACCAGGGTGTAAGCTCCTCCTGAACAATCAATGTAGCTCAGTCCCAGCCTGGCCAAAGCATCCAGCTCTGGCATCAGTTAAATATTTACATTCCCCCCTTTTTCTATAAATTGTGCTCTATTAGCGTAGGTTTCACAGTGTGGCCTTGTGTTGCAGGCCCTGGCTGCAGTTGGCAGTTTGTGCATTAATCACCGCCGAGCCATGTGGAATCCCCGGCATGGGGCTGCAGCCATCAAACAGGCAGCATTTACTGCTCCGTCATGGGCAGCCAATAAGTCATGGGGCAACGTCTGCCCCCGACCACGAGGATCTGGGAGAAAACGGAGCCTGTTTACCCTGGGGAGCCTTTAAGGAGTAATTGTTTCAGGCCCTCCCATTAATTCATCAGCTGACACGGGCGTGTTTTTCGTCGCGGCAACAAAAATAATTATCGAGCTTGAAGAAATAGCCGTGGGTTTGCACATGGCTGCCTTCTGCTGCGATTTTGCTCCCAGGTTATAAGGGTTTAATTGTGGCTTGCTGGTCTCCTCGTCCTCTGCAGTCGGTGGAGGCCCCCGAGCGCTGAGGTGCGAGGAGTTACGGCGTGCGGCGATTTACGGGGATGTAAATGATTTCTTGTTTGCCCTCCCTGGGCTTGGCCGCCTTTGCCTCCTTTCAAGCCTTTGTGGGCGGATTTAGCGCAGTGGCACTGATGGAAGCCAGGGACAGGGCAGCAGGTGCAGGGCAAAGGCCTGGCCGGCCGCTTCGTCCTTCGTCTCCGAACGCGTCTGCGCCGACCACGCGCCGCTCGTTCTGCGGGTGGGGAGGGAAATCAATGGCAACCTGTGGCGGCAGAGGGGCAGATCCCCCAAAATGCTTGTGCATGGCATTGGTGCCTTCAGGAATGCAAATCCGTGAGGAAATGTGGGCTGGGCGTCACTGGGAGGCACAAGGATGTGTGGGCTTTGCGAGGGAGACTCTGGAGGGATCTCAGCACTTTCCAGACTCCGAGACTTTTGGGAGGGAAAGCTCCACCTCAGACAACCCCAATGTTGTTCTGCCGCAGCTCCTTCCATCGCTCCCTGGACCCTTCCCCACCATCCCTGGCACTGAAGCATCTTCATTAACAGTGCCCCAGGACATCCTTCTCGTTCTCCATTCCCTCGTGATATTCCAAAGAGTTTTTATGACTCCTCTGTTTCTGTCACATCCACTTCCGAACGAGCCCCATCCAGGAATTTCTTCCTGCTTTTGTCAGCTTTTTGCACCCTTCTCTTGCAGTCATCCAGTTTCCTTTGGGTGCTTCCCACTTCCACTTTCCCTTCCTTCTTTCTGCCAGTGTGAGATGCCCAGAAGAGCTCAGGGCATGGAAAAAAAAATCCAGGTAGGTTTGGAGAGATGGGAAATTTGCATTTATTATGCAAATTCCCAGCCTTTGTGAGTTTGCCTGACAAGCAGCTCTGCTGTGCCCTCTTTCTCGCAAGGATCAACCAGGCTCTGGATCCATGTCCACGAAAGACCTGACTTTTTGGGCAAGAAAACACCCTATTCCTCCAATATCTTCCTTCCACATCCCTCGCATTTCAGATTGAGCAGAGTACAAATAATTTTTCCTAGGAAAACTTGGAGATTTTGTGAATTTGTGCAGTGCAGGATCATTCTGGCTACACCTGAGCGGCGCCATCCCAGGAATGTGGTGCTCCGAGTGTGGCTGAAGTGCCCTGAAGTGCCACTGTGGCCACATTTCCCCAGCTCAGCAGCACAAAGGCTCGAGTGTGAGCTGTGGAACGCTGGCCCTCGGCCAAGTGGCCTTTCCTTTTCTTCATTCCCTGTCATTAAAGCCGTGCCTTGCTCCAGGCTGCAGTGTTTTGCTCTTCCTAAGTGGAACTGTTAACGACCCAATTTAGAGTCATGTAAAGTGCACCCGGATTCCACAGCGACTTCTAAATCCACCCAACAGTTCATGATAATCTGTAATTAATAGCTGCAATCAAGAGGAATTGTAGCGCGGTAATTAGAAATTTAGGATTAAGGTATTAGCATATAAAATGGGCCTCTTACAAAACTCTTCTTCCAAGAGGCCGCTCCGATCCCACCGAAGAAAACAAATTTTAACTGCTGTGACCTTAGCCAAAGACCAAGTTACTAAAAATACTGACTGGTGGAAGTCACCGGGCTGCTGCCAAAACATCCACAGCTATTTTAAGAGTTTGCAGACACTCCCGTGTAGCAATCACGTCATTTTCTGGTGACATGGATAGCCAAGAAGAAATCTTAAGAACGATGTTTTTGAGAGGGGGTTGAGAATGAGTTTTAATCTCCCTTATTGGAAACCCGCAGTGACTGCTCCCCTCTAAACCATGGATCCTCATGGGAGAGAGCAGATCTGCAGGAAGGCAGAGGTGTCAGGTGCATGAAGCATTTTTGGCTCCCTGCCCTGAAACCCTGGGATTCTTTCTGATGGTGCATCCTAAATGGGTTAATCCTTGCCTCTCTCTCCAGCCCTCGGGAGCCTGGAGGTTTAGGAAGACTCGCAGGCAGAGAGGTGCTGCTGCTGAAAGTGCCGGTAGCGGTGATGAGGTGCTCTGATAGATGGAAGGGATGGGATATAAATGAAGTTCCTAACAATTTCCAGTCCTGCACTAAATGAAATCATCCTGCTGCACAACTCCCTTTTGAAGCTGGAAATGAATGTCTCGTGGATTTGAAATCCGCGGAGCCTGAATTGTTCACTGGTGTTGAAAATTTCCCTATCTGATGCCGATTATTCACCTGCCCAGGGCTATCGGTAATGATAACGCTGCAGATAAAGAACGGGGAGATATACAGGGGAGTTTTATTTTCTAAAACCTTGAGCAAAATTAACCATTTGAAGGTTTTTTGCACTGCACAACTTCATCTCTGACCCAGCTGCATGGAGCAGCCTGGAGAGCTCCAGAGGGTCCTCTGCCAGCAGAAAATGCGTTTTGGGCACGGTGATGACAGTTTTGAACTCTGAAGGAATCACTGAAATCCTGTGAGGAGCGGCTGAGGGAGCTGGGAAAGGGCTCAGCCTGGAGCAGAGGAGGCTCAGGGGAACCTTGTGGCTCTGCACAGCTCCTGACAGGAGGGGGCAGCCGGGGGGGTCGGGCTGTGCTCCCAGGGATCAGGGACAGGAGGAGAGGGAACGGCCTCAGGCTGGGCCACGGGAGTTTAAGGTGGATATTGGAAAGGATTTTTTTAGGAAAGGGTGGTCAGGATCGGAAGGGCCTGCCCAGGTGGAGTCCCCACCCCTGGAGGTGTCCAGGGAAGGCCTGGATGTGGCACTCAGAGCTCTGGGCTGGGGACAAGGCGGGGATGGGCACTTGCTGATTTTCAAAGCGTTTTCCAACCCCAGTGATTCTGTGATCCGGTAAACTTTTATCTCCTGGATCTGCCTAGGCAAGGATTTGGCAGAAGCAGCTTTTCCTTTGCTTTTCCAGCCCTGGAATAACCAGGTGGAGCACAGCTAAGCAGTGCCTTTGAGAGAGAAATGCCACGGTGCAGCATTTCATCCTCCTCACCATGAGATCTTTGTATCTGGGGCAGATTTTGTTGTGTATCATTTGCAGGCTCTTTTCTTCTAAAATATTTGAAATAACAGCTTCACCTGAGCATGGCAGGTGGAGGCTCTTTTCAGGAATATGTTTTTAACATGGACTGGTTTTTAAAATACTCTGTGGGAGGTTTAGTTTTTATATAGGTTTTAAATAATCCATGGGATGAGGATTAGTATCCATAGGTTTTAACCTCTGATATTACATTCTATTAAAATGCAGTAGATTCTCCTTGAGAGACATTTTCTTTACCCAAAAAGCAGAAATGCTCAACAATTCCCCATCTTCTTTCACTTTCACCTCATCCAACTGATTGAAATATTCACAATTCCCACCTCCTTTGGAAAGAGGAGGATTCTAATGTAGACTGAGGTCATGAAAATCCTTTCACACATTAAAGGTATAAGCAGAATTTGAGATATATGATAGAAATTTCAGGATGGTGCCAGCTTTAAAAGAGACAAGAAAATTAGTAAATAATAGGTCTGATCCATTAGAGTCTGTCTAGATTTCCTTCAGCAGCTCTGGGGTGGGCTGTGGAGAGGCTGGAAAGCGGCTGATTGCAAAATGGGTTATGTGGGGAGATCAGATGGAAACGTGTGGGGAACTCACAAAGGATCGGCGGAATGGAGAACGCAAAAGGCAGAAAAGGAAGATGAGGGAGATAGGACTGAGAGGAAAAACAGCCAGGAGGCAGATCTGTGGGAAGATCCTGGAAGGGATCAGTCAGGTAGGAACCAGACGGAGGCAAAGATGAAGTGTTGGTCTGGAATGTGCAGAAAAGCGAAAAATACTGAGCACTTAGGATAATTAGCTTTTCTCAAAGTCGCTATCTCTTTGTCTGCCGTTCCTGTTTTCCTGAAGTTCTGTCCAAGTGGGATAGCTGAGGAGTCTTTTTGCTGGGGATTTTATTCCCATCTTTTAGGGGGGTTGATGTTTCTGGTGGATCTATAAAAAGTTCATGGGTGATTTGGCCAAAAAGAGCTGTGCCCAAACCCCCTGTGAAGTTGTCCTGCCCTGACCCTGCTGCCAGCGTGGGATAACTCCCCGTCGGTGTCTGCAGTCCTGTCTTGCCCAATCTTGTTTTTAATGTCTCTGGAAATTGGGCTTTTATCACTTCCTTAGGCAAATTCCTTCACGGGATAACAAAGCTCACTCGGGGAAGGCTTTCTGCTCGGATTCAGAAAGAGGCTTGCAAATGGAAAACTTTTTTTTTTTTTTTTTAAGCAGTTTAAATATTAATTCTGAATAGTTGATCTTATTATTCAGACTTCTAGCTCCTTCTTGAAACACCTCCGTGCTCTTTTTGCTGCAGTGAGATCTGAATTGCAATCGCATTCATTATTCTATCAGGAAAAAACCAATTACTCCTGATTACAGAAATAGTTCTATAATTAGGGTGTGGAATTGGGGTATGGGGTGAGCCCCTGGTGTGATACAAAGGATGCCCATTAAGAAGACACTTGGAATTTTTTGTTTGCATGTTTTAACTGGACTTATCTTCCACCTTAAAAAGGGTGGGATTTTCCTCTCTGTGCCCAAAAGGAAGGTGCATCTCAGGCCCCACTTCCGCTGGATGCGTCCATTCCTCCACTCAGCATCCATTCATCCCTCATGCTCGAGAGTCTGGCAAACAGGACATCCCCATTCCTGGACTTGCTTTGCTCTCTCCTTCTTTCTGTGCAACAGCTTTATCCCCCATTAAAATCTTCAATTATCTCTGGGCTTGACGTCATCTCAGTTGTCTTCCATCCTTTCTTGACTTACAGCTTCTGTTTCATCTCCCAAACGCAGGTACAGCTTTTTGTAAACCTTCCCGAAGTTTATTTAATCCCAAAGGCTTTACAAGGCCCGACGTGTGAAATTCACTCCACACTTGTGCAATGCCGTGATAAAATCAGACCTTGGCCAACTTCTCCGCGGGGAGTGTGTTTGAATACACTTTACCTGGCTTTTCACAGCCCGTTGTGACTTCTCATTAACTCAAACCCAACGTTTCTTAATAGCTTGGAACAGATAATTATCTTGCCAGTGTTAAGAAGAGTCATCATTCATCTGGAGTGATTCCATGGATAAATACAACCTTAGCGGGATAATGGCTCTGCCTGCTGATCACATTTCTCAGGCGGACTCTTCTTCCAAACGAGTCCAATTGTTCAAGTTAAAGCTGGGCATGAGGGAATTTTTGAGGATTAATTTTTAAAATGCACATTCAAAATTCAGTTGAAATATCGACAGGACAAGAGGGAACGGCCTCAAGCTGTGCCAGGGAAGGGTCAGGTTGGACACTAGCAGGAATTTCTCCATGGAAAGGGTGGTCAGGCATTGGAACTGCCCAGGGAGGTTTGGAGTCCCCATCCCTGGAGGTGTCCAGGGAATTCCTGGATGTGGCACTCAGAGCTCTGGGGACAAGGTGGGGATTGGGCACAGCTTGGACTCGATGACCTTGGAGGGCTTTCCCAACCTCAGTGATCCTGGGATTCCGTGATCTGATATGAAGCAGATTTTTCCACCTATTTTGAAGTGGTGATAGCAATCGGGCAAGTCTGTTCCAGTGCCCAGATTCTGTGTGCAAATCCCTGACTCACCCCTTGCAGGGCTGGCTGGGAGCTCACCTTCCCACTCCACACCTCCCCTGGAATCATCAGGGAGCTTTTCCAAGGGGAGGTGTCACCACTCTCACTTTCCTGCACAGCAATCCTGTGTCATCACAGTTAGAAATGGAATTCAAGGATGTCTCCTGCTCCTCTTTCTGGGATGTTTTATTTTCCTGCGTTGGCCTGGTTTGTTCCTCCATGGTGTAGCTGCTCTGGGAGCTCCTTTCGATCGCAAATGAAGTGTTCATTAAGGGTGCGGCAATGCTTTCCTCTTCTTTGGAGCTTTAATTGAGGAAGATCAGAAAATCACCAGTCAAATAGGAAAGTTCGCTCTTCTCATGTGGTTTCCTCTGCAGCTGAGATGAGGGGAGGATGCTCTGTGAGATTCATGGTCGCATTCTCAAAGCCTGGTTAAGAAAACATCAACATGAACACTCCAGAGTTTTAAATAACAAATACTTCATGTGGTTGTAGTGTTGTTAATACTTTTTATTTCATTTTGGTTCATGTGTTTACCTGTTGGCGGAATGTGATTGTTTTGTGGGCTCTCCATACTAAAATATTTCCAGGTGAGCCGAGGTAGCGCCAGAAAATCTGCTGTGGAGTGCAAACGGGAATGTGTGACTGAGGGAACTCATTGGCTGTGGGATTGGTCTGTGCCCTGCGGACACAGGGATGAACCAGTTTGGTCCCAGTAGGAACAGCAGCACCTCAGATCCCTGTCTTGGAGGGGTTTTACCTCAGAAGTTGTCCCATTTTGGGGCCAGGAGAGCTGGAAGGGTACAGAGGCCTAGGGAACCAAGCATCCCAACCTCTGGTACCAGCCTGACGCCAACAAGGTCCTGGCCAGCTTTTTCATGAAAAAAGAATTGTCCCAGCAATGAGCAGGTGCTGCTGGGGCTCAGCTCAGTCCTTGTTTCCATGAGTCACAGCAGGGATTTTCATACGAGCAGCCCTGTTAACTCCAGTGCTTAAACCACGTCCCTGCTGGTGCGCGCTGGCTCCCCGGATTCAAACGGCTCCTAAATGTTAACAGAGAACACCTTCAGCAGCCTCCCAGCACCATGCTCTCCTCAGTCACTCCACCTCTGTCAAACCCGTGCAGAGATTTTAGGGTGCCTCGAGTCCATCCCAAAGACTGGCTGCTTAATTAATTAATTAGCACGGGGCCTTCCCAGCATTGCGAAACCAGCTCCGGCCCTGGCCTGCTGCCTTTTCCCCCTCGGCTGCTTCTGCTGCCCAGATGTCTCAGCCTGCCAGCACAGAGCACCAAATCATTTTATTCCTGTGACAGCAGCTTGATTCCTGATGATATAGAACCCATCCATTAACAGCATCCCTCGCTTTTTCTCTTTTTCCCTTCCAGGAGCGAATTCCTCAGTTGTTGCTGATTTCATGCCCACATCGTCATGGAACATCTCAAGTGAATTAGATAAAGGTAAGCAGGCTGAAAAAGCCCAAACCACCCGAAATCAGATTTAAAAGTCTCAATTTTTTCTTGGCTTGACCAAATCAGCAAACAAAGGGGATCAGGGAGTATTTAAGATAAACCTCATTTGCCTCAGGATCCTTTGACATTTAATTCCGTGTGGTTCTGTGATTTCTGGAGATTGCTGTGTTCATTTCTTGTACCAGGAAAATGTTCCACATGGCAAAAATATTTCAAGATGTTCTGTTTTTTCTGGTGGATTTTAGGATTTGAATTCAAAAATCACAAGCATCAGGCACTCAGTTTTAAAACCAGTGTGTTTTATTATGAAATTCTGAGGCTTCAATAATACAAAATACATTTGCAGGTGGCGATTATGTGTGATTTGCAGGCACACTTTGTAAAAAAGGAGAGAGATTTCTCATTCCCCTTCATTTTGTAGATTAAGCACTGCGAATTTAAGGCAAATCGCTGAGATTCCCTCATCGCAAGGCAGTGGCTGCAGCCCCTGAGTCAAACTGGGCTTTGAAATTCTTCTGCTGAACCACTGCACTGGAGGATGCTGTCTTAGCCATCCTCACTGTGCAATTTCTCAGCCACTCTTTCCATTTGCCAACCATTTGCTGTTTAGGTGGAAAATTCCCGTAGTGGAATTCTGACCCAGATGGTTTTTCCAACTGTTTTTGTCTGTGCTTTGTTAATTTTTTTTGGAACATGTGTTCATCGTGTTTGATGTTTATGCATAAATATGTTTTGTGTGCTTAAATATGAGGGGAATATGTAGCTGTGAGAACTCTAGGTTGGATCCTTTCACATCTGCCTTCCCAGCGGGGAAGGAGCAGAACCTGCTGGTGATCCAAGACACAGTGGAGACGATGAAAGTCAGAGGGCTGGTGCTTGCTGGTGGGAAAGGGAGAAAAGCTTGTGGTCATTCAGCGGAGAATTCCTAAATCCCAGCAAATTGCTGAAGGAAGGTGTTGACAGAATGGAGGGATTCATCCAGGTGCTCGTGGCAGGTCTGGGCTGTGCTCAGAGAACATCCCAAAGCTGGGGAGAAGTGAAGGTGGGGATTCCCCAGGCAGGATCATGGAATCCTGGAATGAGTTGGGGTGGGAGAGACCTTAAATCCCATTCGGTGCCACCCCAGGGACACCTCCCACTGTCCCACGCTGCTCCAAGCTCCGTCCAGCCTGGCCTGGGATACTCCCAGGGATCCAGGGGCAGCCCCAGCTTCTCTGCGCACCCTGTGCCAGGGCCTCCCCACCCTCACAGGGCGGAATTTTTTCCATGTATCTCATCCAAACCTGCTCCCTTTCCATGTTTCTTTCCCTGTCTGGCAGCTTTGGTTTTTCAAAAAGTAGAAAATAACTCAGTGGCCTAGAAAATGGAAGTAAAGGCCACAAAGCCACTCAAAAGTTTGGAAATGCCAGAGAAAGCCAAAATCTTTGACTAGAGAGTCCTAGCAGAGCTGAGATTTCTGTGCCAGCAATGAGCCCAACCTTGGTGATGGAACCATTTCCCTGCATGGCACCTGTTCCCGAGCCGCAGATATTGTCAGGAACAGGTAAAATGAAGTTGCAGGCTCCTAATCCAGCTGGAATGCGGCAATTAGCACTGGCTGGGCTGAATCCCGCATTCCTGGGGGATTACCGGCCCCTCTGCTGATGCTGATTAGCGTTGGGAGCGCTCCCACACCTCAGCACGGATTTATTTTCCATACGGGATTCACCGGCGTCGGTGCCGGAAAGCTTTGTCAGAGGGGCGGCTTCTCCCGGAGCTCCTGCCAGCAAAGCACGCAGGTTTTGTCTTGTCCCACACCCCACCAAGGGCTTGCTTTCATGTGGGAGCTGCTGCTTCTCCTCAAAGCCTTGGAAAATCCAGCTCGGATCAAGCCAGGCCCTCACAGCACACGCTGAGCTGGGGGTGGAAACCACCGAGTGGAGAATGAGGCGTGCGCTTGGTTTCCATTTCTTTTGCAAACGGGCGTCTCAAGGAGTCAACATCCACTTGTCTGCGCCGCTCTCAGCCAGGAGCTCACAGTAAAACTCATTTTAAAGCCTATTAAGTTCACCACATGAAAGTGGTTTCCAGCCAGATTTCCCAATTAAATCCCTGCCCGCTCTCCGTGGCTCCAGCTCTACCTGCTGCCTTTTGGAAATGAGCATCTCCTCCTCCAGTGTGTCCTCGGGAGGAGCAGCTCGATAATAATATTTTGCATTTTGAAATAATGACTTAATCTGGTGCTCTCCCTCGCCAGGGTGAGTTCTGCGGTGATTATCTTACAACTGAGCCCCTTTCAGGTTTCAATTTCTATTAAATAAGCTAAATCGACAGCATTAAACAGTTGCCTGTTTATTCTTTTTAGCAGGAAATGAATTTAAAAGAGACGCAGCCACCCGTGAAGAGCTGTTGAAAGCAACGATTGATGGGAGGGAGGAGGTGGTTTCTCACCAAAACCTTAAGAAAACAAACAAACTCCGCATAAAAAGTAAAAAATAATCACTTTTAAAACAGGGGAGATTTAGCTGTGAGCATTTCTCTCTCTTTCCCTCCTGGTAAACCATAGCATGCAGAGGGAAAGCCATGAGGGAGGAAGAGAAATGAAAATATGACCCAGTAAATGTTAAATTCTGTAAGGAGAAATGAGTGAAACTGGGGTGAAAAAGGGGGCTCTGGTGGTAGGAAAAGCCCCATTTCAGGGACTGGTGGAAGGATGTGAAGCCTTTCACTCCCAGATTTCCAACTGAGATTCCTTTGGGCTGGGGGAGCCTGGAGCAGCCCCAGGTGGGAGATCTCCCGTGGGGCTGGGAAAAGCCTCATCCATGTGTGCTCCTACCCGGCCCCATGGCACAGGAACTTCTCCTTGGATTTCTCCTTCCCTGTGCGTGGCTTCCCCTTCTCTCCCCTCACACCACGGGACAAGCTCGTGCTCCGGCTCTTTGTTGGGGAAAGCTCCCAATTTCCCATCTTTTCCTTCCTTACAAAGGTGCCGAGCCCTTCATTCAGCTGCTCCTCTCCCACAAAAGGGATCGTGGCAGGAGAGACTTTTCCTTCCGTCCCACCTTGGTTTATTTACAAAGAAATAGGCCTGGCTTGGAATGAGAGCCTATTTACATCCGCTGCACTGGAGGAATTGTTTGGGATCTCTCCATCCTTAGGCAAAGAGAATATTGGAGTCTTTGCCAGCAAAGAGGCAGCTTTGAAATGTAATTTTCCTTTAGCTGTGGGTTAGATTCAGCTCAGTGACCGTGCAGGGCTGGTAAGGGAACGATGGCTGCAGCTTCCCCTGATCCAGCGCTCCCAGTGCCCCCATTCCCACCTGCAGCTCCTCCAGAGGCACAGGAGGAGCTGTGGCTGAGCTGGAACTGCGGGCACTGGGGCTGGGATGCAGCACCTTTCCTCTTGCTGGTTCCCCCTGCTCCTCTCAGGAGCTCTTCCCTCGGTCCTCCAGCTTCCAAAGAAAGCCATCACGGTGGGGTTTTGCCTGTTTTCCTTTCGTGGCAAACAAATATAAAGCCTTGGAATGGGTCAGAGCTTGGGAACCATTTCCATTTGCAGAGGTCCATGATCCCAAGGCCAGGCTTTGAGCTCCCCACAGCCTCTGTGGGGCACAGCCCTTGTGTGGCAGCATTTCCCAGTCCCGTGGTGCTCCCTGGAGCAAAGATTCCCTGCAGAGTTTGGCAGCAAGAGGCAGGATTTTACGGTTTGGGTTCAGCTGGGATTTATCCTCAACATTCAGAGGCGATCAAGGATCCCTCCCCTGGATGGGCTGGGGATCCACAGAGGAAAATGACTGTGGAGGGAGAGGTGCAGCATTTGGGACTGTGTGCCATGGACTGCCCAGAGATCCTGGTGAGGGCAGCGCATTCCCTGGAAGGGCTGGACAACAGCTCCAGCACAGGAGGCGGCCGTGGAAGGTCTGCAGGGCATCCTGGGCTACAGCCAGGCTGCTCATGGACCCACTGGCCCTGTGCCACCCTCGCTGACAAATCCAGGCTAAAGCTGCCACCTTGGCTCGTCTTCCAGGCGGGGAATGACCTGGCTGGGAGCTCCTAGCGGGAAAATCTTGGTGATCTCCCAGGGAGAATTTGGCTTTTAGGCAAACTACATCCTAAACAACACAAACACAGCCAAACGTGGGGAAAACCAGGCGGGTCGAGGCCTCCTGCCTTTGGCCCCAGTCCTTTAGAGATTTCAGATTCTCCTTTGAAATCACTGGATGCGAATTCGATCCGTGTGCTGAAAGGGCAAGAATTACAGCTTTCACATTCATGCACAATTTACCTTTTTATTTTCCTTTATTATCTGGGGGATATGGGGTAAATCAAGCTCCCCTGATGGGGCTCAGGGTCCTGATTCGATTTGTGGGGTCCCGTTAGTAGCAGGGCAGTAAATTACCGCTACTTTGTTTGAACATTTTTTTAGCCACAGTACATTAGCTCCTTTTGTTTGCTTTTCCACCGGCGGAGTGCATGTTTTTATTTGAGAATTTGTGTTTCTTGAATGTCTCATTTATAAATAATACAGGGTGTGAAATTCGAAGGTCACAGAACGCGGCCTGAAAATGAAACCACCCTGAGTGACTTCGGGCTTTCACGGCAAAAATCTTTCACAAAAAGCTTCTCTCACATCGGATTTTTTATATAATCCGAGCGTGTGCAGTGAATATTGACCATTATACATAAGGTAACGATATATAATAACCTTTTCCTGGCTCATCCAGCTATCTTTGTTTATTTGAAAGATTGATAGATCAGAGGGTCAAGGGACGTGTTTTATTGTACGTTTCTGTTCCAAATTTCCTGACATTTTTGGTTGAAAAAAAAAAGAATAGACCTTTAAAAGGCACAAAAAGGGCTAATAAGAACCAGATCCTAAAGTGATGCTATGTCAAAATGTCAGAAATAACAGCTTTTCTTTGACTCCACGGCATTAATCTTGAGGCACATACCTTTCCATCCACCCTCCCTTTAATGCTCGAGTTTTTCTTTGTGGCTCTTTATTGCAGAGCAGCTTCTAAAGTGACAACAAAATCCCTTGATGGTTTTCAGTAGTTGGCTTTATAGCTGGATGTGGACATTTGTTTACCGATTCCAAATCACTTTTTTGGGGTTGTTTTGGTGATAAAGTTTTGAGGTTTCCTGCTTGGGCTATAAAACCGAGTAAGGAAAAGCTTCATTTCCCCTCAAAGCGACCTCCGAGACGTTTGTCCTTAAACCTCAGGGGCGAGCGACCCTCAAATGCATCCCAAGAGTTCATGGAGGGCAGTGAGTTGTCCACTTCCCATCCAAAAGCAGTGGGATCCACGTTCCAGATAATTTTTTGGAAGTCCAGTTTCCCTCCACAAGCCCAGCACCGTCTCTAAGCTGCCAGAATGTACATCAGAATGTAACAATCAATTCTGAGAATCCCAAGCGCGGCGAGTGTCACAGGTGGAGATCTGAAAGCCGTCGAGCCTTGAGCTGTGCCCTGCCTGGCTGAGTTCAGTGGGTTATCCTGGAGTCTGGGAAGGGAAAGCCAGCACGGAGATTCCATGTGCATCCCAAACTGACTCCTGCACATTCACAGCCCTGAGGAAACCCACGGGGAATTATGCTGGGAAAGCAGAGGCAGCTGGAGGTTTCCTTTTGTCCCGAGACTGTTGCCACTGGATATTTCCACGTGATTATCTGGGCCTCTTTAACTCTGATATTCTTCATGAGCTGCCAAATCATGGGATGAGTGCAGCATCTCTTTCCTCTACTTGGATTCATTTAAAAAAAGTGAAATTCCAACTGGGAGTTTTCCTTTTACCCCTTTTAGTAACGAGGATCTGGTGATCAGACCCACGGGGAGTTGTCTTCCTTCGTGAGTCACGGACAGATCCAGCAATCCATGGTTAATCCCTTTTCCAACGGAAAAATACCTGCCCTGTGGATGGCCACGCTTCCATCGGAATTCCTGCTGCTTCCTTCTTCTCCAAGGAGCAGCCAGCAAGCCTCTCCAGCATCCTCAGGCTGGGTGGGAGCTCTGTGGTGTTGACCTTCTCCAGAGACGTTTCCTACGTTCCGTGTAGGAAATTTCCGGTGCTCTGAGCTCAGTGGTGGTGCTGATATTTGTGAGTATGGAGCACATCCAGGTGTGGCTCCCAACCGGACTGGTGGACAATCCAAGGTTCTGAATGGATGCAAATGCAGCTTTCCCTGAGACACTCTTGAGCGTTTTTCCAGTGACAAAGAGCCAGGGAGCTGCCAAACCTTTCAGCTCACAAAGACAATTCAAGGCCAGGCTGGACAGGGCTTGGAGAAACCTGGGGTAATGGAAGGGTCCCTGCCCATGGCAGGGTTTGGAATGAGCTGATCACTGAGGTGCCTGCCAGCCCAACCCATTCCAGGATTCCATAAGTGCAGTCAGCAGTCTGGAATATGGGTGTCCCTCTGCCTCACCCCAGCCAGGTGAGATGGCTGCTCTCTGCGCTGCAGCGCAGGACTGAACCTACAAATCCAGAGTCCAACAGCTTCTCCAGGCCAGCAGCTGGGAAAGGTGTCCCCACAGCTGTGGGTTTGCCCGAGGAAAGGTCTGGAGATGTTCCTTAGCACGAGCTGGGCTGTTCCCATCTGCAATGGAAGGAACTGGGTACGCCGGCCTCTCTGCTGCACCTGCATTGAAGCTGCTTTGCGCTTGAGCAGAGACTTTCATTTTAGCTTCTCTTTGAATATTCTGAAAGATCAGAAGGGCAGAAGGAGAAGGATAAATGAAACAACAAGTCTTCTCATAAAATGACCCTTTCAGGGTCTAATCCTGCATCCCCACCGTGCTTTAAACACCTTGTGAAATCAGAACCACGCAGCACACACGGTGCCGGGGGTGGGGGGAAAGGTCTCGCTGTGGCCAGCACAATCCTCCTGCAGGCCAAGAGGGTGTTCCTGCTCTGAGATGTGTCGCTGGTAATTTAAGATAGAGTAACCATGCGGTCACAGAGGAGATTAACATTCCTTGGCCGGCCAGGACGAGCTTTTATTTTGAAAGCCACCTGGGTTCCACTTAAAAGCAGTGGAATAGTGGAGGATTTATTAGGACCGGGCAGGCTCCTATTTAACAATGTCAAGGCAGAGCTGTGGAAATACAGACACTTTTCTCCTTTGGAGACACGCAAGGCTCCACGTTTGGTCCTTGCACAGCTGTTGCTGTTCTGTAACATCAAACCAGCCCAAAGCTTGGCCATGAAGGATACCTAAGAGTTGGGCTTTATGTGCAGTGTCTCCAATTTATGCGCTCAGAATCATGAGGATGACTTATGATGTGTTGTGTTTGCCTTGGCAACGGCTCAAACCCAGAAATATATTTCAGGCTTGGCTTTCCAGATATTATCTCAAGTCATTTAAAAGTTCATTATAGGGCACCCGCTAGTGCTGCTCTAGTAAAGGGGCTGTCAGCATTTTTCAAGGGTTTATAACTCAGCCATTAAAAAAAAAAACCTCTCTGTGGGCTGAAACTTGGCATTCGGGGTCTGGGCCCAGCAGTAAATTGTTTTTACAAATTAAAAAAAAATCAGTTTGACTATTATTAAATTATAGGTGGGCTAAATTTTATTTAGAACGCTTTCAGGCTACTCTCCCATACTTCTGGAAATTAAAACGTTTCCCAAATGTTTTTACAGAGTGCTACTCTAAAATATGGACAGGCTTTTGTTAGGTGCTTGAAACCCTGCGATTTAACTTCAAATGTAATAGCAGTGCTTATCCCAGCATAGCACTTTTCACCTTCAAAGTGCTTTATGAGCATTATCTCATTAATGTGCATAGCAGCCTCCCCATGATGTAAGAGGGATTATTATCCTCGCTTTATGGCTGGAGACACCGAGCCAAAAGGTTTAAGGCTGTTTTGAAAAGGCCTTGGTTGCACAAATCCCATGTGAGCTTTGATTGGCTTTGGGTGTCTACTTCCCTTTGGCTCTTCTAAAAATCACAAGTGAGCTGATTCACCCAAGATTTCTCCGAGCCAGGATTAAGCTCAGACTTTCCGAAGGCCGCTGCCACCAGGCTGGTTCATTCCCGGTGCATAAGAAGCGTCCTTTTGCTAAGGAATTGTTCTTTAGGTCAGAGGGAGTCAGCTCCGTCTGGAGAGCTCCTGGATGGCGGGGAGGCTGCCGGATGGAATATGGAGAAATGGTTTGGGTTGGGAGGGACCTTAAACCATCCCAGGCTGCTCCAAGCCCTGTCCAACCCGGCCTTGGACACTTCCAGAGATCCAGGGGCAGCCACGACTTCTCTGGGAAATCCATTCCAGGGCCTCCCCACCCTCACAGGGAAGAATTCCATCCTTTGATGGGCTTTGGAAGGTGAGAGACACAATAAAAACACAACTGGGCTTCTCTCCAGCCCCTCCACGCCACGCAAGGGCAGCGATGGACGAGTTTAGTGCATGCCAGGGAAGGAATGCTCCTCCTTTGCCATGTCTCAGTAGCAATCCAAGGGTTTTTGGGTAGCTCGTTTTCAATTCCAGAACTGCTTCGTCTGTGAGAAACATCTCACAAAGCTCCCAATGCCCTGTTTAAATCTCGTCTCAGGTGAGCTGCTTGCTCTGCTTGATGACTTGGATGCTAAATTTATGGATTTGAGGACTAAGCTAAAGTGAATTGAGCAGAGGAATTTGTTTTAGCATTTCTGTAGCAGCTCATGGAGGAAGGTAGAGAACAATTAGAGGAGTCAGCAGCTCCTGAGGCTGAGGCCACTTCCCTTGGTACCAAAGCCACCCTTTTTCACTGATTTATGATTTCTACTGATCCTTTCAAATCCAGCCTTTGGAACCTTTATTTCCCTCTCCTGTATTCCCCAGGACCTTTAAAACATCCTGTTCACTGCCCATCCCAGGGCTGGCTTTGTCCCTGTGAGGCTGGAGATGTCTGAAGCAGCTTTGGGAACTTTATCAGGAATTCTATAAATGGCCGCGGTGCGGAAATGTTACGTTGGGTAATTAACTGCGGTTCCCTGGTCCCAGGCCATTAGTGGGGCTTTATGAAACCCAGATTGGGCAGAGAGCCCGGAAATCCGTGTGCTGATGGAACTCTGCTTCCCAGGGAGGGTGTGAAAATGGCAGGGCAGGAACATTCCCTGGGCTGGAGCCTGGAGAAAGGATCCCGGGGAGCTGAGGAACCATCGGACACCCCTGACCCTGCTGTGTGTCCTACCAGGGCTGAGATCTCTGCCCTTTTAACCCCATCCACAGACTTCCTAAATGATGGGATCCACAGGAGCGTAGGAACAGCTGTATTTCCACAGAATCATGGGATGTTCAGGTTGGAAAAGACCTTTAAGATCATCAAGTCCAACCACCACCATGTTCACCACTAAACCAATCCCCAGGTGCCACTTCCACGTGAACACTTGCAGGGATGGTATCTCCATCACTGCCCTGGACAGCTTGTTCCAACTCTTTACAACTCTCTCCATGAAAAGTTTTTCTCTGATACCCTGGGAAAAATGTCAGGGATTTCAGGGATTTCCCTGATCTGAACCCCCCCTGGTGCAACTTGAGGCCGTTCCCTCTCACCCTGTCCCTTGCACAGTTTCACACCTGCACATGAAAAGCCCGATTGAAAAAAATACACGTGGAAAAAGTACCTGTGGAAAAAAAAAAAACCCGTGGGCAGGGCCTCTGTGCCAAATGTTTGTCCTGAACGGCTCCTGGGCCCAGGTGAGGACAGGGACGCCCTGTTCAAAGCGCTGTGCAAATCCGGGGTGAGCTGTGTGCTGAGCAGATTAAACACAAAGGCAGGAGATGCTGCTCCACACAAACCACAACGAAGGGAGGAGCTGGGGAAGCCGAGATTGCTGTCAGGAATTGGAGAAGTGGCTCTCTTAGGCAGGTGGGGTGGCTGAGCTGGTTTGGAACGTGCTGGAGGGGTTTTTGCTGGAGTTACCAGCAGATGGACCTGAGAGTGGTGGAGTGTCCAAGGCCAGGTTGGACAGGGCTTAGAGCAGCCTGGGATAGTGGGAGGTGTCCCTGCCCATGGCAGGGGGTAGAATGGGATGAGGTTTAAGGTCCCTTCCAACCCAAATTCCAAGTTCACTTACTAATTCTGGCTTTTCTTGACCTCCTGGTTTGGCTCTGAGAGTTCAGGAGCCGGATACAGTCAGGATCTCTCATTCCTTGGCCACCCTGCTGGGACAGCCAGCAGCTGATGATGGCTCTGGGCATTAATGACCACCACAGGTTTGAACCTCTGACATGGAGATGAAAGCCTGAGGATTCCATTCCCCATCCTCAATCCATCTCCCTCCCTGCCTTTAAAGGATTTAATTAAATGGTGAACACAGCTAACAGGGAATGGGCCTCTTCCTGAAGGATGCCGAGTGAAATAGCCCTTGACAGGAGAAGGCAATGGATTAGGAGAGATTCATCTTCATAATTTTAATTTAATTTGATTCCTCAATCCTGAGACCTATTTCAGATTGAAGGTAGCCTTCAATACTCTTAGCAATGGAAATTCTGAGTGAGAGCAAAGCCTCCTTTTCCCAGGTGTGATCCTTATTCCTCATCTCTGCAGCTGGTGCTTACAGGATCATGGATAATGCATTGTCTGCTCCGCTCTACGAGTCACTAAAATTGGCTTGGAGACAGGATCACAGAATCCTGGAGTCGTTTGTGTTGGAAGGGACCCTAAAGCTCATCCCATTCCATGCTCTGCCATGAGCAGGAACACCTCCCACCATCCCAGGCTGCTCTAAGCCCTGTCCAAGCTGGCCTTGGACATTCCAGGGATCCAGGAGCAGCCACAGCTGCTCTGGGCTGCAAGGTTTTCATTTCTGAATGATTCATTTCATCTATTCCTGTATTTTGTGGTTTCTAGCATGAACAAAAGCAGATCAGCATCAAAATGAGCAGCTGGAGTTCTGAGATGGTTTTCATGTTTATTGGTTAGGAAAAATAAAAGAAAAAAGAGAATCAGTGGGTTTTTTCTGTGTTGAATGAAGCCAAGTAGGACAATGTTGGAAAAGCAGAGGGAACCTGTGGGAAACCTGATACCCACTTCCTTTGTGTCCCTTTCAGAGACAGGAACTTTCTCCACAATGACATTCCCTGCTCCGGGGTTCTTCATTCCCCTTCTTTTCTCTCCAATCCCAGATTATTTCCTGACGCTGGACGAACCCATGAACAACATCACCACCACGCTGGGCCAGACGGCAGAGCTGCACTGCAAAGTGTCGGGGAACCCCCCTCCCACGGTCCGGTGGCTGAAGAACGACGCTCCCGTGGTGCAGGAGCCCCGCAGGATTTCCTTCCGAGCCACCCCGTACGGATCCCGCCTGCGGATCCGCAACCTGGACACCACCGACACCGGCTACTTCCAGTGCGTGGCCACCAACGGCAGGAGGACGGTTTCTACCACTGGGGTGCTCTTTGTGAAATTTGGTGAGTTTTCCCCTCTTGAGCTGTTCAAACTCTTGCTTGTAGTGCTGGAGGAAGGGTTTATCCAGGGAGAATCAGAGCGCTGGTGTAGCGGTGTCGCGGAATTGTTCAGGTTGGAAAAGCCAACTTTATTGAACTTATGAAACCCAGATTGTGCAGAGAGCCCGGGAATCCGTGCGCTGGCTGGAACTCTGCTTCCCAGGGAGGGTGTTCTGGAACGTTCCTGGGGATGGAGGTTGGAGAAATGATCCCGGGCAGCTCACAGGACACCCCTGAAAGAGACCTTGGGGTTGTTGTCCATTGTCAGTGAGGGCTGGGATCCCCGCCCTTTTAACCCCTTACACAGATTTCCCAAAGAATTGGATCCATGGGAGTGTAGGAACAGCTGTTTTTCCATAGAATCATGGAATTGTTTGGGTTGGAAAGGACCTTTAAGATCATCAGGTCCAACCATCAGCCAGCACCACATCCATATTCACCATTAAACCGTGTCCCAGCTGTCCCATCCATGGTTTTTGAACACTTGGGATGGTGACTCCACCACTGCCTTTGGGCAGACTTTTCCAACACTTTTGGAGGAGAAAATTTCCCAATATCCAACCTAAACCTCCCCTGGCAGAGCTTGAGGCTGATTCCTCTCGTCCTTGGGAGCAGAGCCCAACCCCGCCGGCTGCCCCCTCCTGTCAGGAGCTGTGCAGAGCCGCAAGGTTCCCCCTGAGCCTCCTCTGCTCCCGGCTGAGCCCCGTTCATGTGGTGCCTGGGCAGATTCAGAGCAGGGGAGAAAAAAATCCTTCACTCTGGAGTGCCTGAGTGACCTCTGTGTGTGGTGAGTGAGAGATTTCATCTGGCACTGCAGACGGAGGGGCTGGGGTGAGACACATCTGTACCTGCCAGGGAAAATAAGCACTCATTCCTCCAAGTTTATATTGAGATAACTGCCTTCAAAGCTGCTCTCGCCACGCTGAGGATTCCAAACAAGAAACAGGTTTTGTGTGTCTCCTCCTCCTCCTCCACGGTCAGGGGGGAATAATTCACTGAGGTGAAGATATTTGCATGCAGTCCTGGTTAATCCTCTCTGGAACTGGACAAATAACACACAACCAGTGATGGATGTGATGAGTTTTGTTGTCTTTTTTCGTGAATCTCCCATGTTTTCTGATTTCTGATAAGAAATCAATCATCAGATGTTCTCCTAAGGCAGTTTCAAGAGGAGGGTGAGCTCCTCACCTGTTTATTGTCCTCGTGTCGTGTTCTGCAGCCAATCCAGGCTTGTCTCTGGTGCTGAGGAGCCGCCACTCCTCTGCTCAACTCCATAAACCACAGCCAGCACGACAGACCGGTGCTTTTATCTTTTAAAAGGTTTTCAAAGGCTTCCTGCCTGCTACCTCGCCGTAACTCATCCCGCTGTTTTTCTTCTGTCACTTTTCCAGGTCCCCCGCCAACAGCGAGCCCGGGATCCTCGTAAGTCCTTTCATGTCTCTTCTGTGCGTTCATTAATCTTGCATTTCAGCAGTCAGAAGTTCATTTGTCATTTGGGGAGACAGGAGCACTTTTACATTCTGCTTTAAGTCAGATGGGATGGTAATTTATTAGATCTGAGCTATCTGTCTCGGAGTTATGTTTTCATGTTATCGTGTCAACTCCTGTTTCTTACCCCAGACTTCTTAATTTCCAATGTTATTACCTTTGGATCCTTCAGTCAGTGAAGTGATTTCAGTGCTCCTACAGGTGCTTCATACCTGTCACAGCCCAATCTGGAAAATATTTATCACTACGAGCAGGTTTTGCTACCCAGGGGCTTCTTGCTGATTTTAAGGGTCGTAAACTGGATCTGTCTCTCTCTGTACCTGTGTTAGTATAAAGTGTCTGAAACCTGAGGTTTTCAGGATTGAGGATGTGGGTGGGAGTAGCTCACAACAGCTCCCTGTGTCCTGGAGCTCAGCTTTGCTTCCTGCTGCTGGCTCTGAGCACTCCCCTCGTTGTATTTTGGCAGTGGAGCTTCTGTCTTGGGCAGTTTTTGAGAATATTCGCTTTTATCCCTGATTTCAAACTGCTCAGACCTGCTCGCCTCTTGCAGTCCCTTCTTCATTTCAAGTGTGATCTCCAGCTGTCCTGAGGTTGGAAATCAGTTTTGTGGTGGCGTGTCCAGCTTATTCACATCCCACGCTGTGGAAAAACATTGAAAATCCACCTGCCCTGGCGAGGGGAGAGAAACACAGCACCAACTAAACCGGAAAATGAATCTCTTCATGCAATTAATGCAATTACAAGGGGTGCAAAAACCTGGGGATGTGAATGGAAGATCATTCACCAAGCATTGCAGAGGATATAAATCAGGAGACCACAAAAGGATGTTGTAGGATGCCCTCTAATGGAACAGCACAAAATGTGGTTTTATCTTCCCACGTGAAGGTGCCTGCTGTGGAATCCTGGAGTTTGTTTTGGAAGGGGAGAAATTCGCTGGGATTTCAGCTCTGTTTGGTGGTGGAGGTGCTCTGGGGAGGGAAGTTCCCTGCTGCTGTGGGATTTGGGGGCTGTTGGGCTCTTGGTGAGGATTTAATTTGTGTAAATGAAGTTTGGAGATTTAATGAATGAGGTGAGAAAATGGGGATTTTGTGCCGCTCCCGCCTCATCTGGGGTTTCTGAAACTTGTGGGGTTAAGCAGCGCGTCCTTGGTGGTCAGAACCCCCTGAGAGCAGTGTGAGCCTAGAAAGCAGAGCTGGGCTGGGATTTCCCGGTCCAGCCCACTCAGGATTGCCTCACTTTTTAAACAAAATACATTTGGGAACCCTTTTTCTTTATTTTTTTTGGCCCCCCTTCCCAAAAAAAAAAAAAAAAAAAACAAAGGAAAAAAAAAAAAAAAAAAAACAACACTTAAAGACAAAAAAAAAAAAAAAGACCACAGCTTAAGCAGCTAAAATAGAAACACAAAGGATATGAAAAGGTGAAGAGAAGGAAAAGAAAGTGAGCTGTAGTTTTTAATAGTTGATTTTATAGTTGTGCCTTATAATTTTGTAACCGTGAAGGATGTTTAATCACCCTTCAGCTGTGAAGTGCGGGAGGGAAATCACCTCGAAATCTGGTCCTTTGTGTTTGCTGTTCCTTCCGTGCAAAGCAGATCCTGGGGATCGGATTGTGCGGCTCACAGCCTTCTCCCTGTACAAGGTGAAAAATGAATTTGCAGCTATGAAATTCAATTTTCTGCTTTATTTTTGTGTGAAAACCAAGCCCACCTGTGCCAGTTTTCAAGCTCCAGGGTGAGAGGTGAAGCACCCGGTTGACCTCCCTCACCTTCCTCCCTGTGGGCAAAGCCTTTCTTTGGGAACAGTCTGGAAGTTAAAATTCAGAACAAAACTGATGGCAAGCAGCAGCCCTGGGCCTGCTTTTGCCGTGTCTTTATCACTCAGCCAGGAGGAGAAGGTTCTGTTCATGTCCAGATTTCATCTGAGGATCGTGTTTTTGAAAATATCCACACGCTCAGCACTTTTCCTCCCATAATTTACGGGTGCCGAGCTCTGCCCTGATGTGATGGCAGTGCAGATGGGCCAGGTGTGAATGGGAAGGTTAAAAGATGATTTCTGGAAAAGGAGACGGGGATGGATAATGCAGGAATTCACATGTGTTGTTCTTTCTGCTTTCCCCAAGCTCTCTTAGAGCCCAAAATCTGATTTGGAAATCAGCCTGAAGTGAAGGACAGCAAAGGCAGCAGTGCTGTCCCCAAGGACACCAGGAACCCAAGGCTCTGCTGGGGTGGGCAGCACTGAACATCCTTCCTTCACCTCTCCTGAGCTGGAAAACCCTTGGGATCTCATTCCCTAAACCTGCTCTGCTGCTCTGGCTTAGCTGGGAGAAGCTCCTTTGCTTTGGAAAAAAAACCCAACAACCCCCAGTCGTGCTTTAGAAATAAATCATTATTTTATCTCTGGGTGCTGCAGATCCAGCTCCAGGCAGCTCAGGGAACGTGGGGAGAGCGGGAATGCCAATGTCCCCATCCGGATGTGTCCCCAGGAGAAAGCTCCAGGCTCTCCAGCTGCTGGAATTGTTTCCATAACGGGGATGGTGTCAAGGGCACCTCCACAGCAGCCTGGGAGGGCAGAGAGGGCAGTGCTGGGTGGAACAGGCCACCCTCAGCTGATGGATCCCCTTCCTTTATCCATGGGATTTCCATACGGAAACACAAATTGGGCTGGTTGGATCGTTTTGGGGAGATCGAAGGCGGCGTTTGGTGGTGAGCTCGTGGCAGAGTGGATTTGAGCGTTGTGCTGTGGTGTGTCTGTGTATGGTGCACAGAAACGGATGACAGAATCCCAGAATTCCAGAATCCCAGACGGGATTGGGATGGAAGGGGCCTCAAAGATCACCTTATTCCAACCCCCTGCCAGGGGCACCTTCCACTAGACCAGGAATTTGCACTGTAGCCGTTGCTTCTCAAAATCTCCTGAAAAACCAGGTTTTTAACATTGTTTTTGAAGTTCCTGTGCTTCACATCCCTTTGAAATGCACTTTTTATCCATCCATGGCAAGGTTTGGTCCTTTAAGGACACAGAAAACTGCGTCTTCACCTCAGGTCTGGCTGCAGGGATCAGAATGAGAACAGAATGAGGTCAGAGCCCAGCAGATTCCTGGAGATGAGAGAATGTAATGGAACAACAGAGATACCATGGCCTGGGAAACGGTTCTGTGCTCAATCTTTTCCATTATTATTGTCCTTTTTCTCTCATTCTGTATTGTTTCCACTACCTGGAGCCTTGGCTTTGTGCTTGTGCTGAGCTTCCCCCGGTGCAGGAGAAATCCTGGCCACGTTCACTGGAATTAGAGGTGGTGGAGCACGAACTCCCACAAGAGCTGTAGTGAGAAAGCAAAGGAAAACGCCAATTTACATGGGCTGGTTTCAAATGAGCTGGGAAAACCCTGCTGGAGCGCAAACCAGTGGGAAGAGCTCAGGAAAATGCTCCATATCAGAAATCCACAGACAATTTGTTGTGCTGTGAGCGTGTTCCGAAGAGGTTGAACCCGGGTGCGCATGGCAGGGACTGGCACTTCCCAGGTGGAATATGTGCAGTCCTGGTGCCAGTATTCCTCCGGAACAGCCCTTTTGTTCTTGAGGGAGCCTTTTCTATAAATGCAGAGCCTAACTATGGCATTGTTGTGTCCTTTATTGAACCACTGGGAAAGAGTGGGCTGTAATTTCAAGGGGCATCTGATTCATAAAATGAAATGGGCTTTGTGATTCCCAGAAAGAGCTTGCGAGGCTCGTGAAACCACAAC
>VZRN01001083.1:470358-491134 GCA_013397935.1 Dasyornis broadbenti | reverse complement strand
AAAAAAAAAAAAAAAAGATGTTAGAATTTACTTTATAATTCTTTTAATGCTGCTGCCAGCAAACAGGCAGACAGGTGTATTGTAACATTCACTCTTAGCAGGAGGAAAAGGCAGTGACTGCCTGGTTTTATCCCAGAAACTGAAGTTTTGGGAAGGATTTGTCTCATTTCTGAGCAGCAAACCGCCATTTTTACACAATTCTTTCCTCAAAGCAGGATTTTCAGAATTTAGGGCTGGGCATTCTTCTCAAGGGCAACCCAAATGTGCAAAATTGGGCTCTAAATTCAGAACATTGCGGCCCTGCCTTATGAAATAGGAGTGGTTTGGTCCCAGGGTGGTTCCTTCACTCAGCTCCGTGCAGCCTCCGGAGAGAGGGAAAATGTTTTCATGGAAAACAAGCAGGTTCTCTCTCCCTGCCTTATCCAATTTCCATGAGGGCACGGAGGGACAGCTCTTCATTTCCACTGGAGCGTATTTTCATGGTGTTTGTTGTCTAAAGAAGGAGTTTCTTATCTCCAAAAGGATCTTTGCCACAGGCCGTTCCCAGCTGGATACCCCTGGGAATTCCCTGGAAAGCCCTGGCAATTCCCAGCTGAGGGAATCTGTTTGTGTGTGGCTGGCAGGGGCAGGATTCATGATGGGCCTGCAAATTCCTGAAACTTCCAAAGTTTTCACAGTTTTTTAGGCTTGACCAATGAATTCCATGAGACTGAGCGCTCACGATGGGTTTGATTTACCACCAGCCCACGTTTGGGATGCTCCTAAAGCCCAGATTTCACATTAAAAAACCCCCTTTTCCCACCTGGGCCCAACTCCTGGGAAGGTTCTTGAGGAAAAGATGCCACATTTTCTTAAAGGAATCTGGAATTTCACGGAGCCATAGGATCGGTTAGGTTGGAAAAGCCCTCTGAGATCGAGTCCAGCCATTCCCCAGCACTGCCCAGGCTGATCCATGTCCCCAGGTGCCACATCCACAGGGATTTGAAACCCCTCCAGGGATGGGGATTCCACCACTACCCCAGCTCCAATGCCTGATCACCCTCTCCATGAAGAAAATTTCCCAATATCCAACCTAAAGCTCTCCTGGCACAGCCTGAGGCCTTTTTCCCTCATCCTGTTCCCTGGGAGCAGAGCCCCGACCCGTCCTGGCTGCCCCCTCCTGTCAGGGACATCTCTTTATCTGCGAAATAAAAAGAGAAATAAAGCAGTTCTTTGTTGTGAGTTCCAGCTTGCTGTTATTTTTGCAGCAATTGTGGGCTCCATTTATTGATGGGTGCAGATTTCTGGTCAAGTAACAGCTGAAACGAGCTAACTTTATGGGTATTATTTTTAATTAACTCGTGCTGAGGCCTGTGTTTCGCTCTTAATTCAAGTGTCAGGTTTGTGAAGCCTGTTTCTCATCATGCTTAAGGTTCAAATATTAGTTCACCAGAAGAAGGACAAATTAAATATTAGGAGGAAGGAGAGGGGAGGGAGGAGCAGAAATAAAGCTGTGACTCCAGAAAATAAGGGAAAGCAGGGAAGAGTTAGGGAGAGATAAAACGGGCTCTGAAACTCATTTTGTGGTGCTCAATATTAGAAGTTTTTCTATCAAAGCTGGATTTGCAGGGTCCTGACACCCAGGAAGGAGTGGGATGTTGCTTTCTGGAAAAACTCCCTCCCAGACAAAGAAAATCTGCCATGGTTTTATCAGGGAATAAACCAGGTCTTTAATTGCTGGAGAATGGGAAGTTTGGATGTTCTTCCAGAGGAGAGAAAGGGGAAAAAAAGGCTTAGGATGGAAAAATAGCTTGAAAATCATTTCCCATGTGATGTATTAATGCCATTTAAAAAATCACCCTTTTCTTCAGACTGAATGTTTTCATTTCTGATGTTCTGCTTTCTAAACGTGTGGTTTTCCCTCTGTATTCCAGAGGAGGTGACAATCCCGCTGCCAAGGCAGGAGCGTGTCCCACAGCAATTCCAAAACTCTCTTCTGGCTCCAGCACTCCCGGTCTCAGCCATGAATAAGCACTTGGGAGAGACAGGAATCGTTGCAAAATTTAAAATGGCAATTTTCCCTTAAAAAAAAAATTTCCCTTTGGGGTACAAAGGACCCTCGTGGTGCCGATTCTCAAACTAATGCTGCTGGACAGGAAAATATTTGGGAATAAAGCTCTCAAAGTGCAGATTGAGCCATTTGAAAGGTGACTCAACCTTGACTGTGTTTCTTTCATGTTTATGAATAATTTTATTTGTTTAATCTATCCCAGGAGTTCACTTTTCAGGCTGTTATGAGGGGGGCAAATCTGTGGGGAAGAGGTCCAGTGACATCCGCAATTTATTTAATGGCCCGATGAAATCTGAGCAACCTCTGTACCTGACTAAAAAAGGAAAAATTCCATCTTTTTGGGGGAATTTTTCCCTGACTAGAGACTGACTCCAATCTCCAGCATGTCCTTGGTGATAGGATTTATCTGCAGTCCATCCTCCTGGCAGACCTGGAGAGGCAGACGTGTCGTTCTCCCATTCCTACATGGAAAAATACTGGAAAAACACGTCATGTGGAGAACTTTCCCCTATGGAGAACAATCTCCAGGGAATTTCAGCTTCCCAGTCCAACACGTCACTGAACACTTTTCGTGCCTGTGAAATCCATGAGGTGTTTGAGGCGGGAAATCCGTGGGATCCGGAGGCTGGATGGGAATTGGGAATTGGACGGAGCTGCGCTGGGCACGGGGGCTGGTGGAGATACACTGGGACACTGCTCATCAAATGTGGGCTTTAGGTCCCAGCTGGGAGGGATTTGGACAAAAGAAATGGAGGGATGTGGCCAAGGCACTTAAAGGAAGCCTCTTCCCTTTTCCTGTCCTAACGTCCAGCTTCCCTCAGTGCCCGCTCTGTAGGACATGGATGGGGATGGGACGTGCTCCAGTCCCATCCATCCCCTCCCCAGGCCCCTCAGACCAACAGCCGGGGGGTCTGGGATCCCTCAGGGCAGAGCAGCTGCAGATTTATGGGGTGGAGCTGAGGATCCTTCCATCCAAACCCCCTTCTCTGGGGCTGAATGCCCCGTGAGAGACGGAGAAGGGCCGAGTGTGAGACCCCTGCAGCCCCAGCAGGGAATCCAGCGGGGAATCCAGCAGGGAATCCAGCAGGAGGGAGAACGAGGGGGATTTTGACAGAGGAGACAACGTCCAGCATGTGTAATCTTATCCCTCTTGACTGCTCTTCAAAACCGTTTCGCTTTTTTTTTTTCCCCTCTGCATTTCGAAACTTGGATGAGCCCGACCTTCCAAACGTCACCTTAAAACAGCTCTGTCAAACAAACCACCAGTGCCAGGGGTTCCCTGCCATTCCCATAACCACCAGCGCATGATTTGCAGTTCATGCAGAGTAATGATGGCAGAAATGTGCCGGGAAAGATCCCAACCCTGCTCCCAAGGCTGTTCCCTAACCAGCTGCAGCTGCTGAGCCACCCTGGCCTGCAGGGAATGCGCCTGGGCTTCGCAGGAGTTGTGTTTGGAAAGGGACATTTCAAGTGTTCAGAGGAGAAAACCATCTCTGAGGCTGAATCTCAGAGCTGATTTATTGATTTCTGATCAATATTTGGCTCCAATTCGTGGCCCTAACGTGGCCTCAGTGCTGGCTTAGGCTCCCTGGTGCCATCCCACTGCTAATCCCTTCAAACCAGCATCCCAAACCCGCAGGAATTCTGGATTCTTAATCCATATCCGGATTGGAGGCATCATTCAAAGCAGCCATCAGTCTGAATAGTGAGCTAACAACTAAATAAAGCAGTTCATTAGGCAGATCTTATTTGCTGATTGGTATTTTTTAATCACAGAGGCCTGGAATTNTTATTATTATTATTATTATTATTACTATTATTATTTTCCAGAGATGCTTTGGGACTCTATAAATGCGCTGATTTCAAAGCACAGCAAAATGAATTTTTTCCTTTCCGCCTCTGCTTTCCCAGGGACCCATTTCACCCCTGGCTGCCCCCAGGGGGTGTCAAGCAGCAACATCTTATATTCCCCAGAGCTTTTCCCTAAATTACAGGGACCTGGAGGTCTGGGCAGTTCCCTTCTTTTGGCACAGTGAAATGCAGCCCTCCCCTTGCTGAAATATTATCATGAAGCAGAGCCAGCGTGTTCCCATTTTCCAAGCGAGGCACAAGCCCTGGGTTTTGCTCTTTGGAAAGTATGAGGGAATTTTGTTCATCTGTTTGCTTTAAGGGAGATCTGCCAAGCCAAAACCCTTTCATTTCATCCCGTGTGAAGCTGGAACACGAGGAGGGAACAAAATATAATTTATTTAACAATGTACAAATAATTTATGCAGAGAGGGGGCGCTGGGTGTACGCAACCGTAAAAATAATTTATTGATAATTAATGGCCGAGCTTCCCTGAGCATGTTTCTCCTCTCAGCATCATCATGGACTCGACTCCCCTGAAGCAGCACCCTCCATAACCCTCCTGTCCTGCACTCCTGCTTTTCCCTGGAAGAGAAGAGCACAAAGGACGTGGTTGTCTGAAGCAGGCACTGCCTTTTCCCATCAGAGCCTTTTCCCACCAGGACTCTGCTGGTGGATGTAAATTATTTCGATAAATGGCTCTGACTGGGTCACTGCTATGGAAGGAGGTTTTTTTTTTTAATGCAAGACAAAAAGATATCAAAATGAGTCCTGTGTTCATGATTCTTTGTTGCAGGGCACTCATTCAAATCCTTCTTAAAGCAAAAAGGGGAAGAGATAAAGAAAGGAAAGGAGGAAAAGAAAGAAAGAAATCCATGGGGTGTGGTGGAAATGACCACACAATTACACCATCTCTGGAATATGCATTTTTAATATATTGGATTGTAAAAATAAATACAACATGATCTCACAAGGTTCAGCTTTTCTGTTAATACATGAAATACTTCTAAATGAACTCGTGTTCAAGCCTGGTTACAAATCTTTTGCTGAACTGAGTTCTTGGACTTGCTGTTGGCATTTGCTGGAAATGTTGTTTAAATCTGGGCAGTTTCTTGTAATTTAGAAAAATACTGGCAAAGAACAGTCAGGCTGTTGGGAAGTGGAGTTTGCCAGAGAACCTTGCAGAGATGGTTTGTGTTTAGGAACCGGTTGCAGAGAGGTGTTTGGAGGAGCTGGGACTGCGGAGCCCCTCCCGGCTTAGTGAGAACCAACAAAATAAATACTGCAAATTGATTGTTAACATTTCTCTGCTCTGCCCGGCTTGCATGGGGGTGCCCAGAAAGCTGCAGAGGCAGTCAGAAATTCTGCCCAGTTTCAGACAGGTGCTGCACTGGGAGGGGGATCAGCCTCTGGATTCCCCGGAGCCGATGAAATAAGGAGATGGAATCAGGGAATGGTCTGGGATGGAAGGGAGCTTAACGAGATTTTGGCTGTGGACACCCCTCAAAGCTCTTCCTCGGTTTGCTGTGAACTTGGAGCAGTCAGACACTCAGACACCTGAGGATGGTGCAAATTCAACCCCTGGTGCTATTATTACACCAAGCCAGGGGTATTGTCCCTGAGGAAACCGCAGCGGGATCCAAGAGCAATGGGCAAGCTCCAAGATAAACGTCCAGGCTGGAAATACCGACAGAGAGAAACAGAAAACAGAGTGGAAACCAAGCCTGAAAAGAAAGAATCTTAAAGCCCTACAGTGCTGCATCATCTGTTGGTCATTAAAGTCCAGCACTTCCCTTTGTCCTGTGCAGCCTTCACCCCACACTCACCGGGGCTTTGTGGGGTGCAGGCAGTGGAAGGAGCCGGAATCAGCTGAGGGGCAGCTCCCAGACCCCAAATCCTGTGGCTGGAATTGTTCCTGCAGGCCGCCAGTCCCGTTTTCCACCTGCTGGCTGCTATGCTCTCCACTTCGGCCAGAATTTGCACAAGTGACTGAGTCCCTGCACAATCAGAAACGCCTCCGGGCTTGGATTGACTTCCATTTCATGAGGACCTCATCATTAGCGCTTAAGCTTGCCTGTAAATGTTAACACGTTAATTGCTGGATCGGGCTTCATTTACATCCTGCTGGAGCCAAAGGGATCCATCCCTCCTTTCGTGGGATCAGGGCTGTGGGGCAGATACACATCCGAGAAGGGATGTGGTGATTCCTTACACAGAGCAGGAGAGGGATGCCGACATGGATTGTGGGAAAGGAATGTGGAGCTCAGGTTTGATCCCCAGAAACCGAGAGCTGTGTTTAAAACCAAAACCTGATCCCTGTGTAAAGCCAGAGCAGCAGGAGCTGGGGAATGTGTTGAAGGTGTAGGAGCCCTTCGTGCCTTTGTGAGCTCCGTGTCAGGCTCCGGCTCAGGATTTGGATGGGTTTGGATGGAATATCCGGAAAGCCAAGGGTGTTCACCTCGGCAGCGTCCGTTCAGTGGGAAAGGGTCTTGGAGAGCTGTGGCTGCTCCCCAAAACCCCTCCGATGTGGGGAGCGGCAGGCCCAGGAGCAGAGCCCAGGGCACCGCGGAGTCTCGGGGCTCCTTCTGTCACCCCCTGATGCTCCTGCTCCTTTCATTTGTTTCCCCCCTTCTCCCCCATTATGGAGCTGATTTCCAAAACAATCCTAAGTAGTTCCTGCTCCTTACGAGCTCCTAATCTCCTGTTTTCCCGGTGTGAATTCCCCTGGCATGCAGCCCCAGGGCAGAGCTGCTGGCATCCTGGCCCTTCCTCGTTACTCTGCTCTTCCCCTCCCGAGATTATCTGCAAAATCCCGCTCCTCAGGGCATTTCCAGCCCGGTGAGCTGGTGTTCTGCTCGCTCCCAGGCCTTCCGTTCCAAGAGGAACCTTTGTGTAGCCCATGAGTTAAATTCCGCAATAAATGTATCCCGGAGAAAAGGAGGCTCCGGGGGAACTTTCCTCCCTCCACAACTCCCTGACGGGAAGGGGCGGCCAGGGGAGGTTCTGCTCTCAGGAACAAGGACCGGGATGAGAGGAAAAGACCTCAAGTTATACCAGGGAAGATTTAGGTTGGATATTTGGGAAATTTGCTTTACAGAAACGGCGGTCAGGCAGCGGCACAGTGCTGAGTCCCCACCCCTGCAGGGATTTCAAAGCCCTGTGGCTGTGGCACTTGGGGCCATGGGGCAGGGGTGGCCTTGGCAGTGCTGGGCGTGGTTGGACTCGATCTCAGAGGACTTTTCCCGCCTTAATGATCCTATGATGCTGTAATTCCATAAAAAGTAATAAATGACTAATGAATGATATCCTATCTGGGCATTTAGTGATGAGAAAGCACTGAACCCCAGAGCCTGCAGTTGCTGTTGAGGTTTTCCAGCTCAGGTTTCAGCTCTTCTCTCCAAGAACCAACAGAGAAAAAATATTTCCAGCAGAGCTGATTCCGTGCAGGAGCACAAAGATGTGGTTGAGTTTCCCTGGTTACACCTCAGGTGAATACCTGAGGCCTCAACCTTCCCTGGGGCAATTAATGACGAGTTTAATCGGCAGTTCAAAGCTGTGCTTTGGCAACCCAGCTTTCCATGTGCTCGGGAACATCTCGGGACCATCGTCCTGGATCCCTTCCCACTGATTTCCCCGTGGTGGGATGTCCGTGGAGGAGTTTTCCGTCTCCCCCATCCCTCTTTCCCACCCGCTCCTCCTCACACCCATAAATTACTGCGGTTAATCCCTGGGGTTTGGCTTCTCCCCGTGAATCCCGGGACGCTGCTCCGGTAGCTCGGCAGTGCCGGGAGGTGTCTGGGGTGTCCTGGAAGGCGATCCCAGCGCTTCTTCCCGCTAATCCCATTAGCCGGAGCTGGCCGCGGTGACAGGGCACCGGCAGCGCACAAAGAACGGGGCGACTTCAAAGAGCCCCCGTGGAATTTGCATTTCCAAGCTCTCACAGCCAAGGTCTTCAGGAGGGGATGAAAGTGGCTTTTGTTAAACTTAATGGCGGAGTTGATTAAAAAAAAGCTCTGATTTTTTTCCCTTATTAAGGCGTAGTGTGGTTCCACTGTTGGGCTTTCGGCTTCTGGGGGAGGGAGAATTCTGCACGCAAAGGGAGGAACCTGTTCCCTACCCGGCTGTCAGCATCCCTAGGGATATTCCAGTATCATTTATCCGAATTTGGGAGCCACAGAGGAGCTGGCCGGGCCGGGCAGAGATAACAAAGAAAACAGCAGCAAATTCTCATCGAGCATCTCCTTTTGCCGGGACCTCAGCAGAGCCGAGTGTCCGTCCAGAAAATCCATCCCTAAAATCTCAGTGCAGCAGGAAGGAATCGAAAGGGCTGCTCCATGCAGTAGGGATTGCAGGGATCATGCATTAAACCCCGCGCTAAAACTCCCTGTTCAGCGCTGATGATCTGCTCAAAATTCCCAGTGACCGCCCTGGTCTTCTGAGCTCCAACAATTTCCTTCCTTTGCTTTGTTTGAAGAACACTGGCAAACAATTTCCCATCTGGATTTCTGTATTAAATGTCTCCTGTACTGCCCGGAACAAAGCACCTAATGAAAGAAATGTGTCTGTTGAGCTCCTGTCTCGGCTTTGGTTCTGTTTTAGCGCTAAATGTTACCACGCAGGGAAGATGGAGCAAACATTTCCCATTTCCAGGGTATCAGAGGCTGGGTTCTCTATATACACTTTAGATTCTGCTTGCATGACTCTTCCTGCTGCGTTTATCAATAAAGTTTGGTTCAAAAATAGAAAACTATGCTTTAGCCGCTTTAAATAAACACAAATCCTATTTTTCCAGGCAGTTTATATTTCTTTTCTGATCAGGGCTGGCTGTATTTCTGAGCAGAGCCTTAAAAGCACTCATTTCATACGACATTAATGTGTATTTTGGCTCAGCTGAAATGCCACTTTTTACCACGCAGATGAAGGGGGTTTTTTAAACAAACAAATCTTCAAGGTCTTGCTGAATATAATGAAATAATCCTTATTTTTTTCCCCAATGTTTTACAGTCACCTTTTTGTGTTTCTGGCTGATTTCAGGGATGAGTATGAGGAGGATGGGTTTTGCCAGCCTTACAGGGGCATCGCCTGCGCCCGCTTCATTGGGAACAGAACCATCTACATGGAGTCCTTGCACATGCAGGGGGAGATAGAAAATCAGATTACAGGTGGGTAAAAACACCTTGGCTTCTTCCCTGTAGGGCTGTCTTCTCCCAAAAAGCTGCTGGAGTTTTATAAGCAGCGATAAATAACTTCTATAAATGAGATTTCTTTGCTCGTTATCCCATCTCGCCACGAGCATCCCACCCAAAGCTCCTCCAGGTGCCCCAAGAACACCTAAAAAATGAGTTTTAAGAAGAAGGGGCTGTGTGTTGACAGCTTTTGGGGGATTCAGAGCCAGGCTACCTTGTGCTGCTGGTTTTGAAAGCAAAGAGGAACCAGCCTTGTTTGATTTTAAGTGGTTGGAATCATTTAGGTGCTGGGAAAAGCTGCAAAAATAATCCAGCAGGCAGTGATTTTCCTTTGGATTTAGTGAAGAACCAGGTGTCATTATTTTTGTGGGATGTGCTGATGGGGTTGCTGAATTCACAGGTATCATGATATTCTCTGTCTTTTTCAGAAATTACCTTGGCCTGATCCTAGCCACAGTAATCATCTCTATATTCAGATTTTTGTCCTGCTGCCAGAATAGCTCAAATTTCTCTCCTTCCTTTGTCTCCAAACATTTCAGAATTGTAAGAAAATGACTTCTTCATTGCCCCCAAGAAGGGCAACGTGCAGCCACCAGTTCATTTAGGTTGAAGAGTTATTTGGGATTGTAGGAAAGTTGTCATCTTCCACAACGGAACCAGTGCTGTCACCCTGCAGGAATTTGGGGTTTACCTGTTGGGCAAAAGGCTTCCAAATATTACATGGATTTGTAAAGCATTAGAAGTTGTTTGGGAGGAAAAGCAGGAATAATTAAGTTTGGGGGTTGGGTGATGAGTTTAACATCAATCCCACGTTGAAATCCAGATGTGTTTTCCTTGTCAGAGCAATCAGCATCGTTAATAACTTCCAGTGTAATTAGTGCTGTGCGTTCCTGCTCATCACCTGCACAGCTGCAGTGGGAAGTGAGGGTTTTGCTGGGAAAGCAGCGGCACGAAAATCACATTCCCAGTGCTTCAGGTGGAATCCTCGCTGTGTTTTCCAGCTGCCTTCACCATGATCGGCACCTCCAGCCATTTGTCGGACAAGTGCTCCCAGTTCGCCATCCCTTCCCTGTGCCACTACGCCTTCCCCTACTGCGACGAGACCTCCTCCGCTCCCAAACCTCGGGATCTGTGCCGGGACGAGTGCGAGATCCTGGAAAACGTCCTGTGCCAGACCGAGTACATCTTTGCCAGGTCCAACCCCATGATCCTGATGAGGTTGAAGCTGCCCAACTGCGAGGATCTGCCCCAGCCCGACAGCCCCGAGGCTGTCAACTGCATCCGCATTGGGATTCCGATGGCTGATCCCATCAATAAAAGTGAGTGGGAAATGGCTGTTTCTCCATGGAAAAAGTGCAAAGATTGGCTGCAAGGGCTTGTGCATCCCAGAGGGAGCCAGTGCTCACAGGTGAATTTCTCAGCTCCAGCACTTCCCACCCCTGGCTTGTCCAGCAGGGGTAGGAATTCTGAAGGATTTTTTCAGGTCTTTTCTGATTAATGTGGGGTAGGAAATGATGGAGTGTAAGCATTTGGATGCTGAGGAATGTGAGTGGCTTCATCTTCCTCCCACCTCAGCCCGACGGGACCACGAGTGCCGTGCAGGAGGAGCATTTGTAGGGCGGGATCCATGGCTGTCCCTGCCTAGGCCAGCCTAAATTTAGGCTCTGGCTGAGCTCCCTCTTTGATCAGGCCGGGCTGCAGCCTGTTCCCAACCCTTCCACATCTGAACAGTCAAATATAAAACACGGCTCCCACAAATTCCCCACCTTCCTATGAAAATAATGGCTGCAATTCAGCTTCCCACTGTAGTTTTGACTTCTTTTGTGTATCTTATATTAAAAACGCTTGGCATAAGCTGTTTTCATTACAGGAGCATAAGCTTTAAATCCTCCCAGGAATGTGAATGCAAAGCAGGCCCTGCCTTGCAGCCGCAGCAAACTGGGAGCCCACGCTCCCAAACCAGGCGGGCCGGAGTTTGCCGGGAGATGCCAACAGCTCATCCCCACGTGGATGCTGCGTCCATTTTCCTTTCCAGCACCAAGGGTTCTGGTTGTCTTTGCAGATCACAAGTGCTACAACACCACGGGCGTGGATTACCGGGGCACGGTGAGCGTGACGCGCTCGGGCCGGCAGTGCCAGCCCTGGAACTCGCAGTACCCCCACACCCACACCTTCACCGCCGCCAGGTACCCCGAGCTCAACGGGGGCCACTCCTACTGCAGGAACCCTGGAAACCAGAAGGACGCGCCCTGGTGCTTCACCTTGGATGAGAACTTCAAGTCGGAGCTCTGCGACGTCCCGGCCTGCGGTAATGGCTGACCTGGTTTGGGTTGGAGCTGGGAGCGAAAGAATGGCTGACATGGTTTGCTCCTCGTCTGGGGAGCAAAAAGGGAAGGGTTTGGTCACATCCCGGGAGAAACGTACACACAGTGTCCTTTGGGAATCGCTGAGCTGGAGGAAAGGCTGGCTGGCCCTGCTCCGAGGAGACCTTTGAGCACTTGAAGACCCTGTGGTGACAAAGTGGGGACATGAGAATAATTTCTTAGGGAATAGCCCAGCCCAAGCGTTCCTGACTTTCCAGGCTGTTGTTCCAATCAATACAACTCCTTAGGCCATATTAAATCACAGAAACATGGAATTGTTAAGGTTGGAAAATCCCTCTGAGGTCATCGAGTCCAACCATTTCCCAGCACTATCAAGGCCACCCCTGCCCCATGGCGCCAAGTGCCACATCCACAGGGATTTGGAATCCCTCCAGGGATGGGGACTCAGCCCTGCCCTGGGCAGCTGGGCCAGGGCTGGACAGCCCTTTCCAGGAAGGAATTTTCCCTGATGTCCCGTCTAAACATCCCGGGGTGCAATGGCCCCTGGGAGAGGTTGTTCCCTCTCCTCTCCTCCATCCCTTGTTCCCTGGGAGAAATCCCAACCTGGGGCTGCCCCCTCCTGTCAGGAGCTGTGCAGAGCCACAAGGTTCCCCCTGAGCCTCCTCTGCTCCAGCCTGAGCCCTTTCCCAGCTCCCTCAGCCGCTCCTGGAGCTCCAGCCCCTTCCCAGCTCCGTTCCCTTCCCTGGACACGCTCCAGCCCCTCCATGGCTTTCTCCTTGTGAGGGGCCCAAGAACAGGGAGAGGGTTTGAGATGCACATGATAGAGCCCAGACTGTCTGCCTTCCCCCTGATCTACCCTTTCAGTAAGAACATGATTTAGATCCCATTTTGGCATCGATTCCCATCTTTCCATTAATTGAAAAAGACTTTGGAGCAGACTCAGAACATGTCTCACTGCAGGAATGTTCATAACCATAACCAGAAAAAAATTTAATTTGGTTCTGGCTGTGGAGCAGGAACATCAAAGGTATCTCCTTTCTGAGGGGAAAGGTAAATGTTACTGTGACAACTTGTAGGCAACATCAAATTTGGTGTGAAACTTTGAATTTCCATGACATTTCTGGGTGCATTTCTGGCATGTCCATGCAAATAGCTGTATTTTTTTCTTGGCCTGTTATCCATTCGTTATTTCCACATGCAGATAAAGCAATTAGGAGCCATTTGTCCAGGTCCTCCACTCACTTCCCCCAGGTCTCCGAAAAGCAGAATCAAATGAGAGCTGAATCTGCCTTTTTTGTTCATTTTGCAAACCCAAAATGCAGTTCTGTAAACACAAACTTCAAATGCAGCCCAGGGGAGCTGGCAAGGTCACCTCTGGTTTTTAACCAAGACCTGAGCCGTGTTGGCAGTGCTGGTTCAACATTTGCACTTGCTGATCTCTGACGGCTTTTCCAACCTCACCAATTGTGGGATTTCCCCCAAACTTTTTGAGTTCTGTATCTCTTCCGCTGTTATTTCGACAGAAATAACCAAAAATACCATTCTGAAAAGTCTTGTGGCAGTCCCCTCTGGACGGGCTCTGAGATGCCAGGCCTGGCTCAGGCTTTTGATCTGGGATACCAGGACACTCGCGGCTGCCTTGCCAAAGCCTCTGATGTTAAAGCTTTGCTGGGTAATGACTGAGATGGGCTGGCCGGCCTGGAGAACTCCTGACAAAGGCTTTAATTGCCAAAACCTCTCACCGCTGCCTTCAATGGCGCTCGTTGTTCTGTGCCTTTATTATTCTAAATACAAACAGAGCTGGATCAGGTGAGCTGGAATTGAATTGTTAAGTGCTAATCTGCATATTAAAACCAGAATACCTCGCGGGACTGGCATTCTGCTGGTTTTGCACTGGCTGAAAGAGCCATTTCAGGCCCGTTTTAATCAGTATTGTGCATTCTGCCTCACCAGGACATGCCTGGATGGGAAATGGATTTAATTAGGGTGGCTCCCAAGAAGCCCATTAACCTAATGAGGCTGCTCGGGCGGCGGGGGCTGCTACTTAATAAGAATAATAATTGCCTTTGACTGGAATCGCTCAGGTGATGAACCGGTGCCCAGGTCTCCCTCTGCCTCGTGCTGCTGCTGCTTTCTTTCCCTTTCTTCGACTGAGTCCCACAAGCCGGGGGAGATTTGTTTGATCAAAGTTTGTCAGGCTGACTGTGGGGAGGTGTGAGACACGGGGTAACTCGAGCGTGAGGCTTAGCAAAGCCGAGCCTAAGGAGGTTTGGGAGGAGAGGGGAAGGGCAGCGTGTGAATCCCTGTCTCCCTGGGTTTGGTGTTCTAGTCCTCTCCTGTTTCCCAAAGGCTGCAGGAATATTTGGGCTCCCTCTCCCCTCAATTAAAAAGCAGATGGCCCAGCTTAGTGTGGAAGGAATGACCCGAGAGCAGCGTGAGGGAGCAGAGCAGAGGGGTCGTGCAAAGTGACATCCAGAGCCATTTGAACTTTGCCTGTCACAGTTTGAGTCGAGCCCAAGCTTCAGATCAAGTTCATGTTTAATGAAGTGCATCAAAGAGATCTGTGTGGGCCGCTGAGCCCTTGGACAAATCCAGCCTGGAAAACGCAGACAGACAAACTGGAGTGACCCCGCAGGGAAAATAAAACATTGCCCGTTCTCCCAGGCTCCCTAAGGCTGCCTCAGGCATTCCCAATTCCCTCAGAAACAGCCAGGGACTCCTGGGCTGCCGGGATCCTCCGAGTTCCCCTGCAGTGAGTGCGTTAATCCGGGTGTAATTCCACCCTAAGCCTCGGGAATGCTCCCGGGAACTGGCAGAGCAAGGAGGCGTTCGTGTCCCTGTGCCGGGGAGATCTGTCCTTGTCACCAACAGCGGGAGCTGCCTGAGCTCCTCCCAAAGCCTCTCCCCTCTCCCGCTGCTTTTCCCTCTCAGCAGCGCTCCCTGGGCAGCCCCAGGGATGCAGTGCTGGATACCCTGGGCAAAGAGGGGACCGTGTGGCTAAAATGAAGAGCCCTGGGAGGGAGCAAAGGTTGCAGGGAGCGTTCGGACCGTGTCACATCAGCCTCCTTCGCAGCCTCCTCCGGATCCTTCCTTTCCATCCCTGCTCCAGCTTTCCTGGCACTTCCCTCACTCTGCTTGCCCACTGCTGCTCTGCTTGTACCAAACTGCTCCTTTTTCGCTCCCCTCTCCGTGTGTCCGTTCCTCGTTGGTGGAAAGGGATGGTGAAAGGGAAGCAGCTCGTTCCAGAGTGTTCTCCTGTAAATTGTCTTAAACCGAGGCACAAAATAAGGAGTCCTTATTCCCAGCTGAGCTTTTCTTGGAATCACAGAATGGCCTGAGTTGGGAGGGACCTAAAAAATCACTTACCTCCACCTCTGTGCCATGGGAAGGGGCACTTCCCACGAGCTTGTTCCATCAGGCATTTTGGAAATTCGCTTTTCCATGGATCTGTGCTAGGCCGTGACTGCATTCCACCCCAAGCAGCAGCCACCTCACAGCATTCCCTGACCATCAGTAGGTTTGACCTTACAGGGGCTGCTCCCCTGTGTCCTTACAGAACTGTTACTCCACAAAATAATTTCCTCTTTCAATATTAATTAAATAAAACAGCACCCAAGGTGGGTTTCAGCAAGATAAACTGGATGTTTTATCCCTTTTAACTCTTCTAGTCGACCCAGGGATGTGTTTGACTCTGTGGGATGCTTTATTCATTGCTGGTTTGGGTTTTTTTTTTTTTTTTCACCTGAACCAGATTACAAGGATTCCAAGGAAAAGAACAAAATGGAAATCCTGTACATCCTGGTGCCGAGTGTCACCATTCCCCTGGCCATAGCCTTGCTCTTCTTCTTCATCTGCATCTGCCGCAACAACCAGAAATCCTCGTCGCCTCCGGTTCAGAGGCAGCCGAAACACGTCCGGGGGCAGAACGTGGAGATGTCCATGCTCAACGCCTACAAACCGAAGGTAATCCCACATTTCTGCGTCCACACTCGCTGTCTCCACGGGCAGGGAGGGAAATGCTTCCAAGCACTCAGCACTGAAATATTCAGGTGGTTTCCAGCCCGTGATTTGTGTGATTTTTGTAAGGGCTTTTCTCAGCAGCAGCGTGTGCCGGACCAAGGGGGTAATTCCTGTGTGTCCCTGGAGAAATAACGGAGTTTTTGTGTGATAAAGCAAGGAACCCCTTCCTGAAGCATCTCTAGAACCCCTCATTTAAATGAGAGAGTAATGCAGGTAAAGATGTGATTCAGCATTTCCTCAGGAGGGTTTTTCCACAGCTCTGCTCTGTTCATCTGTCACCTTTCTCTCAGCTGAAATCACTTCTGGAAAGATTCGCTCCTTGCTTTTTCAGGCTTATCCTTTCAGTTCAAAGGAGCAATGACCAAAACAGCCCCAAAGCTCTGCCTGCAGCGCCGGCCAGCCCAGCTCCTGCTGCTGCTGCTTGGCTTCACCACAGCCCCAGGGTCAGGAAGAGTTTTAAAAAAACATTTTTGATTGAAGTGTGATCAGCCTCGTGCTCCTGATTTGCTGGTGGGATGTGCAGCCCTGGTAGAGCTGGAAGTGGCTCCTGCCATCCACAGGCACAGGAATGACCTGGAAAAGCGTTTCCCTTGTGGTTCATTCACACCGTGCCAAGGCTCTATCCTTGTGGGTCGCTTCCTACTCAGGGTATTTTATGGCTCTCCAGGAATTTGATGGGCTTTGTTCCTTTGGAATTTGATGGGATTTGTTCTTCTGAAGCATCTCCGAGTGAAAATCTGTGTCTCAGTCCCACACACACCGGCCTGGGGAATTTGTCTTCATTTTCCTTTAAACTTCCCAATTTCAGCTCCCATGTGCAGCCTGGAGCAGCTTTATATCAAAATGTTGGTAGCGATACAAAAGCCATTGAACAGAGTCAGTGTCCAGACTGCATCTTGCATCCAGCCTCCCAGAATGTTTTGTTAAATTTGGTGTTGCTTCTTGCTCCCTGTTCTGTTGGGAATTTGGGGTGCAATCCTGGCTAAACCGAAGAAAACGGGAATGTCAGCATCCTTTTATCGAGACTGCAATTCCCATCTTTCCTGCTGGCACAGGAAAGCAGAAATGCCTGGAACTGTTTGCAAACATCGGCCATTCCCTCTCTCTCACAGTCACGTGCTACAAGAATATTTCCATTTTATTTACGCTAATTCTGCCTTTTCCCACTGTCTCCAATGTTTTGATCGCCTTTCAAACAATATTTCCAAGGAAAGGAAGTGGAATCCTATTTTTAAATCACGTAGCCAGCACTGATGTCGGCTTCGGCTGAAAACGCACTGAAGCTCCAAGCTCCCACTGAGGCGCTTGTTTGCTCGGATAAACAGGAATGTGAGCGTTTCTTCCACTTTTAAGGGCTTTTAACTGCCTTCAAAAACATCACAATTAATAATTCAAAAATGATTTAACTGAATAAATCTTGTCCTGGAGCTGAGGAAGAGGTGGAAGGGGTGGGATTTCCCTCTCCCTCTCCCCTGCCCTGCTGCCTCTTGTGTGTTTTACACTTGCCTACATTCTGGACACCCGTGTGTGACAAATACTTGTCAAACAAAAGCTGAGCAGATTTACTGCTGCTTCCCTCCAAACGAGCCCTTCCTGCCAAAACTTTATGACTTCATTTTCTTCCCCAGTTTTCCGTTTTGCTGGTTCAAACAGACGGACCCAGGCTCAGGTCAGACAGAGGTCATTTCACTTTCATTACTAAAATATAATTTACAATATGCCAGACCTAAACAAGTTTTAGCCTAAAGGATTTGGGTAATAAAAACCATCTGTTCCTCAACAATATAGCTAATTTCCTGGCATCACTGTGCAGTCTACTGGGCTGCCTGCTTAAATGGCTTTATTATTATTATTATCATTAGCATTATTATGATTATTAATGCAGTGTTTGTCTAAAAGTCATAAGTGATCAATGCAATTGGAATGAACTCATGCTAAAAGGGCTTTTTTCCCCCCCATGATTATTTGAAATGTCAGTCCTTTTCCCACACTGCCACTGGGAAGCTGCCGTTGCAGGATTTCAGGAATGCGAATGCCAATGTTTACACTAATTTACAGATCCTAGATCCCAAACTCGTTAACCTTCAATTACTACCTATGGCTTTACTGAGGGCCCTAAATGAGTGGGCTTGGGTGTTGCAAGCACAAGTGGAAGTGGGGAATAACGCAGGTTCTTTATGGCCCAGGAGCGAATATCTGCACGGCAAAGGGCAATAAATGTTTCAAGGGTTTGCCTTTCTCCTCTGGCCACGCTCGGAGTTTCACGAGGGAACAGAAAGAGTGGGAACATTTCTGGCTCTGCTGTGCCTGGAAGGGTTAACAGCGAGGTCAGGGGCGAATTGGCTACAAGGACATGGTTTTTAAAACAAAATAATTTTTTTCCTGCTAGAACTCCAGGCCCTGGCCCAGAAAACACTTCAGCCTGGACCTCTTAAAGCATGGGAATTGCCTCAATTCCTGAAATTAGTCACATTCAATTGGAAGTACAGAAATGCCGCCAAGGCCAAATGCCAAAACGCTGATGGTTCCTGCATATATTTGGATCCAATACTTGCTGTACCTGACCTTGTGGAGAGGATGAAGAGCAATTCCAAGTGACTTTGGTGCAGCCGGGTGAGGGGCTCTGTCCCTTTGGGATCCCGGTGTCCCTCGGGCCATGCCTGGCGCCAGCGGGATCCCTGCTCCCGTGTTGGGCTCCTTGGCTCCCACCCATCCCACACAGATATTTCACTCCAAAAAGGCTCTTCTCAGTCCTGACGTTTCTCTGCTGTTTTTCTCCCAGAGCAAAGCCAAGGAGCTGCCCCTCTCCGCCGTTCGCTTCATGGAGGAGCTGGGGGAATGCGCCTTCGGCAAGATCTACAAGGGCCACCTCTACCTGCCGGGCATGGACCACGCGCAGCTCGTGGCCATCAAGACCCTCAAGGACTTTAACAACCCGCAGCAGTGGGCGGAATTCCAGCAGGAAGCGTCGCTGATGGCCGAGCTGCAGCACCCCAACATCGTGTGCCTGCTGGGCGCCGTGACGCAGGAGCAGCCCGTGTGCCTCCTGTTCGAGTTCACCAACCAGGGCGACCTGCACGAGTTCCTGGTCATGCGCTCGCCCCACTCCGACGTGGGCTGCAGCAGCGACGAGGACGGCACGGTCAAGTCCAGCCTGGACCACGGGGATTTCCTGCACATCGCCGTGCAGATCGCCGCCGGCATGGAGTACCTGGCCGGCCACTTCTTCGTGCACAAGGACCTCGCCGCCCGCAACATCCTGATCGGGGAGCAGCTGCACGTGAAGATCTCCGACCTGGGGCTCTCGCGGGAGATCTACTCGGCCGATTATTACCGCGTGCAGAACAAGTCGCTGCTGCCCATCCGCTGGATGCCCCCCGAGGCCATCATGTACGGCAAGTTCTCCTCCGACTCCGACATTTGGTCCTTCGGGGTGGTTTTGTGGGAAATTTTCAGCTTCGGCCTGCAGCCCTATTACGGCTTCAGCAACCAGGAGGTGATCGAGATGATCCGGAAGCGGCAGCTGCTGCCCTGCTCCGAGGACTGTCCCCCCAGGATGTACGGCCTGATGACGGAGTGCTGGCACGACCTGCCCTCGCGCCGGCCGCGCTTCAAGGAGATCCACGCGCGGCTGCGCTCCTGGGAGGGCCTGTCCAGCCACACCAGCTCCACCACCCCGTCCGGCGGCAACGCCACCACCCAGACCACGTCGCTGAGCGCCAGCCCCGTCAGCAACCTCAGCAACCCCAGGTACCCCAACTACATGTTCCCGGCGCAGGGGCAGATCCCGGGCTTCATGGGGCCGCCCCTGCCTCAGAACCAGCGCTACATCCCCATCAACGGGTACCCCATCCCGCCGGGATACGCCGCCTTCCCCGCGCCCCACTTCCCCCCGCAGGGCCCGCCCAGGGTCATCCAGCACTGCCCCCCTCCCAAGAGCCGCTCCCCAAGCAGCGCCAGCGGCTCCACCAGCACGGGCCACGTCACCAGCCTGCCCTCGTCGGGGTCCAACCAGGAGGCAAACATTCCCTTGCTATCCCACATGGCCATCCCCAGCCACCCGGCGGGGATGGGCATCGCGGTGTTTGGCAACAAAACTCAAAAACCCTACAAAATTGACTCCAAGCAGTCCTCCCTGTTGGGAGACTCCAGCATCCACGGACCCAACGACTCCGTGATTTCGGCGGAATTGTAAATACGCGAGGCCTTTGTAAATAGAACTCCTGGCGGTGCGGAGAAGGAAGGGGTAGGAAAGATTTTTTTCTATTCAAATATTTTATTAAAGATCCTTCTGGTTGTTGGACAGACATCGCAGCAAAGTGTCTTCTGTGAAGTTTCACTGCTCGCCAGGGTGGGCAGGCACGACCAGACGGATCCTCGTGGAGGGGATCCTCAGCCACGTTTCTCCAAGTGCCGCCGACAATTCAAAGAGGGCAAGAGGGAATTTGGGATTTTTTTTTTAAAGTAAAAACATTTTATCCGACGCTCTTTCACAGCTTTTTAAACCTCCGGCGTGGTTTAAATCACGGGAGCTTTTTTTTTTTTTTTCTTTTTATACTGAAAACCATCTTTTAATATTTGTCTCTCCTTTTGGGAGATGCAAAGATTCGGAGATCTGGGTGTGCAATTTCAGTGCCAATAGGGAAAATATTTGTAAATGTTGCAGTCTTGGATTGTGTTTCAAACATGTGATCTGAGAGCTGAATTAAATTACTTCAGGTAGGATTTTGGTCTTTGGTTTAGCTGGGAGTCTGAGCTCAGATTCAGACCAAAAAATGTCATTTATTGTGACAGCACAAATGCTCAAGTTATTAACTTGCAGCCTACAAACCTCGTCTGCTGCTGGCTGCTGAGGACAGCTGGAGTTTAAAGGAATTGCCTTAAAGGAAATGAAATTAAAGGGCTTTAATTTCAGAACCTGAATCAACTTCTTCAAAGATAAAAAAAAAACGTTTTGTGATCGAGTCGCTCAAGCAGGAATTTTCTATCCTTTTGTTGCTATGCAACTGTGTAATGGAAAAGCTCCAAACCACAATTTTATAGATGACAATCAGTTTTCCCAGGAATATTTATTGTGTCATTTCAGTGACTCTGGCTCCAGTAACCCTGGAAAAAGGGAGACTCACATTCCATCAGGCAGCAAACCCATCGATAGCAATTGTGTCTAATAATGTGAATTAGTGCTGATTTTCCACTTAGAAATGCACCATTTGTGTCATTCAAAACCCCATTCAGGTAGAACCAATCAAGATTCTTCATTTGAAACCACTTTAACGAGTTACACAGGTGCTGTGTACGGTACATTTTTCCACAGACTCTTTTTTTTTTTTTTTTTTTTTTTTTTTTTT
>VZRN01001083.1:442645-461053 GCA_013397935.1 Dasyornis broadbenti | reverse complement strand
TGAAGCCGTTCCCTGGTGCTGGGGAATGGGAACATCCCAGTGCCACCTGGCGGCAGCGGATCCCGGGATTTTGGGGGATTCCTCCTCGCCTTTGAACGCTGCGGGATCAAAGGCAGGTCCAGGCACCGGCTGCAGGCTCAGACACGGGGGTGCCTCACGTTTTTGGGTTGTTTTTGTTTCCTCAATTGCAAACAGCTCCCAAAACACGCCGGGCCTTCCAAAGCCGCTCCGAACTCCTGGCATGGGATGAGAGAGCAGGGAGGCCCAAAATCTGCTGACAGAAGAGCAGCAGCAGCAATCTCCGCTTCAGGACTGCGAGGAGGCGAATGTTTGCACTCAGATGTGTTTTCCTCGGGCAATGAGGCCTCTAAATTTCATTATTTCTGTGAAAGTTGGGGGTGAAACGCTGCTCACATCGCTGAGAGCACCGTGGGGTGGTCGCATCTTCATTAATTACAGCAGAACCACCTCCGGTTTTAATTAGTGCCAACCTTCAGGGACAAGTGGCTTGTCCTGGTGTGAGGAGCAGTTTGTTCCACATCATCCTCGGGAAATGTTAAAGGAATGATGGTGGAAGGCAGGGAAATGGGGCTGTGCCAGGAACAGGGATGTGGGGATCGCTCGGGCAGCTCCCAGAATCCCGGGATGGGATCAGCGCTGAGGCTGTCCCAGCGGAGATGGGAGCTGGGGTTTGATGGGGAGGGACAGAAATGGGGCTGAACTCGGCATTTTCAGAGAGCTCCTTGAACACGTGGAAGGGCCTGGAGGGCCAGGATGAGGGGAATGGTTCCCAGTGCCAGAGGGCAGGGATGGATGGGATTTGGGGAAGGAATTCCTGGCTGTGAAGGCGGTGAGGCCCAGACACAGGGTGCCCGGAGAAGCTGTGGCTGCCCCTGCATCCCTGGATGTGTCCAAAGCCAGGCTGGAATTTTTCCTTTTCCCTCTCCGAGGTCACTGTCAGCACCTGGATCCCCTCCCTGCGCTCCCTGACCCCACAGAAGTTTGGGGAACACATCCAGGTAGGAATTGCCGTGGGATTTGCTGCTCTCAGCCCCAGAGCTGCTGGGTTTTATCGCATGCTCGAAGCTCTTTTGCCATCTCGTGGCTGCCGAGGGAAGGGAGGGAGGGAGCGGCTGCTCCGGCCCGAGGATTCCCTGGTTTCCTTCGGGAGATGGAAATCAAACAGCGGGGGCACTGAGGAACTGCTTCGCTCCGCTGGAAAACTTAATATTCCAGGGAGCAGGAACATGGGGAATGCCCTCTGAAAGCTCGGGGACAGCTCTTGAATCCTGGAATGGTTTGGGTTGGAAGGGATCTAAAGCCCATCCAGTGCCACCCCTGGGACACCTTCCCCTATCCCAGGTGCTCCGAGCCCCATCCAGCCTGGCCTGGGACATTCCCAGCAGCAGCTGGAGTGGGATTTATATAAAATTTCCTGGAAGAACTGTCTGCTGAGCGGATTTTATCCATCAAGCCGTGGTTTTGTTTACAGCTGCTCCCATTTTCCAGGAAATCAGCAGTCCCAGGATTGCTGGAAATGAGGAGAGCAGGGCTGGAAAAGTACCCATCCCCAGGCAGAGCCGGAGCCACATCAATCCCTGTCTCCTATGAATATGCAGGACATCATTTCCCCCTTTCTTTCACCGCTGTAAATCTGCCACAGCCTCATTGTCTTTCTTGGGAGGCTTGAATTGACTATTTTAATGTTGTCATTAGTGGATTTTAATGTGCTTCACCCCGGGAAAAAAAATCTGTTGGAAATTATGGACAAATCCAGATTCTGTGGAAGAAATCCCCGTGTTGTTCCAAATCCACGTGCAGCTCCCTGGGCTGTTCCTGGCGGTCACAGGTTGACTTTTGGCCTGTTTGGAAGGGTGAAGGTGAACAATTTATTCCCTTTTCTGCGGTGGGAATTGCACTGCCCTAACCCAGGCACTGCATCTTGGTTGGGCTGGAGTTTGGAGGTTGGATTTTTTCCCTACCAACCAGAAGAAACTGGGATCAACTCAAAAATGTAGAAGCTTTGCCTGAATAGAAGTGAATTAAATGGAAGAAGAACTGGGTTCTACACGGCTCAAGTCAGGGGGTGATTTACACGCTTTTATCGTTTGCTTTTAAATTTTATTTCTTTTTTTTTTTTTTCCCAAAGGAGGAGAAACAACAGATGTAAAGTTATGTAGAGAAGCTGTTGGAATACAGCTGTTGCACCTTGATTTTAAATATTCATCTCTGCATGGGTAACGGTGATTACTTCATGGTAATGCCTCCCTGAAGTTTATCCTTGTCTCCTGAGAAGGGAATTCTCCTGCAATTCCTGATGGAGTTTGACCCAAACCAAAGGGTTATAAAATATAAACCCAAAGAGCATGGTGTTGGTTTGTTTCCAATTATTCTATGTCTAAATCGGGGCGGGGGGGAGAATTTTAAAAAGAGAATTTTGGCAGCAGATTTTCTTCTCAAGAGTTAGACCTGGAGGAGAACCTGAACCTCAGCACAGTGAGGGGAAAATATTCCCCTTTTCTTTTTTTGCCAAAACCATGTGGGATGTCTTTGTCCCTGAGGGAGATCCCAGCGGAGCAGAGCTGAGGTGGAGCTGGGATCACGGGAGGAGCCCAGGAGCCACCGCAGAGCTGCAGCCTCAGGACCTGCAGCCACTTGTGTGATCTCCTGGAAAAAATGGAGCAAAAAGCCTGAAAAGTGTGAAATCCTGTGCAGGAAATCACTTCATGCTCTGGAAAAGGAGCAGGATTTGGGTTTGGGAGGCCAGGAGAGGGGAGGCTGTTCAAGGAGAGCACACCACACTCGGTTTCACTGTCCTCCCACTGCTTGTTTTCCTTAAAACCCTGGTTTGGTTGGAGAACAGGTGAAGATGGAAATTATTTTGTCAGTGCCGGGCTTGGCACTAAATGGTCTTCGGGGTCCTTTCCGACCTAAACCTACAAAGTTCCCCACAAGCCCTCGGGCTGTTGTTTCATAACCTGACCCATTTCAGCCACGTGTGAAAAACATAAATTTCCACAGCCCTGTCTTCTCCCTCACTTCAGTACACAAAGCAAGAGTTTAGTGGTTTGGAGCACTGGGGTTTTCTGACATTCGAGGTCCCTGACATCACAAACTGGCGGCAAATTAGTCAGAAACGCCATGTAAAAATAGCCCCATTTCCCCAGCAGATCTGTGCCCTGTTTGTGTTGCAGCATCTGGGCTCACTTACCCCAGAAAAACAAATTATAGCCCTGTTAGCACAGCAGAGCCAGCAAAGAGCAATGGGGACGCTGCTGACGGGACTGTGAATATTGAGAATTGTGGATATTGAGAACTGTGAATATTGATATTACTGGTAGGGAGATTCCGTCCTCATGGGTTCAGCAGTGTCAGTCGGAGCCCTGGGAAGGAGCTGGATGTGTGACAGGGTAAAGAGCAGCTGTCCAGGAGAGTTTGGGAGAGGAGTTCAAATGGATTCATGGGGAAATTTGAGGCAGAGCTGTCAGACAGATGAAAAAATGTGCTTTCTTGCAATATTCTGCAACTTGTTATGCAGATATTCCGCTATTTATAGCCCATGTGAAGCTGGTGCTCCCAGCAGATGCAGCTCCATGGATCATGACAAATTTGCGGCTGCATTTAAAATAAAAAGATGGTCTGGCTTGGTTTAGGATCATCCTTTCCCCTTTCTCCTGCTGTCCTTGCTTTCCTCCTGTCACTGATCTCCCACCCCTGGGATGTGCCTGGGATCCTCTGGAGAAGGCAAAGGTCCCATGGGGGTCATGCAATGGGAATATTGCACTGGAGCAAGGCAGCAGCATCAGGATTTACCAATAAATCCACTTTTCTAAGCAAATTCCCCCATCAGCCTGAGGAATCCGTGAGCAGTTTTTACATTTTGTGTGTTTTATTGTCCCTGCTGGGTGCTGACACCGTGGATGGGGTGAGGAGCAGGGGCTGAGCTGCATCCTGAGCAGAGCCGTGCCTGGACACCTGGAAAAAGGAATAACCACAGGGCAGGAGGGCAGGACAGCCTGGATGGGTGGGAAGGGTTCTCCAGGATTCCCAGGAAGGGATCCCAGCCAGGAACACAAACAATCCACAGCCCAGGGAAGCTGGGGGCTGTGCTCAACCTGGAGCAGGGGAGCTCCCGTTCATCCCACGGGAATTATCCCCAGCTGCAAAAACCCTGCACCTTTTCCAATGGAAGATCCAGCTCCGGATTTTCCCGTGCACAGGGCGATGGGGCACGGAACTGAACTTTAATTTTCTCACTTCTTTATGAGCTCTTATCCATGTCCTTTGCTCTGGGGAACCCGGGCAGGAGCTCCCACCCTGTGTCCCTGCCCTGGGAAGGGGCTGTCCCACGGGCTGGCATCCAGGGACATTTCCCACCCAAAACCCGTGGAAAAACCTCCCAGCTGCAGCTTCCCTCTGCACCTGGCTCTGGTTTTGTTGCCGGGATTCCAGGAGAGGCCTGGAACCTCTGCAGGTGCTGTAGGTGCCACTGGGGTGCCCAGGGATGGCTGCTGAGACAACTCCTTCCTTTTCTCCTCCTTCTCCTTCTCCTTCTCCCTTCTCCTTCTCCCTTCTCCTTCTCCTTCTCCTCCTCCTCCTTCTCCTTCTCCTCTAGGTGGCCCTGTGGCCCTGCCTGGGCCGCGCCGCTGCTCCCGGCAGGCGGAAGGGAGGGAGGGAAGGAGGGAAGGGAGGATTCTCCAAGCCCTCGGGAGCTCCTTCTCGGAGTGCCAGCTGCCTAAAGGTTTGGTCCTGCTTTTGGTTGTGCTTTGAACGGTCTGTGGAACTGCAGAATCACGGAATTGTTTGGGTGGGAAAAACATCTTTAGGGTCATCGAGTCCCTCAGCACTGCCCAGGCCCTGCCCCACGTCCCCAAGTGCCACATCCACAGGGATTTGAAATCCCTCCAGGGCTGGGGACTCAGCACTGCCCTGGGCAGCTCTGCCAGGGCTGGACAAACCTTTCCTTGACGAATTTTTCCCTAAAATCCAGTTTAAGCCCTGCCTAAACCTCTCCCTAAGAAATCTCCCCGGCTTTTCAGCAGGCGAAGGGGAAGGTGAGGGAGAAGCCCCTACAAAGACAGTGACATTTCCTATTAAATCAGGTTTGAAATCGTTTCGAGGAGTTAAGGAAGTAGAGGGGAGCTCGTTCACGGTGCAGGAAGGCAAAGGAAAGGTTTGTTCCTCCTGGCAGCAGCTCCAGCGCAGGCTTTGTAGCCACAGGTGCCTGTGGAACCCCTCAGGAGCTGCTCACCACAAACCCGCTCCTTTCCATAATCCTGCTTTTCCCAGCACCGGGATGGCCTCTCCCGAGCTCAGGTGACTTCAAAGTGGCCACGGGAGGCTGAGAGGCTCCTTCCTCCTGCTCCCGTCCTCACCAGGGCTGTGCCCGGCCCCACATCCCACAGGGAGGGATCAAAGGGACCCAGGGAGCAACACCGAGCCCGCCCCACCGAGGGCGAGAGAGATCTCTTTTATCTCGGGCGCGCTGTAAAATATGTTAATAATTTAGAGCATCCGAGGACAAAAAGATAGCACTTGAAAGGGAGGTGAGAGAACGGCACGGGTTTTATGAGGGCTGTTTGCAGAGCGAGGAAATCAAACAAATCTTTCATTTGACTCGGAGCAGAAGAAAGAGGTGTGAAGCAATTCGTAATGAGATTGATGCCCCAGGCAAAGTGCTTTCTGCTGAAGTTGGGCTGCCTGGCTCTTTGGTGTTTGGCTTTCCTTTTCCCTCTTCCTTTCTCTAAAAATTTAAATAAAAAGTAAAACAGGGAATGATGTTGAAATCCTGATCCAGCTGCCTCGTTTTGCTGGTGGGAACAGCCCCAAAGGTGGAAGGTTTGCCTGGACTGTGGGAGCTCTGCCAGCAGTGGAGCAGTGTCAGGGAGTTTGGAATCTCCTGTGGCTCTGAGAGGACCTGGAATTCCCCTTGGATGCTCTGCAGGGCTTTCTTGCAGAGCCCCAAATGTTGGGGCATGACAGGGAAGCAGTTTGATGTTTTATTTTGTCTTCCTGAGAATAATTTCCTGTTCTCCTGACAGCAACAACTCACTGGTGCCCCATATGGCACCTGAAACGGATTTGTTAGGAGCCCAGGCACCCCAAACACCGCCCACAGGTGTGTCCCTCCTGCAGGAGATGGCTCTGAACCCTTAAATCCCACCAGCTGGGCAGCTCTGAGCACGGAATGCTCTGAGCACTTCCTTCTGCAGGGTTTGCCGCTCATCAGAATACCATTTTTTGGCGCGATGGGTGAGTTCAGAGCAATTTTACAACTTCTTTTGCTTTTTGTCTCTATTGAATCATCTGCGTTGAAGATAACGTGGAGATAATGCTGTTTTCTCAGTGTATTTAATCTGAGTGTATTTGTTTTCTCAGTATATTTGAGTGCAGTTTGAACAACCCCACACTTCTCACGGCTCGTGAAAAAGGAGTTTCAGCAAATATCCCACAGATTTTTTTTTGTCCTAAAGTCAGGACAATCCTGAGTAGAGCAGGGAGAGGGTGGGGGACCAAGCCCAGCTGGGCAGACGAGCGCCCCAGCTCCTTTTGAAATGTGAAATGACAACTGACGTGGCAGGAAGTGTGTGCCGGTGCCACATGAAAGCGCCGTTAATTTCCCACGATTAATTGCAGCAGGAATATTTAATGAATTATTGATTGGGCTCCCGTTACCACGGCAGCTGCCTGCCATGACCCCCTGGTGGTTTTGATTACTCTTCCCCTTGGCATTCCTGGGCCAAAACTCCATGATGGATCACAAGCTGCATTCCCACGAGCAGATGCCAATTTTCCTGCTTTCGGGGGTCACGTGAAAGTTTAGAGTAGATTTGGGCTAATTAATTGAGTCGTTTTTAATGTGCTTTTGAGGACTGGAGAATTCACCTGGCCCAGAAGGTCTGTCCCCACCTCAGCAGCACAAAAGGCACCACTGCCATTTCAATTTTTGAGCCTGAATTCCCCATTCCTGGTGCTCCTTGCCTGGCAGTCACTGCCTCTGGAGCCTTCCCGGGCTGTGGGGTGTGAACTTTGTTCCCAGCACTACAGGAACGCTGGGATGGGATGGGAAATGCGAGGATTATCCGGATCCGAGGGGCTGTGACCAATGGCAGTGACAGGGCACAGCTCCTGGAGTCCCTGCAGAGAAATTCAAGAGCACATTCCAGTCCCTGGAGTCTGATCAGCTGTGGGCCAGGGAGGGAGGAAAAGACAACGGGAAGGAAAGGACAACATTCCCATTGATCCTGGGGATGATCCCGGTGTGCCAGGAGGAGCCGGGTTGGCAGAAGGGCCACTCTGCTCAGGGAATGAAAGGCAAAAATTCGGGAGTGGGGACAGGGAAAGGCATCTCCTCAGGGCAGGGATTTGGTGCTGAATCCAGCACGGCTCAGTCTCGCCCGCCTTTGTAAATGGATTTGAAGTGCAGATTTATTCATTCTGGAACCCTCAAATGAAAGGGAAAGCTGGAATTTCCAATGCAGGGAAAGGCTGGATGCTTTGCTAGGGAAAATAGCATCTCCGAAGGAGGGGAGTGAATTTATGGCGACTGGAAAAAGAGGGAGCATCCCATAAATCCTGCAGGAATGGGCTGTGCCAGCGGCGGTGCCAAAACTGTCCATGTAAGCCCCAAAGGAGCCTCTCAGAGCAGCAGAATTGCTTTTTGGGTAACAGAAAGCTTAAAAAACACCTAAAAACTCCATGTTATTACAGGAGGTAATGTTCTTATCCACAGTGAAAGTAAAGGTGAAGGAAAATTCCAAGGCAACGGATGATTTTGCTGGAAAATGCCATTTCTGCTCAACCCAAAGGCTGGTAAATCTGCGTTAAATGGGGGATTGCAGCCGGTTTGCTGTGGTGGCGCTGAGGGGCTGCCACACTCCAGCTGGGGATAAATGGAATAAAATCATCCTGCCCAGACCCTGCGGGCCCAGGTGGGCTCTGAGTGGCAAATCCTCTCCAGGAAAGCTGGGCCTGAGACACAAACTCTGTTCTTCAGCTCTGCTCGAAGTACAGGTTGGTTTTGATTCAGCATTTAATCCCAAGATTTTGACTCCCTTTGAACATTTCACTGGTTAATTCAATGTATGTGGGTCTGATTTACCATGACAGCTTAATTTAGAGAATAAGAAAATCTCGGTCTCCCAGTAACTTCTCCCTTCCTGTGTAGGGCATAAAAAAAAAAAAAGGAGGAAATAAAATATTTAAATCTTCCCATCTTTTTTTGCTGTGCAGTGATACTGACACAGGCAAACCCGGATCCTACTCCGTGGTGGTGACACCTTCCACCATCCCAGGTTGCTCCGGCCCGGCCTTGGACACTCCCAGGGATCCAGGGGCAGCCACAGCTTCACTAGGAATTCCACTCCAGGGCCTCCCCACCCTCCCAGCCAGGAATTCCTTCCCAATCCCTAATCCCAGCCTGCCCTCAGGCAGTTTCAATACCCATTGGTCTCTTGATTAAAGCCAGAGCTGCTGCTCCCCCTCCTGAGCCAGGGATTTGGGAGCAATCAGAATTCCCACGGGTTTCCATCTGCCCGGCAGCCCAAGGAACCCCTTTGTCCTGGTCCGTCACCACAGATGCCCGGGTTTATCCAGCTCCACCTCCCAGCCAGAGATCTGGGAGCATTTTGGCTTCGCTGGGGAGATTTATAATCTGCTGGGAAAGCTGAGCTCTGGATTGGCACAGGAGAAATCCATGGGAAAGGCCCATCCATGTTGTCCCAGCCACCACCAGGGCTAGGTTTAACCAGCTCCCCAGACCAATTGTAAAGCCACGTTCAGAGAAATCTAGACACGACTTTAGACATTTCACTGTGGTTTATTTTTGATTATGGATCCAAAAAAATTAACATTTAGAGATCTAATTAATTTTATTCGATCATATTTAGTTTAAATAGTAATTAAAACAGATCAGTTCTGGCAGTGTAGTGGTTCTTCTGTAGCTGTGTTTTTTGGACGCTGTTGATTACACAGGAAAGCAAACTGACTTCTGTGGGTTTCCTCACTGGTAAATCAAAGTTTGTTGTGATAAACAGTCAAATGTGGCAAAAATAATTCCATAGCAGCTCATATAAAGGCAGATGAGGTCGTGGCATAATAGCTGGACCAAGTCAGGGTTATCAGTTTTATCTTCCTGCCTTTAGTGCTCACCCAAGAGCAGCTATTCAACATTTCATTATCAGTTTTCAAAGTTTGTTCTCTGACCCATTGCTATTCCTGAATGCATCTGCATGCCTGGGAGATGAAGAATATTTTGGCTTTTTTTGCAGAAGAAATCACCCTTCAGTGAAGTCCCTCCTGCCCTTTGGGACGAGCTCCTCACTCCAGATCCTGCTCTGGATGTGCGGAGACATCAAAACATGTTCAGGAATATCTGAGGGGAGCTTGGTGCTCCAGGAGCTTTGTCCATGGATTACTGCTGGCATTGTGTGCCACTGACAGCCCAGTCTGTGTCAGGGATATTAGGGGAAAAATGTCTGAAATGAAAAACTCTGATTATGCTGCTCGTCTGTGAAGGAGTTTAAATAGAATCATTCCAGGCTGAATATGTAATTTGGCATTAAAATCTCCTAACAGGATTAGCCCATCACTCACAGAGCCTGCAAGAACAATTTTCAAGGAAGTTATTTATGTGGAGAAGCCGAGACACTCGTGCTTTTTCCAGGCAGATCATGGGGGCTGGAGAATGATTTATGCCAAATGGAAACAATTCCTCATAATTGCACCGAGTGGTTAATATTCCATCTCCGCCCCGCGAACAGGAAACTGTCTGGCTTTCAATTTATGGTTAATTTGTAATAATCAGACACTAAATCTATCATGTGGGGAATCAAATGAAGCCTTTTCCCCCGGGAGTCTCCTTCCAAAGCCTCGCTCACCCCTCGCTGTCGGCAGCGCGACTTCCTTTCCTCACTTCACCTCTAATCAGCCAGGAATTGTGCCTTTCATTCAGCTGATATTAGGGAATAAAATCTCTGCATTCCCATCTCCAGCAGCACCAGAATTCCTGGATACACTGCTTGCATCCCAGGAGGGGAAAACACTTTGTGCTGGGAATAGGAGCAGGGCAGGTTCACAGGATCCTCTGCCAGGGATTTTAGGGTTTTGTCGGAGCGAGAGAGGCCGGATGCGGAGCACAAAGAGCCTGGGATCTCTCAGAGCTCCAGCCCTGGAAAGGTACAACTTCCCCAAAAATCAGCTGGAGCTGTATCCAGCACTGCTGTCAGAGGAGTTTCCCTGGGAATTGGTTGAGGTTCTGGGGCCATGTTCATTTTCTGAAGCTTAAAGATCTTGGCCTGGGCTCTGACTAAAATCCCACAAACTTTAATTTCGTGGGAAGGCCTGAAACGGGGCCTGTGCCCTGGAGCAGCCCCTGACATTAACCAGCTTCCCCAACATTGTAATTTCGACCTGAAATGCTGCCCAAGAGGGCAAGGAGCTGATTTTGGAGGCCGCAGGGATGCAAACAGTCAGAAATATCAGAGCTGGAAATGCACAGGTTGGGTTCATCCCCAGGGAAAAAATCCCCCCAGGCTGGCAGGGAGGTCTGTGAATTTATCTTGGTTTTCATGAGTGGAGGAAGGAAGCAAAAAGCAAAGATTGTTCCTATGAGATGTGAAAATCCCAAGGCCTGGGCGCTTTGCAGAAGCTGAAGCCAACCTGCTGTGACCCCAGGCTGCACAGGGACACAACACGGAAACTCCTGCAGGCCCCAATAAGACCCTGGGTGTTTATTCCGAGCAGAATGGAGCCAAGCCTGGAAAAATCCATCACAAAACATGGATGTTTTGTGAGATACCAAATTCCTCCCTCCCTCCAGAGCGGGGCTGAGTCCCTGCACAAGCAGGATGCAGGGAAAGGGTTAAAGTGGAAGAGTTCAGTGGAAGGTCTGAGCAAACAACAAATCCTTTGTTCCCCGGGCAGGAGAAACCCAAAGCTCCAGCAGGGCACTGTTCCATCTTCCCCAGCACCTGGGATGATCTTGATGGGGTGATGGTGATCCATGGACAGGGATTGTATTCTCCTTTTTCCCCCAAACAGCCGCTGGTAACATCCTGAGCACCGGGCCAGTGCACAGAAATCAAATTAACCATCCACAGAGCATNATTATAATATAATTATATGATATTATATTTATTTATCTAATGTATATAATTTTATATACTATAAAAACAATATACTATATATTAAATTATATATTCTATAATGTTTATATTGATATAATTCGATTATGAATATAAAGATATATTTGTATTTATTATGCATACTCTATATATTATATATAATGTATATTGTAATATAATTATATTTACATATAATATATATGTAAACATAGGATATATATGAATATAATATAATATGTAATAAATATGAATATATATATGTTTATAACCAACTGACTTTGGTAGAGCCCAGCACAAAACAACCAACACGTTCTGCTGCAAAGGGCAAACGTGTCAAGTCTCTGCTTTACCTTGATTTTCCTCGGTCGCAGAAATACAGCCTGGAATCTGAAAGGTCATTCCTGAATGTCCATAGGAAAAGCCAGGCACGGAGAATGTGCTTGGCCACAGTCAGAGAAGTGATTTGGCTTTATCAGTGAGTTCTCGGAGCCCAAAAATGTCTGCATTCTTTATAATCCCCGTGCAATCGAACTTGGTTGAGAAACATTTGCCTGTCGTCTTCTGATTCCTCCCCAGGAAGACACTTCCCAGACATTTAAGCAGATTTTGAGGATGACAGCTCGCTGCAGCCCAGGAGTCACTGCTAATTCTGAAGGGCTGCTTGATTTTTGGAAAATATCTGCAGGAACTGTTTAAAATCCAGTGAACCTCCTTGCTTTCTCTTGGATTAATGAAATACCTGGAAAAAATCGCTTTGCAGCCATCTGCCCTGTGGCTTCCTGAATTTCTCCAGGCCATTCCTGCAGCCCAGCAGAGGGCTTGGAGCAGGATGTATTTTCTATTGGATTGCGCTGGAATTAGCAAAGGCAAGAGTGGCAGGGGGAATGTCATGGAAAAGAGCTGGAGATGCAGCTGGATTAAGCTCCTTTATTGGGCATGTACATGTGGCAATTCCATTCGCCAGGAATCTGGGAGGAAATTTCCCTCCAAGCACAGGAACAGTGGAAGCGGATGATGGTTTGCAGTGGGAGTGTGAGGATCAGGAATCAAACCCCCAGGAGTCTGGCAGCTTCCTTTGATTACTTATTTTATTTCTTTGATTCCTGCAGCAGGGACAGGAGTGATGGATCTGCAGTATTGATCACCTGGGGCACGGGGCCTCATGTGTACAGTCTGGATCCAGTAGGAATCCATCAGGATTCACAAAATCCTGCTCCTTTTCCCTTTGCTGCTGTCCCGGTGATTTTCCAGCCGGGCTGATCCCGGCTCCATCCATCTGCTGACGCCTTTTCCAAAGGCAGTCCCGGGAAGGGAAGAGCTGAACACGAGTCAGGGATCCAGCTGCTGTCAGCAGCCCGCAGCCATGAGGGATGAACATTTAACTTCTCCCAGATGCTCTGCCGTTCTTCCCAGCTCCCCCATCTCCTGTATTCCCATTCCTCAGCCTTTCCGTGGTTGTGCGAGGCCAGGAGAGCGCTGGGATCTCCCATCATGGATGTGGACAGGGAAGGGAGCAGCAAAAGGAGAGATCCTGCCCTCAGCCACGGCCAGAGCTGGAATTTTAATGGTTCCAAGGCTTCCAGACAGCCCCTGCATGAGGGGAGCATCTGGAAGGAATAACAATCAGAGGTTTAGGGGCTGCTGGCATCTTCCAGGCAGGTGGGAGCAGCGGTGGGATGGGGAAAATGTCCTTTAATTTGAGGCTGTTCTTGGAGATTTTCTGGCAGAACCTTGCCGGCCAAAGGCTCCTAAATCGCTTGGGAAGCTGCTGTGGGGCTTGGCTCCTCAGGAGGGGGTAACAGGAAAGCCGGGAGTGGGAGCCAATCCTATTATTTTGTTGATTTATGTTTTTCCACAACATGTGCAGGAGCAGTTGCTACAACAAAGGGCTGTATTTATAAATGATGACAATTGAATTATACAGGCATGCACATGTAGCTGATCATGTCATACATCGGGTTTGGATTAGTGGATTATGTGATATTACAGGCCTGCATGTCTGTATGGATTTCTAGGAAAAATTTCCACCCTGGGAGGGTGGGGAGGCCCTGGCCCAGGGTGCCCAGAGAAGCTGTGGCTGCCCCTGGATCCCTGGGAGTGTCCAGGGCCAGGTTGGATGGGGCCTGGAGCAGCCTGGTCTGTGTGAGCAGGGACAGCACTGGGGAGGGAATGGCTGCATCTGGGCCAGGGCAGGTTTCGGGTGGATTTTGGGAAAGGTTCTTCCCGCAGAGGGTGCTGGGGCTTTGAACAGATCCTCAGGGAATGGGCATGGCCCCAGAGCTCCAGGAGTGTTTGGACAGCGCTGCCAGGGATGCACAGGGTGGGATGGCTGGGGCTCTGTGCAGGGCCTGGGCTTGGATCAATGATCCTGTGGGTCCCTTCCATCTCAGGATATTCTGTGATCCTTGGAGTGTTCCCTGAGCTCCCCTCACACTTCCCATTACCCCAGCAGGGTCTGAGGGTGGTCCCAGCTCAATCCCCCTGGGAATGCTTTGATTTCTCACCAGCCCTGTCTCACCGAGAGCTGGGATCACGGAGCGTGCGTCGTTCCCATCTCCTGGAGAAATCCTCTTCCCCACGAGGAATCCCGGCTGATCCCTGCCCTGACACAGCCCACAGCTCCCATCCCGAGCCCCCTCCCCGAGTGCAGCCAAACATCTGAGGGCGCTGCCTTGTGTTCCTCCCCCGCAGCTTTTTGGCAGACGCACCCGGCCCCAAATGGGAGCTCAACTCTTGGTGTCATCGTCCATGACAGTTGTGATCCATCATCCAGGCTTGTTTTCCTGCACTTCATAACTTCTCTGGAGCAGAAAAGCTGCACATCTGTCAGCAGACCAGGGCTCCTCATCCCAGCAAACACGAGAGCTTCGTTTCCTCCTAACAAAGACATCTGCAAAAAGGGGCTGGGAATGTTGAGAGGGAGCGGTGTCGCTGTGGGATCTCCCAGATATTCCTGTTGAAAGATGAGCTCCAAGTGGCATTAAAGTGTCACCCAAGCGGCATTAAAGGGACAAGTCAGAGCTTAAAGGCCTCCCTGGATGCTGAGGGTGATTTCTCTGAGCACAGTTTCAAACTCCAGCAATTGCAGCTCGACTGTAGCTGCTGTGAATCCACTTGGATTAATAATGACCATTTTAATGGATGAAAAAAGTGACCAGAAAAATCCCAGTTACCAAAAAAATCCCAATCCTGGGCTGTTTTCTAAGAGCTGGAGTTTGTGAAGGTCTGGCTGGCCAAGCTCAAGTTGTTTCCAGCCAGCTCCACATCCCTTTCCTGCATATTCTGAGGTCCTTGGACAGGCACGGCTGCATCCCAGATTCCCCATCCTCTGGCACATCCTGGGGACAGGACATGGCACGGTCCTGCGGCCCTCACTCATGAGGTCTGGAAATTTCATGTGAGAGCTGGGGAAAAACCCCAGAAGGTAATGGGATTTAAATAGGCAGGGGGGAAAAGCATGGATGTCCAAAATACGGGAAAGAAACAGGTCGGGAGTTTCCCTTTCAGATGTCGGGCTGGAATAATTTGGGGTAAAGTCAAGAACGAGGCAGCAGGGAGGAAATGGGGACAGTGGGCTCCTGTGTGGGTCACACCAGGGGCACCCCAGGGACGCCAATTTGACTCTGGGCGAACGAGTGATGTGGAGAGCAGAGCGGGATTTACTGGGTGAGATTTATGACATTTTCTTTTCTTTTTTTTCACCACAGTTGGCAAAGCCAATTGATGAAAACATTTTCCAGTGGCAACTGGATTTTTGCTAAGCAATCCAGCAAAACTTGGTTTTACCCATTGGTAATCCTTCATTTTAAAAGCAAAATTGAAATTTTAGGTTTGAATTTCAATGAAAATGGGAAGGTTTTTGTCTGGGAAGCACTGCCCTGATCCCTCTGGGGAGCTGGAACCGCCGTCTTTTCCATGTCCGTCCTGGTTTGCTCTCCATGCCACACCGGTGTCTTTTAGGGAGGAGACTCTGGGGTATGTGACAGCAATGCAGCCTAAGGATAATTACCTTGTTTTTTCTGAGTGTCTGACAGAAATCCCTCTTGCCATGAACTGAACTGATACCTTCTACTTTTATTCTCCGTGGATGTGGAAAGCAGCAGATAATGGTCTTGTCTAGAATAACCTGTGAGGACTTTTCATTTTTTGCTCACAGCAAAGCCAATGCTTCCCAGCTTTCCTCACCCATCTTTATTTCAGGAATCTGTTCGAATTTTTCCGAGCCTTTTCCCAGCTGTCTGTGGTGAGGGTGGGACACTGCTCCAGATGCTTGGCAGGCCGAGCTCTCCTGGGAATGTTCCAGCAACCCCCGGTCCAAAGTAGGAGTGAGGAGTAAGGAGCTGCTCCCTGGGGCAAGGTTCCTCCTCAGAGCCGCTCCTGGTCTCTCCCTCCGGCTTTTCCCTTTGGAAGTGTTTGCACACCAGGAGCAGCCCAGCAGAGGGGGTGCAGATCTGTTTCAAGTAGGGTTAAGGGATGATTTGCATCGAAATGCAAATTGCATTTGCATCAATGGCTTTTCTTTTTCCTGCACCGCCGAAATGTCACTTTACAAACCGGTGCTGGAGCTCTGCACATCCCCCGGGGGTTGCTGCCACCTGTGTGAGGGTTGGTTGGAGCCTGTGCTTTGCTGGTGCTGGGAAAGAGAGGAGCAGAGGGCCCGCATCGGTGTTTTATTAATCAGTGCAACATTCCCTGTGAGCTCTGACAGTGCTGCCGACTGCAGCCTTTGGAGAAGGGGCCGAGTGTGTGTCACAGGCAGCTCGGGAAGCAGGGGGAGCCTGAGGGACAGAGAGATTTGGGACTTTTTCCAGAGGCCAGGAAGGAATTGCAGGGTTTGGATCCATCCCTCCCAGCCAAATCCTGACAGCAGCAGCGCTCAGGCTCTCGACTGCTTCCTCCCGTTCCTGGGAGCAGAGCCTGACCCTCCCTGGCTGCCCCTCCTGTCAGGGAGTTTGGAGAGATAAAAGTTCCCCCTGAGCCTCCTTTTCTCCAGGCTGAGCCCTTTCCCAGCTCCCTCAGCCTCTGCTGGTGCTCCAGCCCCTTCCCAGCTCCGTTCGCTTCCCTGGACACAGGCACTGCAGGGATGGCTGGCATCCTCAGCAAGGAAATCCAGGAGATATTTCCATTTTACAGAGGTGGATTTTTTTCCTTTTGTTATTTGCAATGGTTCCTCCATGGAAAGGGCATTTCAAGCTTTCTGCCAATTAGCAACAACGCTTTGCACTTTGGTGGTGTCTCTCATCTGAAATTGAAAAGATTTTTTTAAAACATTAGCGAATCAGACACCGAAACAGAGCCATGGTTTGCTTACCAGACTGGGCAGGGAAGGGAACAGCATCCAACAAAAATTCCTAACGATGGAGTTCAGAGCTGCATGGGATTGCCCCTGTCCAAATTAAAAATTTTGACCGGGAGGACTTTCCTTGTTATGGATCCCAGCTGGGAAACGCCTCCCAGACCTTTCCTGCTGGCATTGGGAGAAAAATCTCGAATATTACAGAGCAATCCTGGCTCTGGTGTCAGCTCAGATTCAGGATTCAGCAATGGATTGGCTCTGCTTTCCAAAGGCATTTCTTGAAGGAGGAGTTGCCCCAGCTGCCAAAACCCCAAATGAGCAGTTTGGAGCTCCTGGGAATAGGGCAGCCCAAACCACAGAACACCAAACCCAGCCACAACCAGACAGAAATAAACCCCACCAGCCCAAACTGCACCCAAACCCACCCCAGGCCCTGCTCTGCCCCAGCTCGCGCTTTCCCAACGTCTGGACTTCTCCAAAGCTCTCCACACCCAGCTCTGCACTGGGCTTGCCTTGGGATGGTGTGTGAATTTTTTATTTTTTGGTATGATTTTCTTGGTACGTATGATTTGATTTTCTTGGTGGAGTGATTTATTTTATTTGTGTGTATGATTTTTATTTGCGTGTATGATTTTTTGTGTGTGTGTGTGTGTATGATTTTTTTTTTAATCTGGGTGTTAGGAGTTTTTTTTAATTTGTTGCCATGGAAACACAGGAATGGGGGCCTGGACCATGAGGGTTGAGGTTCCCTCAGCTCAGGGTTTTGCAAGAACGAGCTCATCCAGCTTTTCTCCCAGCATCCATTTTTTTGGGTGACTATTCCAAACCTCCATGTCCTCGAGGCTTGTCCCAGCTGTCTTTGGCCAGTTTTTGCCCCAAGGATTTTTGTTCCCGAAACACAACCAGCTCTTCTCTGCTGCTCCTGCTGCCTTCCCAGGGTGCCTCCTTCCGGATGCTCTTCCTGTTTTTACCTTTTGGCCTCATGCAAGTCAGAGCTGAGGATTTTCACTGCATTTGCAGCTCCTGCCCGCGATGTTTTGGGAATTTCCAGGCTCTCCTGACCCGATCCTGATGGGAAGCACGTCTGGATCTTTGCTGCCTTCCTAAGGTCATATCAGCTTCTTTCCATCTTAAACCTTGTGGGATTTTTTTCCATTTGGAAACGGAACCAGTTTGCCTGAGGCTGCAGTGAGGCCTGGCCAACCTGACCACAGCTCGGAGGTGACCCCAGGGGGGCTTTTTTCTCCCCAAAAAAGAGCAGGGCCAGGGCTTTTGAAGCTGCCAAAGCTGCAAAGGCAGAGTTCATTTTACTGACATTATATCATCTTCTGTGCTGCATCCCTTTAAATGCTGGCACTTTATTAATGTTGTTTGCAATGAATTTCTTCCCCCCGGTGCGGGGCCGCTGACCTCTCCCACCATCTTGCCTGCAGATGTCCAGGAGGGAGCAGGGCAGGCAGTCCTGGTGGATCCTGTTCCTCTGGAAAAGTGCTGCGCTCTATTTCCAGTGGGATTAAACCAGCGTCACCCAGATCCTCACAGAAAAGTGCTCCCACCACCTCCATTCCCATCCCCACCTCCTCTGAACCAGCCTGGGGAACTGAGCAGGATTTAAATCGCTTTTTTTTTTTTTTAAAGTTGAACGGGGAGGGGTTGTTTGAAGCTGGATCTGGATCACTGAGGTGGCCTCAGTGTGGCGGCAGGGATGAGGAGGAGAGAGCCCGATGTCCTCTGGGCTCGTGGCCTCCAGAGCTGCAGGGAGCAGGAAAAATGTTGGCTGGGGGTCAGAAACTCTTCAAAGAGCTGTCAAAAACCGAGGACTGAGTTCAATCCAGCAGGTGGGAGAGCCCTGAACCCCGTGCAGCATCCCAGCTCTCCCAGTTTTGCCGACACGAGGCTTTTCCATGGGCTCTTCAATATTCCTGGCTGCTCCCTGATTTCCTCCAGATGGGCCACAATAGCTTCCTATCTTCCTTCTTTGGTCTTTTT
>VZRN01001083.1:429541-442610 GCA_013397935.1 Dasyornis broadbenti | reverse complement strand
TTTAATCTTTCATTTCAATCCAAACAATTCCTGCCTCTGCTGCCAAGCTCTAGATTGTATCACATTCCTCGCTCCTTCAGACACAATATCCTCCTTGACCCCGCCTGGCCCGTTTCCACCTGCCCCGTCGTGTCTGTGCCTTCCACAAATCCTCACTCCAGCCCTAAAAGCAAACCCAGAGGGATGTGAAATCCTGCTCTCCGTTCTCCCAGTTATATAAAGCGTCCCTCGGACATCCCGGGGACAAATTCCCGTTCCCTAAACCTCTCCAGCTGCCCTGGAGGGCTGGGTTTGGGAACATCCCTGCACTTTGGGTACGTATTTTTGGGCAGCATCCCTTTTCAGTGACTCATCTGTTTGCAGGTACACCTGAGCTCTCTCCCAGCCTGGCTCCTGCAGTTGTGTACAGCTGCATGTGCCAAAAAGCACATTTTCAACTTCTAAATTGGTGCTGCTGAGCAAGTCAGGGCAATTGCATGGCTACACCTCTGTCTCCCTTGACTAGAGCAAAAATTACCGAAATATTTGGGCCAGTTTGTATTTTCTCATCTTTAATGACTGGGGGGGGGGGAAAAAACCAACATTTTTGAAGATCTTTTTGAGAATTTCTATGCATTTCTTCAATTTTTCAGTGTCACCTCTGCATAATTCAGTGTTTTGAGGTAAAGCTAAGGCTAAGCTGTTTATTTAAGGGTGGAAAACTGGCACAGGCTCTGGGCTCCCCATCCCTGGCAGTGCCCAAGGCCAGGTTGGATGGGGCTTGGAGCAGCCTGGGATGGTGGAAGGTGTCTCTGCCATGGCAAGGGTGGAATGGGATGGGATTTAAGGTCCCTCCCAGCCCAATCCATCCTGGGAATCCATACAGGAGTAAGGAAAGCTGATCCTGCTGGTGAGGAGGGTTGAAGGTGATTCTGTCTCGCTGTCATTTCTCAGCAGCTCAGAATTCCAGGTGATGGCCCCATATCCCCATCATCACTGACTTCCCAGATTTTGCAGGATTTGCTCTCAACGCTTCTGCTTTCTGTTAATTTTTTAAAATGTATTTGACATAGACACCCCAAGAGAGAAAAATAAGCAAAGCATTCCAATAAATCCACCCAAAAAATAGAAACTTTTCTACTGCTAAATTCAAACCGATTTGCCTCATAAGCCAAAACTGATGGCAGCAAATCACAGCTCTGGGGTAATTTAATCTGATTCAGAACCATTTCAAAGTGGATGCAAAGGTGCCTTGGAGTAGCAGATCTCACCCACAGGCTTGTGAGGGCTTTTCTCGAGATAAACGCTGTGCAAGGAGGAAGACCCTGGTTTGATTCTTGATAAACATGGATACGAATGGATTTGCGCTGGTAGAACGCAAAATAAATTTGATATTTCTGTGGCAAATCCTTAAGACAGAGACAAGCACTTAAACCACTCTCTTCCATACAATTATTTAAAATAGATTTACTTCGCACAAGCTAAAGTTTTTCTTCCATGGAAGAGCCTTTTCCACCTGGGATCGCTTGGGTCTGTTCAGAATTAAGGGAAATATTTTCACGTTGCTGTCTGAGCACCTTTGGCTCCAGGTTCCATTTCAACAGCAGCTCTTCCCCCAGGAGAAACGCAATCGCAATTTGCTTAATTGCTGAATAACAGATAAGAAAATGGAAAGAGTGAGTGCATTTCTAGGCCCAGAGAAGAGGCAGCTGAAGGATGGGCTGAGATCTGTGCCTTTGCTCCGATGGATCTGAGGCTGTTCTGCCTGTGCCCCATCTGAATTTGCCATTCCCACTGGAAAGCGACCAAAGCTGGGAGATTTTCCATGGCTGCCATTCCCAAGGGCCGCTCTCCTCGCAGGCAGCGGGAGGGAGGGAGGGCCTGCACGTGGCTGGCAGATTGGAAAGGGCCACTGGGGATCAGAGGATCAAGGGAAGGCAGAATCCTTGCAACCCTCGAGTCTGAGGAGCTGGATCCACCCAGGATCCAGAGCGTTCTGCTTTCCCCTCATTTGAAACGCGACGGTTCCTAATGAGGCTGATGGGCACACACAGGCCCTGCAGGTGGCTGGGGTTCAGCTGATAAGGGGATCAGGAACATTCTATACCCTCAGCTGATAAGGGGATCAGGAACATTCTATACCCACATGAATTGCTCTGTCTTTGATGAATCATTAGCAGCCGATTTGCAAGAGGCTCTGGGGCAAGTCCCCACCAGTTCCCGCACTGCAGGAACATTTATTTGCTGGTTTCTGTGGTAGGCAGAGGCAGGGCCTGGACACTGCCCACTCCTCCTGACTCACACTGGAGCAATCCTCCTTTTTTTTTTTTTGTTCTGATTGGGATAAAAACCACCTCCAGGGATGGATGGAGAACGCTGCCTTGTTCAGCTATCCCAGGGTGTTCTAAGCCCTGTCCAGCCTGGCCTTGGACACGTCCAGGGATCCAGGGGCAGCCACAGCTGCTCTGGGAATTCCATCCCAGCCCCAATTCCTTCCCAATCTCCCATCCATCCCTGCCCTCTGGCACTGGGAAGCCATTCCCTGGGTCCTGTCCCTCCATGCCTTGTCCCCAGTCCCTCTCTCCAGCTCTCCTGGAGCCCCTTCAGGCCCTGCCAGGGGCTCTGCGCTCTCCCTGGATCCTTCTCCTCTCCAGGTGAGCACCCCCAGCTCTCCCCGCCTGGCTCCAGAGGGGCTCCAGCCCTGGAGCAGCTCCGGGGCCTCCTCTGGACTCTCTCCATCAGTTCCATGTCCTCGCTGTGCTGAGGATCCCAGAGCAGGTGGATATTCCCAGAGGATCCTTAGCAGGAATGCCAAAGGTGCCCCTACACAAGGTTCAAACCAGGGAAGCACTCCCCGTGGATTTTGACCTCGTTATTCCTTGTACACCACTCCTTTAAACTTCCTCATGCTGCAACAAAGACACGGAAAACCTCGGGATGAGTTCAGTCACTCATTAACCAAGGATTCCTTACAAAGGCTCAGTTTTCTCCTCAGTGCCATGCAGGACCTTTGCATTTTCGTTAGGATTTTTTTCCAACCTCCACGACGAATAACTGGGGAAAGAAAAGAGTTCTGTTTCTTTATCACATCCAGCTGTCTGTCAGGTGGTGGAGCAGAAATCTGTGATAAGAATCAGAAGGCAGAGCCAAACTGATAAATAGTGTAATCCTGATGATGGAAAAAGAAAACCAGCTGGGATTTTTCTCTCCTTGTTTCTTTAATTAAGTCTAGACTACACGTGTCGCGCAGCTCGGAAATATCTGGAAATATTTACCAGATTGCATCCTGATTATGATGTCAGTAATCAAGTGAAAGGAATGAGCAGAGACTTCATTTTGGAAGGCAAAGAAATATCTGATTCGCAGCTCCACGTTGCTTAAGAGAGCAGCAACCGAACTTCAGAGACAGAAATGTTCTTTCCTCCCAGTTTGTGAAATTTATTCGCACCAGAACTCGTGGTTGGCATGAAACAAGAATTTTACATCCCCAACTCCCGGGAAGTGATGGCGACGAGGAGATTTCACTTCTTGCCCTCCTGGCTTCCCATTTAAAAACCAGAACACCCACTTCAGCCTCCCAAAGGATTCCTTCAGGAAATCTCAAAGAGTGCAAGGAAAAAAGCGACTCCAAAGTTTTATGGTCTCTGGTCCGAGATTTTAATCTTCGTGGATTGCCCACAATTTCAGTTTATTCCTATATATTTACTTTTAAAGCCCATCTTTAATGAAATAACCGAGGCTTCGAGCCTCTACTGACTTCTGTGTCAGGGCGGAGGAGAATTCCGGGTGAGGATCTCCCCCGTCGCAGCGGCAGGACTGGAGTTTGCTGCCGGCGCTTGCTAAAGCCGAGCACGAACAGCAGCGGGCAAAGAGCGGGCCAAGAGCTCCTCTGGAGGCGTGGAGTGACTGAGAATACTCGGCAGATACTCAGGGTTTGCTCCTCTCTCTGCTCCCTCCTTGGCTGCAGCATTCCAGCAACACCCAAAGGATCGGGAGCGGAATTCCGGAGCAGCGTGGCCACGGGTCCATCAGCACTGACGGGGACATTTTCTTCGCAGGGAAATCTTTTAGGAGCAGGGAAGGGACTGGATCCCCTGGATTCATCCCAGAGCTTGGGCATGTTTGGGCTGCTATTTAACCAGCCTGTAAATGAGCTGCTTAATTAGCAGGTAGGCCAAGCAATTTAGAATAGACAATTATATTTTGAATACAGAAGTCAAAACCACTTTCTCCTATGGCTGGGTTTTTTTTTTTCCCCAGTTCATGGATACTTATTTATTTGATCAGTCTAAAATGAGAATGTTCTTATCTCTTATTTTCCATCAAATCTCTCTGGGTTTTTTTTCTCTGTTTCTTTCTGGTTTTTTTCCCTCTGTTTTCTGGAAAATATCTCTTTTTTGTTGTTTTTTTTTTTTTTTAAACAAAAATCACAGATTCAGCTGCATTCCAACCTTTCCATTGGCAGATCTCGCTGTTAGTGGCAGTAAAATCAATTATTGCGTTTAAAAGTGGCCCTGATTCCATAGGGTTTGCAGTCCTGGCCACAGGAGAGTTTAGAGGGATAACACAGCACTGAAAATTTGCAGGAATAATGTAATTTAAGGAAAGTAGGTGTTACATGTTGTTGCTGTAGAGTGGGGATATCATAGGGGGTATTTTATGGAGGGGCTTAAAGGAAAGGGATACAAAAAATGCAGTAAAAGCTGTCACAAAATAAAGGACAGCAATGTAGTCTGAAAAATAATGACAAAAAAAGAGACAAATATATAGAATTTTTTAAATTTGGGTACTTGTTTACAGCCTGTCACTGATCCACTCTGATAGCATCCCCCAGAATGAGGCAAATCTTCCCTTTACAGTCAGATCTTGCAAGATAAAAATATCCAAAACACTCCTTTTTTTTTGGCTGATATGCATTTTCTTTACTTCTGCAGGTCCTAGTGAGTGGTGAAATGCCAAACCATTGAGCTGGATGCACTGAAAAGGTAACTACCTGCAGTTTGTGTCATTCAGGCATTCATTTAGGTGCACATTAGCCATTCCTAAAAAAGTAATAAAGGAAAATTCCCCTCACTGGCTGCCTAATTTCAGAGGCCGTAACCAGCTCAAGGTGTTCCCCAGGCTCTGGTGTGGATCCTGTTGCAGCCTGGCTGCTGAAGGCTGAGGAATTCCAGATGTGCTGGGGCACAGGAGGAGGAGGATGGGGAGGCTGTGATGCCAGGAGGGGGTTCCTGGGGCAGGAGAGAGCCCTGGATTTTGGGCCTTGTTTTTGGGATGATGTTGGAAGTGACGCTGAGTGGAAAATGCAGAGGAGGGAAGCAGAGCCCGGTGCCCAGGTTTGGGAATTCGGCTGCTGAGGGATACAAATATCCTGGGAATGTGGTGATGCCCCAGCGTGGTGAGGGGAGCTCCAGAACTCCAGAAGGGACTTCCCAGGAGGACAGGAGATGGAAACAGAGAGACCCAGGCGGTGCTGAACACACAACCCCGGCTCCGGAGCGCTCCTCACCAACTCCTCCATGCCCAGCCTCATCCCTCAGCCAGCCAGGCTGGTGGAACCTGTCAGACCACACCACACGCTCTGCCTGCCTGCTCCCAGCTCTTCCCAAGCTTTGTTTCCGTGCTGGAGCTGGGAGATGTGAATTCCAAATGCGTGGGGACGGCTGCAGGGACGGCGGCTCCCGGGGCACGGCCTGCGCTCCCAGGGAACGCTCCATCCTCAGCCTCATTCCAGAGCGCGCCCTGGGACACAAGGATGGCTCCAGCCTGCTCCAGAGCGCTCCGCAATCCATATCAGGAGCTCCAGCAGGAATCATTCCCTGTGCCCACGAGCCAGGCCCTGGGTGACAGGGATATTAATAGCAGCAATATCGTGATTCAAGTGGCTGCTCAGCAAGTGAGGGACATTCAGCTGAGGCACCTCAAGGAATTCCCGTGCCGGGGACAGCTGGGATATATTCAGTTTCCCAGGAGGCAGGAGAGGGATGGGTGGCTCTCACGTCCTCCCTGTCACCGCTGAAATGCCTCCATGGGCCCCGTGTGGCGGGGACAAAGTGACAAAGTGACGCTCCCGGGCCCCTCGTGCCCTTAGAAGGTTCTGCTGGCTCTGTTTGTGCCCCATCCCTGGCAGGACGTGGTTCCCCAGCCCAGGGAAAGGATATCCACGCCTCATCCCAAGCCCCGAGTCCAGGACAGCGTGGAAGGCACGCCAGGCTTTATTCCAATCATAAAAACCGAGCTGCTCCAATTTCCAGCGTGAAAACGGGGGGAAAAAATGGTGCCACGAATTCCATGGCATCAACGTGGAGATAAAAGCAGAGATGCAGCAGGAAGATAAAGAGATTAGAGTATCAGAATTATTGCAAATCTTGCTCGTAGCAGTGCCTGTTCCCAAGGCTGTCTGCCGTTTCCCAACGATAAGATCCAGGCTTGCAGCCCGGGTAGTGTTTCTTTTTCCCCTACTTGTGCTGGAAAGCTCCAAGCTATTTTTCACTTCAGGCTCCAAGATGTTTATGCTGAAAGGTTCAGCCATTTCTACATCTGAGGCTGTAGAAAACAAAAAACAAAAAAACAAACAACGACAACAACAAAAAACCAACCAAACACAACAAAAAAAAGTCGTTTTGTTGAGAAGAGAGAGAAAAGCTGAGATTGGTTAAGTTTTGCCACACTGGCCAAGAAAGTGTCCTTTGAGACACCTGTGAAAATCCAAATTTAGCCAAATTATGAGTCTCTGGAGAACTATGGCTCACATATAATCAGGGTTCACGTGTGGTTCCTGAGCATCTGCTGCGGAGGGAAATGTGCCCTCAGTCCAGTGCAGGGTACAAAATGACACTGACATGGAAAACAAGTTCTTTTATTTAAAAAAAGAAGGTATTTAATGCTCTTTTAGGACCATTTTACAAATTATCCTGTACTTAAAGAAGTGCAAGTAACCAGTGTTTTGATTTGAGCAATAATCTCACTGACAGCACCTTCCTAACCACGTTTGCTCTTTCCAGTACCTGTTTTGAGGTCTGTCCTCCTTAGAAGGGCCCATGAGCAGCGAAAATATAAATCAGAATGAGAAGAACCATGGAAAAATGAAGAGATCTGGGAACGAGGATTAGAAATTTGTATCCTTTGTGCACGGGCCTGTCCATTCACCCACATGCATGGAAGAAGTGCTCCATAATCCCTACGGTCTTGATTCAGGAAAGAACCAGGGGTGTTCAAGGGATTCCTTCCACTTGTTTCAAGCGGAGTTTGCTTCTCCTTCACAATTTTTGTGGAGTCTTTCCTGCTGAACCACGTCTGTCTCTAATGGAGTTCCCACTAAACTGGGGGCTGTGCCCAAAAGGGGTTGATCCCAGATATTTTTTGGACAAAGGAGATGTGCTGAGGTAAGGAAAGCTCCCCAGCCAAGGGTGAGGGGTGAGCCTGTGGAACCACAGTTTGGGGAAAAGGCTCCAGCAGCTTTTCCTGCTGCCTGGGAAAGCCCAGCCAAAGCCTGGGTAATGGTCAGGTGTGGGACAGCAAGGACGGGAGGAACAGCCTGACGTGTGCCTGGGGAACTGCTCACAGCCAAACAGGGTCTCTCACAGCTAATTACAGCATTATAGAAAGGCCAGGACTTAGGAATTGCCAGGACTGCTGGGCTAGTGCTTCAAAAATCCCATCTGCTTTTCGGGTCATCACAACCCCAAACTGCTGCACTGCAGCTTTCCTGCGCTGGGATAAATTGTGGGATAAATTGTGTCTGTTCTATGAATATATCCTTGTGCCATTCTGGGATTGAATGCTCGTGCCAGTCTGGGATTCTATCCTTGTGCCATTCTGGGATTGTATCCCCGTGCCAGTCTGGGATTGAATCCTTGTGCCATTCTGGGATTATATCCCTGTGCCAGTCTGGGATTGAATCCTTGTGCCATTCTGGGATTGAAACCTTGTGCCACTCTGCGATTAATTTTTCGTGAATTTCTGCTTTAACACCATGCTCCCACAGGAGGTTTTTTTCCAGGAGAAGGAGGTGTTCTTGTGCCCAGACCCCAAATAACTAACAGGTAAGAAAATACCTGTCAATTCCTTACAGGAGTACCAGAAATCTCTGAGGTTTCTGGCTTTGTGTCTCATTTTCTCTCTCTGGGACCGGCAGGAGCAGCAAACCAGGACCCTCAGGCCCTTCCAGCACCCAACCCAGCCCTTCCTCTGGCTGCCTCTTCCTCCTGGCAGGGATGCCTCTGCCCCTCCCCGTGTTTAACACGTTCTTAAACACTACAGCCCGGCAATGCTGAGAGTTTGAACCCCCACGAGTTTGTTTTCTCCCTCCCATCACCTCTGGAGTATTTAGGATCAAATTCAGGACAAAGTTGGAGCCCACAGCAGCGATTCTGTGCTGCTCACAGCAGGCTCTCGCAGTGCTGGGCTCTGCAGCTGGGCACAATGCTCACTTTGAAACCCCACACCACACACGTGATGGCTTTCATTAAATATATTATCTGGTGGCGATGGTGCTGTGGAAAGAACGCTCTCACAGGCAAACTCGCCGGGCAGGGAGCAGAGCAAGGCGTTTTTTCCGTTTTCATTGCTGGTTGTAATCTGCAGGGGGATGACTGATTCAGTGGGCAGATGTTGCTCTAGGAGATAAAACTCAGAGTTTAGAGTCTTGAAGGTCCTAGCACGTGGTACTTGGGAAAACGGGTGCTTACAGGAGCGCAGACCTAAAACCAGAGTGTTACAAATGCTCTCCCAATCAGGAATTAATGAAATATGCTCAAGGAAATGTTATTCCTGATGTGTAACACAGAACCTGATGTGGGCATTAGGTTTGGCGTCTGCATGGAGGAAAACAAGGTTTTCCAGAGGCATTAATCCATTGCTACTTGAAAAATTCCACCCTAAATCCAAGAATGAGAGTTGCTGCCCCTGGTTTAATCCAGTGGGCAACTTGTAACTCTCAGGAGTGAGCAAAGATGGGACTCATTGGGAAAGCAAGAATTGCAGCCAAAACTGACACCAAACTGGAGCTTCCAGAGGAAATATTTCGAGGCATAATGAGAGGGATGGGAAACTAAACATGAAAATCAACATGGGGAAGTGAAGCCCTCAGCCTTGGCCTGTGTGCTGATGACCACAATCAAATTAAGGCAAATTGAAAAAGGGGGTGGATGAGAAAATAAAATAAAGCACATGAACTGGGAGATAGGGGACAAGAATTGCAGCAAAGCAAAAAGCAGTAGCCTCATGCAAACTTCCATTTTCTCTATTTTTATTCTGGATTTACACCAAAGGATTAAATTTAGCCTTCGCTTTGTGGTTAGAGATGAGATCCACAAAGAGCTCCTCAGTCCCTTTCTTGGTGAGGGCCTGGGTGTTGCTCCATCCCTGCGACGGTTTCTGGACGTGCAGTTTGCACACGAGCACTCAGGGAAGGGCTACAGACTGGGAGAGTGGATTGGGCACAAAGGGTGAGCCTTCCAAACTATTTTATTACCCCAAACTATCTCATTCTTCCAAACTATCTCGTTCTTCCAAACTATCTTATAACTACCTGATAACCCTTCGGAGTGTACATGGTGTTGCTTGCAGGCCTGAAGGCCAGGGTCATAAAAGAAGTGTCACTTTCAAGGGGATTTTCCAGTGGTCAGACCATGTTTTTATAACGTGTGGTGCTCTCAGTTTTCTGGGCGAGTGCAAGGATGTGCCAGGGAGTGAAGGAAGCACAGCAGCCTGGGGGTACCACAGGAGAGACCTCTGTATTTCCATTTTTCACAAGAGAAATGAACTATTCCTCTGCAGAGCAACTGGAGAAGATCTATCAGCAATGTCCGGCTCCCTGCAGAAGGGATACCCCATTGAAAAGCCCCATTGAGTCGCTCCCTACAGGAATAGTGCTTTTCTCCAGGACCACGGCCTGCTCCAGCTTTTCCAGAGCCATCCCACTCGTTCTGTTTCCCCGCTGACCCGCTCGGCATCCGCCTGTGCTGCTGTCAGAGCAGGTTTACTCCCACCCCGGGGCTGGGATTTATATCTGACAGATGTTCCTCTCTTCCCGTGATATTCCAGCACTGACACTCCAGCTCTGCCTTTCCATGCTCTCTAAAAGAAATGGGATAAGGGTCCTTTCCCTCTCCAGCCTGCAGCACGCACACACTGCAATTTTGGGAGGCCACAATCCAAGCAAGGGGGATCCTCCTCTTCTCCAGGGCTTATTCCAAAGCAAAACAACAGGAGGAGAGGAAATGGCTTCAGGTTGCACCAGGGGAGGTTAGATTAGAGAGCAGGGAAAATTTCTTCGTGGATAAGGGTAGTCCAGGGCAGTGGTGGAGTCACCACTCCTGGAACTGTCTGGAAAATGTGTGGATGCGGCACTGGAGGATGATTTAACGGTGAACATGGAAGTGGTGCTGGTTGATGGTTGGACTTGATGATCTTAACAATTCCATGATGCCATGATACGAGGAGACAGATTTCATCCACAGCCCTGAACGACCAGCCCTGGTTTGAGAAGGTGGCAAACATCAGATTGTCTGAACTGGCAGCTTTAACGCGTGTCCTGTGACTCCAAAGATCACAGAATCTGCATTTTGGGGTCTTTTCTTTCTCTCTTTTCCCCATGACACTTTGGAGGGAGATTTTTCCTGTCTTTCACTCCATGTTTTGAAGCTGAGCACGTGTAAAACCAATTTACAGCCCCACTGGAGGATCCCTGGGTTGGAATTCTGCGCTGGGTCCGATTCCCACACCCAGGAAGAGGGAAGGGCTGCTCCTGCCGCTGTGCTGGAGGCTGGATTGCTCCTCCAGGGAGCCACTGGAGCAGGCAGGAAGTACATGGGAACTCCAGGAGGAGCCCAGGTTTGCCTGCAGGGCTGTGGAGTCGATGAGTTTGGGTTGTACAGGAAAATGGGAAACCTGTTCAGTCGGTTCCCTCATCACCAGCAGGATCCTGGGGCTTTGGAGCCAAAGGACAATTGCCTCATTCATTTCCCAGGGTTGGTTTATTAAAAAAAAGTCTCTTTGTGGTGTTAACCTTGTGATGGGTGCAGGGATGGGATGACTTGGGAATCCTTGGAGCTCCCAATGCAAATGGCCACTGACTCAGCTCCCGCTGGGACCTTGATTTGGTAATTAATTATGTAACACAGTTTAGATGTGGAGTTTTCTTTTCAAACACGCAGCTATCATTAGAAATAAAGTTTTTAAAAGGTGTGGTTTAGCTGAGGTATTGAAAAACCATTTGGCTTTTCACTTTCTGTCCTACCTTTCTGTCCTACGCTGGTGAATCCAGTAACATAAAATGTAATATGAAAATAACCACTGCTAAGAGTGAGTTTGGCTCAGCTTTGCCTCTCGTTTGGGCCCAGGGAAAATATTCCAATAGAAGTCCAGAAGCTTCAACATGACAGAAAGAAAAATCCTTGACTTTCAGGTAGCAAATGCTGCTTCAGCAATGGAAACACAAGGTAGCAATTAGGGCAGCTCTGAGAGGCGTCACTTGGGTTTGGATTGCTTTGGCTAAACCAGGATTCTCAGCAATATCGGACAAAAATACATATATATGTATAAATAAAATTATATTAGGCTCATGAATCACCTAAATCAACAGAAGCCAAGGATAAACTGATGCAGCTTTTGCATGGTAGGAATTACATTTCATTTATTAAAATCAAATGACAGAGAGTTTTGCTGATGTCCCTCAGAGATGCCAGTGGGTGCTGCTGGGCCAGTCCTGTCCCACAGGAGGAGGATTTTGGGTCTGACCCGGCTTCCATCCTCGACAAAGTGGGATGGGGAATTGCTGCTGGCACCAGTGCCTGGGAGAAGTCAAAAAATCAATCATTAAAGCAGATAGAAACCACATTCCAAGCAAATAGGATAGGATTATAGTAAATAACATGTTATATTAATGCTTGGTAGTAAATAATACATTGCATTAATGCTTGGATGAATTGTTAATTCCTGGAATTTACTGCTTCAGGACACAAGTGACTCTGGTAGGACTCTGCTAACAATTTAACAGTGAAGTGGGGTTTGAAGCCATTGTGTCTCCACAGGGCAGATTTATTTAAACATCATCTACACCTGCACAGTTATAACATGAAGTGTTAATTAATGAGGAGTAGATCTAGAGGGTGTGTGTTTTGTGTGGGCCTGGTGTTTGGTTTCTTGGCCTTGTTGATTGCTGGGCAGGAAATTCTGCTCTCACTCCCACGATTTATTCCTTGTTTGAGTTATTCTCATACAACCCCAAGCTGCGGCTTCTGTTGTAATGGTCAGGAGGGAAGGCGTAAGGAAGATAAGGACAGCTATGGAATCACATCACTGGAAGCGCTCCAAAGGTGCGTGGATGTGGCGTCTGGGGACACGGTTCAGTGGTGCTGCTGTTATGGCTGGATCTGATCATCTTGGAGGTCTTTTCCAACTCACTGATTCTGGGATTCTAGGATTTCAAAATGCTGCTACGTGTCACTGCATGCAGGGGTTGCCGTGTGCTTGTCCACATGGCATCAACACGGCTTGTTACAAGTGATAGGACATGGGGGGAATGGCTTTAAACTAAAGATTAGGTTTAGATTAGAAAGAGGAATAAATAGTTCCCTGTGAGGGTGGGGAGGCCCTGGCCCAGGGTGCCCAGAGCAGCTGTGGCTGCCCCTGGATCCCTGGCAGTGCCCAAGGCCAGGCTGGACAGGGCTTGGAGCATCCTGGGATAGTGGAAGGTGTCCCTGCCAGGGCAGGGCGTGGAACAAGATGGATTTTAAGGTCCCTCCAAGCTAAGCCATTCTGTGATTCGTTGACTGTCCTGCCCCAAAGGGGATGTTTCTCCAGGTACCTTGGCTTGTTGTCTTATCGGTTGCTCTTCCAGGGAGTGCAGCTCTGTGTGCCATGGGGTGGGTTCAGCTTTGCCGCCGTTCCTTTCATTCATTTATTTGTTTATCACCCATGTCTGTTTCACTACAAACATTTCCTCAAGGTTGGTTGCTCGACACGAGGCCGTGCTGGGCGGTGCCGTGCCAGGGGACTGATGGCTTCGTGCTCGGGGTTGCGAAAGGAGGCGTCGAACACTGATAAAATAAATAAAACAAATAAAATGAAAAAAAAAAAAAGTTTT